>JAKGSA010000136.1:2745169-3052642 GCA_033558755.1 Philaethria dido
TCCTATATTATTAATTTTAACTTTGAACTTAGTATTTTGAAATGAATATTATAATATTATACTCGAAATTAAATTTTTGCGACATAAAATTGTCCATGTACATGTCTCCAATAATGTTATGAATTCGCGTTACAAGTTAAATCATTATCGACAATGATTTACTTATATAACTCTGATTTAAAAAAAGGGTAATGGATTCTCAATTCGAATGTTTTCTTATTGGGTAAACCAATTTTGACGATTCTTTTGTCACATAGCTAGCTTTTATCAGATAGCTTATATGTTTTAATGTAATCCCATTTAAATTTAATTAATTAAGACGTGACGTAATCAAATTATTTGTAATAATTTAACTTTTAAGTGCATTTTATTTGAACTACATTTTCCGTAAATTAATTCTTGCCTAAAAACTCTACCAAGAATAGTAGGTAAGTACATATGCTATCACTTACGTTTATGACCCAACACGTAACTTCTTTTAAAAGCGATGAAATAATATCATAATTCATGATGTGACGGTGATCATATTCAAGTTAGTACAAAAATAAATAGACTCAAAAATATGTTTCTTTTTTTTTATTAGGTATTCAAGATTTAATTATTATTAAATGTTATCTTCATTATTTGTTTCACCATTTTCCTGACGCTTTCTCTTTCTTGTTTTGGGCCTTGCAGCTCTTTTTAATTCCACAGATTTTTGTACTTTAGAATTTATTTCATTATTAATATAAGACTTAGTTTCATTTATAGCGGTTTCATAACCTTCTAATAAATAATCTAAAACATTTTGCTGCAAGTCGAATTGACGAATATCACCTTTGCCGCCAGAGGCTAGTATTTCCTATAAAAGTCATTAGTATTAGTTCAAGTGATAAATATGTATAAATACATACTATAAAAGTGCTATTCGAAGAATTAGGATTAAATTCACCCATTTTCTATATTTATAAGCTATTTTAACATACTATACTACATACAGCATACATATACTATTAATAATGCATGTTACAACATAGACGAAAAAAATTTTTTTTTTGAGAAATAAAAGTATTACCTTGAACATTTGCATTTGATTATGGAGTAGTATGGTTACGGCGGTGCCCTTCCGCCCGGCGCGGCCTGTGCGTCCCACTCTATGCACATATGTTTTTATGTTTCGAGGCGGATCATATGAGATCACATAATTACAATCCGGGATATCTATACCCCTAGCCAGAGCGTCAGTGCTTATTATTCTGCAACAAAAGCATTTACAAATACTACAGTAACAAAACATATGAAATTATTGTAATTGTGGACTGTGTCATAAAATATATAGTATTCTTAAATAGGAGAAAGATAAAGGCCGAAATCATCTTATTTATCCACTTAAAAGAAGATACAGGCATTGAGATAAAAGGCATACTTACACATCTATTTCGCCTTGCTTAAATTTCTTCAAAACTGTTTCCCTGTTTGATCTATCTAATGCTGCTGATAATTCAGCCACTTTAAATTTTTCTTTTCCCCAAATATCCAAAAGCACAGTTAATCTGTGTGCTGATTGAGCAGAATTTGCGAAACACAATGTTTTATCCCATTTTAATTCGGATAGGAAATGATACAGAACAAGAGGTTTTTCTTCTGGAGAACAATTGACATATTGCTCCTCTAGTTCATCAGGTGTTGTGAACTTCTTGACATTAGATTTACTGTTTATATCATTTATTGGGGCCGCTGAAAACAGCTTTGGTTGATACAAGCCCCATTGTTCTAACAATTCAGGATCTGGAGATAATGTTGCCGAAAATAAAAGTTTGTGAATAGATGATTTTCCATTACTGATAGTATTCCAGTTCAAATGTGGCACTTTACTAGAAACTTGACTTTCACTTTTTATGTGTTTGTCTAAGTGATATAGCCAATCATTTTGAACATTATCCATTATTCTATCTGCTTCGTCAATAACAAGAAATTTCAAATGTTTTAAAGAGAAACCTTCAGTATTATGCAAATGCTCCACTAGTCGGCCTGCCGTACACACAATTATGTCTATTTCACTTATCCATCCTAAGGTTTCAGCTATAAAAAAGGAGTTCTCAGTAATTTCTTAATATAAGCACAACATAATTCATGTCAATGCTCAACAAACTAAAATATATGTATTTTGTCACACTTTCGAGGTGAGAAGTGTAACTGAGTTTCACTGTTCATTTGTATTTTTGATTTCATAAGAAAAAGCAGGGCATTGAGTGCTGCTTTCTAATATACTGTTCTTATAAAATGGATGGAATAGTGTACTGTCAAATTGCACTAAGTGTTTCTGACTAAACATAGTAGATTTGCAAAGAAAATACAACCAAACTTCTTATATTCTAAAATACTTAATTTAAACTTTGTATAATTTAAAAAAAAGTATCTGCTGTTTGGTGAACTCTGTGTAGTATATAATAAAATTATACTTACTAAATCTCATTATTTGCTGTTGTTCCTTTTGTAAAGGTGCAGATCCACTTAGCAGTGCTACTTTTAATCCAGTGTTGATACAATATCTCTTAAATACTTTTGCTACCTGTGAGGCCAGTTCTTGTACTGGTAATACCACTAAAGCTCTTATATGATGTCCAAGTTGATTCATCAAAACCTTAAAATATATTATTATATGAAAACACTAATGGTAAATAAATAAATAAATTTATAATACCATTTTCTTAAGTAAACAAACTTATTTTGATATAATACATATTGTATTGTGTGTAAATAAACTTTGTTATTATGAAAATGTTAATAAGTTAATTAACTTACTTGTAATATTGGTAAAACAAATGATAAAGTTTTTCCACTCCCTGTCGGTGCAGATACACATATATCATGTGGTCTGAATGGTTGTGGTTGCTGATGTTCTCTTATTATAAAAGGTATAACTTGTTCTTGCACAGGAAATAGGTGTTCAAGACCTTCACTTGTTAATGTGGATTTAAGAACATTACTGAGCCATTGTTGTTCTTCTACACAACAAGTTAATGTTTGAAGATTCTTAGATACACTGTATGCATGAGAGAGCCAATATGGAAGAACTCTTTCAGTCTAAAATACATAAAAAAATAAACTTTATATTTATAAACACTTCTTTTAATAAAATAATACTATACACAATAATGAGAAAGTGAAATTAAACACACCTGAGATTTTTTTTCAAAGTCTGTTGTGCCTAAAACTTTAAACTCACTTTTCAGTTTGTTTTTTTTATCAATTTTGGCATCAGATAAATTTGCTTCTACATTTTGAACATTTAAGTTTGTTAAACTTTGGTCATTTTCATTAGAAGTATTTTCATTCAGTTCTTTGATTAATTCAGGTTCTTTTAATGTTATAACTTCTGGAGTAATTTTATTTGACTTGTAAGCTTTTTTTCTTTCTTCTATTTTTTGCTTTAGTTTTTGTAAACGTAATGTCTCTTGATTTACAATGTCTTCTTCTCCATTTTCACCCGTATATCTAAAATTGATAAATTATAAAACCATATTTTTTAAAAATTTACAGTACTTGTAGCAGTCCTTTGGAATTTTATTATTACTTATTTATTGTTACATTCATATTTATACACCTAAGCATATTAGATTTTACAAATGTAAAGAGACAATAACATGCTGGAATTATAATTCCAATATGGTATTTTTTGGTTTTGTCACCATACTTCTTAATATTTTATTTTACTTTCAACTGAACTATATAGGCTGTTAATGGATTACCTAGTAACTAGAATTAAGTCTACATGTACTTAAGAGTTTTTCAAAAAGTAAATGTATAAGGCTAGTATAATTCTAAACTGTTAAATATGTGTAGTGTGCTTGATAATATCACATGCATGATAATGTAGTTTAAAATGGTCTTACCTATTAATAACGAATAAATCCATTGTTTCTAAAAAAATATATATAAATTTTAGCAATGACAAAATACTAATATTTTAAATTACACCACATTTTCACCGTCAACAAAAATACTAACCTCAATGATCTATTATTGTAAAAAGACAATATATATTATGATCTGTCAACAGCTGTCAACATGATTATGACACTGACCCATGTGAGCACACACAGTACGTTTATGCTATGCATTAAGTTAAAAAATCGTGAAAATTTTTAAAAACAGAATTTAGATAGTCATACGTGGATTATACATGGTTTTATGATCTGAACGACAATATAAAAGTGGAATGGCAGTTACGTCGAAAATTGTGCGGCATAGAAAATGTATCCATTTAATATGCATTTTATCGACCATATAAAAATATAAAAATATTTCTAAAAAATAATATAAACCTGTTTGTTTATATATAATTCAAAATTCTTAAATTGCATCTTTTTCAACATCCAATTATTTTTTATATTGACAATTTTTTTTTAGGCTGTATAGTGTCAGGCCATGTAAATTTCCTAATTTGTATTAAAAAAGTTTGAATAGACTGATTTGGTAGCATTATTTTTCGATTATTTCGCTGGCAATAGGTTGTTTTCAGATTAATTCAAATGTCTACAGTTCACAGTTTAATTCGTGTAATATAGTGCCTCACATGTTTTTTATTTGTTGAGATCTTCTATTACTGTTTTGAAGACTTGAAATCTTACAAAATGGCTAGTGTTTCGTATCAAATTGCAAATCTTCTTGAGAAGGTAACCGGTGCTTTGGATAAGAAATTGTCGAAATATATTTCTAGAATATTATAATTGAGCTTGCAATTTGGTTTGCTTTAAATTATATTATTTATTTTATGATTTTTTTTATTACAGATGACATCAAATGATAAAGACTTCAGGTTTATGGCTACGAATGATCTGATGACTGAATTACAAAAAGATAGTATAAAACTTGATGATGATTCAGAAAGGAAAGTAGTGAAAATGCTACTTCGTTTGCTTGAGGACAAAAACGGAGAGGTCCAAAATTTGGCAGTGAAATGGTAACATTTTCTTTGTTCTACTCAATATACTATATTTATCTAATATGTCTCCAACACTAATGTACCTTGCATTGAACATATGGTTTATTTTAGCCTCGGCCCTTTGGTTAATAAAGTTAAGGAATATCAAGTGGAAGGAATTGTTGAAACTCTTTGTGCAAATATGCTTTCTGATACTGAACAATTGAGAGATATTAGCAGCATTGGGCTAAAAACAGTTATATCAGAACTACCCCTGGGATCAAATACTCTAGCAGCAAATGTCTGTAAGAAAATTACTGGAAGATTAAGTAGTGCTATTGAAAAGGTATATATTGATTAGTTTTATGTTACTATGTTTATATTAAGTAATATGTATGTAGATTTATAAATAACATGCAACATTTACTTTTATAAATATATTTTTCTAATATGTGCCAGTATAAAATATTTATAAAAAATTTACCTGTCTGTATTAGACAGACAGGTAAATTTTTTATAAATATTTTAATTGAAGACATGTATAGATAGACATGGTGATATTAGGATCTTCAATAAGTTCTCATTGTTTTTTGAAAGATGGCGTTGCGGCACTCTGTGCCTGGAATTTCGTACGGTAACAAATCACCAAAGTAGTGCTATATGTAACCTCAAATTATACTAGAATAGACTACCACAGTGTCAACTACATATTTATTTGCCTTTTGTGAAAATGTGTACTTTTGTGCCAAATAAAGTGTTTTTGCGGCGAATTTTTTTGCACTGCTTTATTTAGAAAAATCTGCAGCAGAAGCACACAGAATTCTCGTTGATACATATGGTGACAATGCTTTGTCGAATACAACATGCAGAGACTGGTTTAGGCACTTCAAAAGTAATGATTTTGACCTTGAAGACAAAGCATTCTGGAGCACTGACAAAATTTGAAGACAAAGAATTGGAGGCATTGCTTGAAGAAGATCCATGTCAGACGTTAGTAGAGCTTGGGAAAACGTTATAAGTAGATGCGTCAACAGTTTTAAAACGTTTAAAAGCGTTAGGAATGATCCAAAATCAAGGACATTGGGTGCCGTATGAGTTGAAGCCGAGAGACGTAGAGCGACGTTTTCTCATGTGTGAATTGTTGCTTCAACGACAAAAGAGAAAAGGTTTTCTGCACCGTATCGTCACTGGGGATGAAAAGTGGATTCACTACGACAATCCAAAGCGAAAAAAATCGTGGGGTATCCGGGTCACGCATCAACATCGTCGCCTACACCAAATATCCATGGTTCTAAGCTTCTTCTGAAATGAATGGTGGGATCAGCGGGGCGTAATTTATTATGAGCTGCTTAAACCTAATGAAACTATCACGGGAGCACACTATCGACTTCAGTTGGTGCGTTTGAGTTACGCTCTGAAAGAAAAGCGGCCATTATACGAGCAGAGACACGACAAAGTGATTTTATTACATGATAATGCACATGTGGCAAAACCAGTCAAAACTTACCTGGAAACACTTCAATGGGAAGTTCTACCCCACCCGCCATATTCACCGGACATAGCCCCCTCCGATTACCACTTGTTTCGGTCGATGGCGCACGGTTTAAGCGAGCAGCGCTTCCATTCTTTTGAAGAAGCCGAAAAGTGGCTTGATTCATGGATTGCCTCGAAAGATGAGTCATTTTTCCGACGGGGGATTCAATTGCTACCAGAGAGATGGGAGAAAGTGGTCTCTAATGATGGACAATACTTTGAGTAATGTCATTGTAAGCATTGTATTTAAATATTTTTTTTTGAAAAAAAAAAAAACAGTGCGAACATATTCAAGGTCCTAATATATTACATAGTATGACATTTGAGAAGATTAAGTTTTAAACTTAATCTGTTAAATATTGTTTAAAATCAGAGGGGATGAAATTATTATAATAAAATTTCAATGTTTAATTACAAAAAAAAGAAAAAGAGTTTTAATACATATGGTTTATAAAGTACAGTTAAAGCATTAATTTATGCATAAAACTTTACTGAATGTGATGAAGTGTTATGGAAGAGTGTAGCCTCCTGGCACAAGTACTAGTATTATACCAATAACTTACTCTAGGTTGGTCTCATTACTTCGCACATAGCTAAAGAAAATGAAAAACTGAAATAAATATATATATATTTTTTAAAGCTGCAGTAAGTCAAAACTCTAAACATATCACCATCATTGATGGATGTAGTGTTTTTTATTGTATTAAAAACATTTTTTCTAGTATAATAATAATAGTGGTATCTTGAATCCATTCTAATTTGTATAAATATTATTTTATAGCAAGAGGATGTATCTGTCCAATTAGAGGCTCTGGATATTTTGGCTGACTTACTAAGTAGATTTGGAGGATTGTTGATTTCTTTTCATCCAATGTTACTCAACTCCTTACTTCCTCAGTTAGCATCTCCTCGTCAGGCAAGTACTATGGTCCATTAATGGTAATGAGATTAACTTTGACATTCATAACATAATAATTTAAAATTTGTGTAATATGTAAATAATTTATTTTTAGGCAGTACGCAAACGCACTATAGTAGCATTGTCCCATTTGGTAATGTCTTGTAATGCAGCTCTCTACAATAAACTTATTGACCACCTGTTAGAAGGTCTGAGTTCATCCACTTCATCCAGTGTTAGTCGTACTCATATACAATGCATTGCTTCTGTGTGGTAAGTTTAAAAGTTTTTATCTAACAGAGTGTGTATCATTTTTAAATGCATTCAATTAAATATACATATGTTTTTTATATAGTTGCTAATAATTTAGTTTAAGTAAGGTTTTAGGTTTGTTTAATATAAGTTATAATGACTTTTTTTAATACCATGGTAGCCGCCAAGCTGGTCACAGATTTGGAGAGCAACTGTGGAGAGTGGCACCTGAGGTATTGAAGTATTCTACTGATACGGATGAAGAATTGCGTGAGCATTGCTTGCAAGCATTAGAAGCATTTATACTAAAGTGCCCCAAAGAAGTACAGCCTCATATCCCTACTGTAAGTAAAATAAATCTTATTAGAATATTTTTATACTTTTCAAATTTATCTCTTGCTAAAAATCCTGTCAAAATATATATACAGAAATTTGCACAAAAATCATATGTTATATGTATTTTATAAAAGTGTTATTTATACAAAATGAGTATTGTTATATATTATAAAACCTTTGCCCCTGTTGTTAAAATTCCTTATTTTACAAACAGTTAATCATTCTAACTCATCATTATTCACTATTATATAAAATTATACTAAGAAGATTTACTATCTTAAATGAAGTGAACTTATATAAACATATCTAAAACAATCTTTAAATAGTAAATAAACTATTATTGTTATTAGAGCAGCATTGACACAAAATTATCTTTTATTTGTAGATTATTGAGTTGTGTTTGAAAATGATCACTTATGATCCAAATTACAATTATGAAGATGATGATGAAAGTCTTGGTGAAGATGAAGAAATGGAAGATGAATCATTTGAACCAGAAGTAGATCCTGAGTCAGATTCTGAAGAATACTCTGATGATGACGATATGTCCTGGAAGGTAAATATGCTTATAAATGATTTAAAATAATATAATTTCAATTCTAATAATCATATGTATGGGGCTATTGTCATCCAGTTAACAAGTGTCAGACTGGAAGTTCTGCAAGCTACATGCAATCTTTTACTGATTAGCACTCAGTAAGCCCAGCAGAACAAAAATATAATTATTCAGGTACTCTCTGCCTATTATGCAAGAGACAGTATGTAACATAATATATGTATTTCTTTAGTCTATTGTAATTGATTATCTAAAGTCTATACTATCATTATGAAATCTCTTAAAATTCAATAATGGGTTAAAAACTATTTCCTATGCATATTAGTATATAAATATATAAATTAGTCAATTAGCATATTTATTAAATTAAAGCATAAATAACAAAAAATAAAATTATAGGTAAGACGCGCGGCAGCGAAGTGTTTAGAGTCTGTCATAGCTACTCGTCATGAGTTGTTAGCTGAAATGTACGAAACTGTATCTCCAGCTCTAATTGCAAGATTTAAAGGTGAGTTATTAATATTGTATTTATTTATATTTAGTTAAACTTATATGGCTAACTTAAAACGACGCATTGACTTAAAGACTAAATTATTATTTTTTGGTTATCTTGCAATCAATCATTATATTATTATATAATCCTATTTTATATTTAATTTTGATTTAATAGAACGTGAAGAGAACGTTAAATGTGACATATTAAGCGCGTATACTGCTCTGTTGCGTGCAACGCGACCGCCGCCCGCGCTGCACTCGCTCACGCCTGCTGACAGCGAACCGCAAGCCCTGCTTTTACAACGGGTACTTTTAATTTTTTTGTCATGATTTCATATCTATATATATAAAAGAAGAACGTGTTTGTTACAGCACTTATAACTCTAGATCTACTGGACCAATTTTCATGGTTTTTGATTCATTCATTTGTCTCCGCCCCGAATAGCAGAATACATCTTAAAAACAATGAAAAATCGACGAATATGTATTACAAAAGATAAATAATTTTCCCTAACATTTGTTGTCCATCCTACCAAATACAGTAATGATTGAAATTTATGCATGCGTTCAGAAATGTATTTTGTGTAAACTATTTAACAATAATGGGTGAATAAACTATTGTCTGTATTTTTTGTAAATCAATTAAAAAGATTGAAAAGTGCATTAAGCAGATACATATAAGTTCCTCAAATATTTATGCATGCGTACAGACAAATGATTAACATTCACGCGTGCGTTCAGTAAATTATTTTGTGTTAACCTGCAACTGAGGTGAACTTTTTATTAATATTTGACTGAGGTGTAATCTGTCAGATGTTCAAATAAAATGTACATCGAAATAGACATTAATAGACTTTGTTTCATTAGAATATAAAATATGGAGGCCTGAAATCAAAACTAAATATTTATTTAATATTTTTTTACTCACATACACATTTTTAACAAGTTTTTTCACTATTCTTACGTATTAATACGTATTTCTTTAATATTCAAAAAAGTTTACATTTTAATTTTTTGCTTTAATTATGACATAATTTAAGAATTACAACCGGAAAAGAATCAAGATTCCACGGATCATTTTGGCACAATTCAGTTTGAAGTTTTACCATTTTTAAAAACAAAAATTTCCAATCGTTACTGAGTTGCGAGATGTAACGAAGAGAATTAAGAGAATTTTATCTGTCTTTAAGTCCACTGGATAATATTCTTCCTGATAGTAAATAAATACTGCATAATTTTTTCCTGGTGGTATCTGAGGTGAGGGTTGAGGCTGACGAGGAGGAAAATCGTTGTCAACAAATCTATAAATATCTCCGAATTGTCAGTTTTCTTGAAAGCTGGTCATTTTTATCTGGTTCTAATAATTCTAGAAGAACAAAATCCCGTAGAAATGATAAAAGGAAAGCTCCTGTTCTTGATTTGGCATCAGACCAACTTTGGTACAAAAAAACTATTGAGTCCAGAAATAATTTTCGGACTGAATCAAAATTTGAACATGACACAGTAGAAAACTCATAACCAGTACAGCCTTTAGCGAAATAATAATTGACATCTGCACCATTACCTATTAACACAGCAGTTTGAATAAACTCCTCATTTCAGTTTAAACAACTTTTGTCAATGCGAAATAGATAGTTATTTTACAAAAATGAGACTGTATGCAGTGCTTTCTTGAAATTTCATTTTTATTAGACTAAGCAAATATAGATGATTTTCTGAGGTTACGTACTACAGACACAAGGGAAATATCACGGTCTTATTGAGGTAATGTCTATTAGAATCCAGTATTTATTGCTGTGCTTACGTATGTGAGACACCAGTACCTCCTAACTTAAAACTTCAACAGTGTGTGGCCGTTCGGCTGCGGATGTCACGTAGCGTGAACCGTTTCAGAAAGGTACTGAGCAAGACAGCACTACACTCCGTCAAATTTCAAAATTATGACGATTTATTTGGTTAGCGGTGTAATAAAATACTTTTAAATATTTATCTGATTTTAATATTTATTTTGTATCATGGTATTACGTTCATCAAAGACTAAATTAGTTCAGCTAAAAGGTAACACGACATTCATTGATTGGTAGGCGGTACGAAGTTCGCCGGGTCATCTAGTATATGTATATTGAAATGAATGAAATTAAAATTATATTTAAGGAAATACATTAGAACTAAAATATATATAGTGCTTTCATTTCACTGATATATCATTGCTATTTTTTGCGTTCAAATGTTAGTTTTATTTTTTATTTAACTCAAACTCGTTAGATGAATTATAAGGTGATTTCTCAGGTGCCGGGCGTGGTTCGCGGCGCGCTGCGCGTGATCCGCGGCCGCAGCGTGCGCGCGCGCGCCTGCGCTCTGGCGCTGATGCGAGAGCTGCTGGTGGCGGCGCCCGGCTGCCTCGCCGACTACGCCGCGCGCGTCATACGCACGCTCACGCCGCCCCTCACGTATGCGGCACTACTGACTTTTTTATTTATTTTTCAGCTTTATGCTTTATGCCGCATAACAGGGTAGAAAGAGTGAACTAATAATATCAAGATATACCATTCGGCACATATGTTGAACTCAACTTCGCTCTTTGTCACACTAGAGTGGTTAATTAAAACTAATTTAATTAAAATCCTAAAGTTGGAACCCACAACCATTAGCGTACAGTCGAAAACTGTCCTATTTATGCTGTGCCTATGCACATTTTTATACTAATATTATATTTCTTATTCTGAAGTTAACCTTGTAACTTAGTTCAGTTGCCAAACAATTCAATAAAGTACTATTTATATATAATGGACATTAAGACAACAGATATGACATAAATATCCAATTTTTTTATAAGTATATATATATGTGATTTTTCACTTTGTTTTGACAAATGTCTGCAATATCGCGTGGTATAACGCTGACGTATTCGCATCTCAGGGACAAGAGCACGTCGTCGTCGATGAAGATCGAGACGCTGGTGTTCGTGGTGTGGCTGGTGCGCGGGCACAGCGCGCGCGCCATGCGGCCGCACGCGGGCGCGCTGCTGCCGGCGGTGCTGGCGTGCGTGCACGACCCCTTCTACAAGGTCACGGCCGAGGCGCTGCGCGTGCTGCAGACGCTCGTCAAGGTCATGCGCCCGCTAGGTAACATTAAACTCTATTTTACAGATATTGCGTCTTAGGAAATTGGAACTGTATTATTTATAAATTTGATATTGCTAACTAATATAAACCTTTTCAGTGATATTTTAATACCTATGTTTTTAATATGTAATTGTATTATTTATTCTATTATTGTTGAGGCCATTGTAACGCAGGGGGATATCGTCTGATTATCCGACTAAAAGAGAATGAATGTATGTTCAAATTCGAATCTAGCAATATTTCGAATTCGGGCGGAAAGAAGAGTACGGAATATATTGAAACTTCTGTATACCTACTTAGCTATAGATATAAAACGTGAAGCTGAAAAAAAATATTATTGTCATATAAAAAAATCCATTCGTCCACCAGAGACTATAGACAGCGAAGAGCCGGCAGAAGAGCTGCAGCGGTTCGTCCCCGCGATGTACGAGTGCGCGCTAGTGCGCCTGCGTGCCGCCGACATGGACCAGGAGGTCAAGGAACGCGCTATAGCCGCATGCGGACAATTGATATGCCACTTTGGAGATTATTTAGAGGTATTTACGTATTGCTTATTTATAGGGAACATTTTAGTAGGATTTAAGAGAAAGTTCTTAGACTGGCTTTGACTTTGGTGGTAATTTTTATTTTTGTGTTTTGTAACAATACCGTAGTATCTGTTGCTTATCGTTTATTAAATTATAACATTAGCATATATAATTATATTAGTTTACTTAATCTTTTTTTTTTTAATTACTTATACTGAGTTATTTTTCTTTTCTTGCACTAACGGTATACCCCTTTTCCTTATTGCATTTTATCCTATGTTCACCAAAGGTTGTCTGTAAGAGATTGCTTGTAGCAATAGGACCACCTTTGCATACAGGCATTTATATTGTTATTTCCTCTTTATTTTTGTTTTTATTTTCTCTTGTGTGCAATAAAGTCTATTCTATTCTATTCTAAATTAGATAAAATAGTTAAAGTTATATTAAACTCCATCTGAGTAGACCCTTAAAACAAGGAAAGAACTGCATGCGTAAGGATGACCGGTTCTCAAATTGCGGTTACGGTACATAATAGTGACGATATTGAAGTTATTATTTTAGTAAATCACACCAAGAAACCGTTGCTACCTAACTGCAAATAAATATTTTATATAACTAGTGGTGTTAGCTAATATACAAATTATTGAACCAAATTGAATTGAATATGAATTATACAGTAATAGAGTAATAAATAAAAGAAATGAGAAAAGTGTTGAAACTTATCATAACTACTATTCTGTGTGGTTAATATTAAAGCTGAAACTATAATATTTTTTTTACTTATAATAATATTAAAATATTTAAACATTTGTTACAGAATGAGCTTCCAGTTTGCCTGCCGATATTTTTAGAAAGACTCCGTAACGAAATTACACGTCTAACAACCGTCAAGGCTCTGACCAAAATTGCCTCTTCACCCTTGCACATCGATTTGCGGCCTATTTTGGTATGATTATTATTTTAATACATTGTGATCTATTTTTTTTATACATTTTATTTTATTTATATTTTAATTCTAATTTGCAGTGTGATGTCGTTCCTATATTGGGTTCGTTCTTAAGAAAAAATCAAAGAGCTCTAAAATTATCTACCCTGGTGTTATTGGACACTCTAGTGCAGAATTATAGCCATGCTATTAGTATTGAGCTATTGAGCAAGGTAAGAAATATTTAGATGTTATTGTTATATATACTTTGTAATTGTTGTTTTAGTTATTATGGGCTCTTCTTGAGGGTAGTGTTGTGCCGCAATCTAATACTTTATATCATCTAATATATTTTCTAATATGAAAATGGAAATCGAAATATATTAACACTAAGCGCGTTTACCTTAAAGGTCGGCAATGCATCTGTAGTAGCTGTAAAATACTAAATTCAACTAAGTGAACATAGATAGATAAACTCTTTATTGCATACATTGAAGAAAGTTACATTTTACATAGATATCAACAATAAAAAAAAAAACTACAAACAATAAAAAATAACATGTACAAAAATACTACTTCTAAAGGAGGTAGTATGCAAAGGCGACCTTTTTTTTTTTTTTTTTTTATACCACGACGGTGGCAACAAGGCACACGGCCCACCTGATGGTAAGTGGTTACCGTGGCCTATGGACGCTTGCAACACCAGGGGCATCACTTACGCGTTGCCGACCCTTCAAAAACCTATTTATTCCCCTTTTGAAGAACCCCATATTGTAGCCCTCTGGGAAAACCTCGGCAGGGAGATCATTCCACAATTGGAGAGTCCGCGGAAGAAAGTTCCTTTGAAATCGAACTGTTCGGGACCATTTAGGCTCCAAAGTGTGAGCATGAACTCCCTGTCGATGGCGAGCGGTGCGATGGTGAAAAGTAGCCGTGGGCATCATGTCAAACAATTCTTCAGAACACAACCCATTATACAAGCGGTAGAACACGCACAAGGAAGCAAAGTCTCTCCTTAGACTTAAGTGCTCGATACCGCTTGTGAGTGTGGGATCATCGACAAGTCTCACAGCTCGTCTTTGAACCGAGTCAAAAGGTCCAAGCTGGTATGCTGGTGCTCCCGCCCAGAGATGAGAGCAGTACTCCATATGGGGCCGGACTTGTGACTTATAAAGTAGCAGTCTTTGCCCCGGTGTGAAGTACCGCTTCGCTCTGTTTAGCACACCCAGCTTTTTGGATGCCAACTTGGCCTTGTCTTCTAAGTGACTTCGGAACTGGACGTCACTGGATATGTCGATACCAAGGATCCCTACACTCTTAGAGATGGTAAGAGATGTGTCCTGGAATTGAGGGGCCGCAATAAATGGGGTTTTCTTAGCGGTGAACGCGCAAACTTGTGTCTTGGAGGGGTTAAACTGGACCAGATTGTCCCGACCCCAATCGGAGACTCTAGATAGAGTACTCTCGATTTGAGACACAAGTTGTTCGCGACTTTCTTCCACAACGGAACGAGGGATGTTTGCACGGCCTGTGTAAAACGCGTCTCCGGTGCTGTCGTCTGCATAGCAATGAATGCCGTCAATTGCCAGCATATCATTGATATGCAGCAGAAACAGGGTCGGAGAGAGTACAGAACCTTGCGGGACGCCAGCATTAATGTCCATTTCCTTATCACTTATCACTACAAGTGATCTCTTCCAGGTAACCTTTGACATAAACATTCAACATAGGGGCATATATAATATACCCTATAGAACATCATCGTAGGGAATAAAATATAAAAGCGAATACAAAAGAAAAATAAAATTGGCAACTTATACATATGCAATATTTATACTAAGTACTAATAATCACATTTAATAAATACATATTGGTTAATCGACTTAAAAAGGAGGCTCTTAATTAGACTGTGTTTTTATGTAACATATTTTTATTTAACATATTAACATATCGTTCTATTGGGTGAAATGATTTTAGTTAAGATGTGGCAAGTAGTTTATAAGTTGAGTCCTATAAAATCAAAGGCGGCAATCTGTCAAATTTAAAATGGAATTTCCAAAGTGAGATTCTGATTTGGACAAAGTATAAATATATAAATAATGGTATTAAATTTTTGTGTCGAATGTGGTAATATGATGTAATCTAAATTAAAATTTTAGATTAATATCAAATACGGCATGAAATGTAAAAATTAAATTTGCCGCAAAATATACAAAATACAGATTGTTGGTTATTTGTAAGCCCAAAATAATAGTGTATTTTATTTGTAATCAGTAAAATGTAGGGATGAGACCGATATATCAAAACGTAACTAAAAACGGTTTTGACTTTTATATCATATCATTTCGATATCTAAATGGTCATATCCGATATCCAAATAACTACACACAAAACGTAATGACAACTCGACAATGAGATATGAAAACTAAATTGTAACGAAAACTATCGCAACACAAAGTCGATATCTGAAAACGAATATGATATCGGATATGAAAACTTAATATCCGATATGTAACCGTTACAGCTAAAAAACGAAAACGCCCATGTCTAGTAAAATGTAATATTTGCATGCAGGTGTTGATGGAGGTGCCGGCGCTGGTGTGCGAGGCGGACCTGCACTGCGCGCAGATGGCGCTGGCGCTGGTGCGCGGCGCCTGCGTGCGCTGCCCCGCCGCGCTCACGCCCGACGCGAGGCACGCGCTCACGCCCAACATACTCGCCTTGGCGCGCTCGCCGCTACTACAGGGTACTACTACTATACTACTGCATATACGAATCAAATCAAATCAAATAATTTTACTCAAAGTAAGAAGTTACAAGCTTCATTTTTTGAACGTCAAATAATTTACCACCAGTTCACAAAATTTAATGCCTAAGACCTGAGAAGAACCGGCGCAAAAAACTCAGCGGGACATTTTTTTTTTTCTTTTTCCCCTCAGTCAATACTTTACAATTATTAATTAGTGAAACTACGCTGCTTACTAAATCACTTTTGATTTTTATATATATTAATATTGCTATTTACTAGTTAATAGTATTATATTAATATGTGAAGGAAAAAATAACTTTTTACGATAATTGTGAGAATGGCAATGAAATTTAATATATTTAAAATTTGTATAGAGAAGAATTGCAGAAAACAATTATTTTTCATAATGACATTAGAAATACATAAAGTTAATAAAATAAATATTCTTACATTTCTATTCTTTTGAATAGTAGTGTGTTAACATTTATTTTAGTAATTTTTCATATAAAATAACATACACTTTGCATTGCCCGTTTCCCTACAACGCGTTTTTAATGCCTGAATAGAGCCTAAAGTGTTAACTAAAAAGGTGGATAATTCTTTGAAATTGTTTGTATTCTTTAAATAGGTATTGGAACAAAAGTTCAACAATTTTATAACTAATATCTTCATTATGGTACATTTTACACTGGAATATATGTATTTTTAGCAGGCTTTGTTTTGCTATGTGCTTACATAATTATATCTCGAGGATAATGCAATTATAACATCCCTTTGCATAAAACAATATATGGCTTCTATTCACGCTATTCTTAACAAAATTATGTTTCATGATCAAGGAAAGAAATGTCTGTCTGTTACTATTCACTGGATTAAAAGCTATCGTGGCGTAATGAAATAATATCTGATTGTGGGTTGTGGGTGGTTGTGGGTTCGATTACCGTTTCGGGGAAATTATTATATTTAAATTATTTTCATTTCCCCGCCCTGGTAAGATAAAGCGCGCATTGAGTTTTACCACCCAACACGCAATGTTTCGAATCTTTTTATAAATAATTGAATATAATATATACTATTTTTTTTTAACATTTATCGAATACAGAATATGTATTTTGGATTGATTAGGTGGTGCATTAAAAGCGATGGTGGGCGTGCTGTCCGCGGTGGTGACGGCGGACGTGGCGGGCTGCTCGCGCCGCGAGCTGCTGGCGCTGCTGGTGGCGCCCGTGCACGCCAACGCAGACCACGCCGCCACCGCACATCACATCAAACAGGTCACTTACAGCTATTTATTTCTTTATACTTTTTCTTCTTGGTACTGCACTTTTTAAAATGTATTTTATATAAATTATTTGCCTATATAAATTATATTTTTATATTGATATAAGGTGAAAGAATATGAATATATACCTGGATAAAATGACACATTTATATGGACACACTATACAACAATTTGAGGAGGGCATAATGACTCATTACTATGTTATATTTAATTTTTTAATCAAATATGTATTTAGTATTGAGGCAATAAGAACGGGTTCTCAGGTTCCCTCTGCCTACCCTGCTATATGTGGTATACAGCGTAAAGCTAAAAAATAAGGAACAGTTAAAACATTTATTAGTGGAGTGTACCAACCGTAAGTGCCAGTGATTATTAATCATTTGGTACTCAAAGCCTTTGTTTAATGAAGTGTAGCAGATGGGAGAATAATTAGTAACTAAGATTTTTTGTCTAACATATTAAGACAGCCCGAAGCCACCGTGGCGCAGTGGAAAAGCGTCGTAAATGCGAGTGGTCGTGGACTTGATTCGCACTCGAGGCATTGATTATATGTATACTTAAAATAAATTATTTTCATTTCTCCTCTTTGGTAAGAAAAAACACGGCTTTGAATTCCTATGATCAACACACAATGTCTTGAATTCAGGCGGAAAGAGGAGAATGGGGTGTCTTAATACTAGGGTCTCTCTTTTAACCCTGCTATATGGGAAAAATAAATGACGAGTATATTTATGGTTGGCAGGCATACCACTCCCTGGCCAAGTGCGTGGCGGCGGTGGTGGTGTCGGGCGGGTCGGACGCGCTGGACATCACGCGCGGGTTCCTGCGCGACGCGGCGCACCCGCCCTCCGACACGCACCACATGTTCGCGCTGCTCGCGCTCGCTGAGATCGGCAGACATTTGTATGTCGTTTTTATTTTATTTACTTAACTAATGGACACTTTTGTATAATACTTGTAAACTTTCTACCGACAGATTAAGCTTTATGATTTGCACATGTGTATAGATTTGATGACGGTGCAATCTTTTTATTAATTATAAATTTGATTGTTTTGCCAGAACAACTAATGAGAAGATATTTTAATTTTGTTTTTAGTTATTTTTTAACATTTCTTATTAAAATGTTATTATGTGTATGATAATTAGCGCTCGTCGATTCATATGTAAGTATGATAATTGTTATTCTGCAATACAATCACAGCATTTTATATATAAAAATTGAATAAAAATTACCATTTTATCTATTCACCTGCTAAATATAATTGTGTTTGGTGTAATATTGGAGAAAACATTTCTTTTTAAATGCTAAAGACGTATTTGCATATTATTACGATGACTAAGACATATTACTACTAGACTCGACTATTTCATTTATTTTGTAGTTAGCACAATCACACATTTATACAATGACATAAATAATTGTTGACACAGGGACCTCAGTTCAATTTCCAACTTGAAAGAGGTGCTCTTAAGTTCCTTCGCACCATCCTCTGAGGAAGTGAAGTCGGCAGCGAGCTATGCGCTGGGCTCAGTGGCGGTCGGCAACCTGCCCGAGTTCCTGCCTTTTATACTCAATGAAATTGAAGCACAGCCAAAGAGACAATATCTACTGCTACATTCTCTAAGAGAGGTAACATTTATGCTTTTGTACACTAATATTGTAATGACTGAAAGTGTATCATAATAATTGGTACAACTAAAAAATAAAATGTTATTTTCAATTATTTCTATTTTAGAGACAATAACTATATTGCATATATTTTTCTGGATTTAATTTTCTTTCTTTAATACTGTAACAACCAGATTCTGTAATATTATACAATATTTTTTTAATTTTACCAAATGTTAAAGTCTAGACTTGTCATCTGTTACTACTTTTCAGTTTGTATTAGGTTGTCCCATAAGTTTCTTCCGCGCTTCACTATGAATGATTAACTGGCTGTGTTTTAATTATTACGCAACTTATCTTTTAGCTGTTTATGGCATCGGTTTCGGTCATCCCAGAACTCTGTCAAAGTACATTTTTTTGGTGAAATAGTCTCTTTTTAATTTTTTCTACGCAGTTTAACATGTAGAGCCAAAAGACACATTCACAGCATGTTATGTATCATTATTTTAAAAAGGCAATAGTGTAAAAGACACTATACGAAATTTACGCCGTTTACGGGAGTGATACTACGACTATTAAGACCGTAAGGAATTGGCTTAAGAATTTTAAAAATGGCAATCTTGACTAATAAGATGAAGACCGCAGCGGCCGCCCTACAACAGCGGATACGGACATTATCAAGACTGCACTTGACTTGAATTCTTCCGCTAGGTAATACAATCAATGCTGACAAATATTGCAAGCAACTGGATCTATTAAAAGCCGCCATAACAGAAAAACGGCCAGAATTGGCGAATCGACGAGGTGTCGTATCCTATCACGACAGCGCAAGAATATAAGCCAAAAATGACAATTTGGTTGGGTCCTTCTACCTCAACCTTCGTATTTAAACTTTGCTCCCTCCGATTATTACTTGTTTCTCGCTTTAAAAAATTATCTGCTCGGTAAATCTTTCGAATCTATAAGCGAAATAAAAACCGCACCAAGATGAATATTTTAAAAGAAAACCTTAATAATTTTGGAAAGATGGCATATTAAAGCTTCCTGAGAGATGGAGAAAGAGTTATAGAACAAAATCGTTCCTGCATAATTTTATAAATCAACCTTAAACAACAAATATCATGTATTCACTTTGCATCAAAAAAAAAAAGGAAAAGACTTATGCGACACCCTAATATTTATATATATATAAGTTTGTGAATAATGTTACTCTTTATATAGATAATCGTCTGTGAATCGTGTACTCCAGAGGGAGTTGAAGCACTGAGACCTTTTATACCCGAAATATGGGTACAACTCTCCAAGCACTGCCAATGTACGGAGGAGGGATCTCGTAATGTTGTAAGTACAAATTATAAGCATAATTAGTAGCTGTTACTTTGTGGCTGAAAGCAACAGATATCCTTCTTTAAACTAGCGGTTTTGCTTATTAAATGAAAACTAAGATCTTATTGAAAGTTTTGTCACTTACTGTAAAAATTTTACATTTCATGAGTCTTTAAATGTAAATATATAAAAAAATACTTACGTTTGTGAGTGACTGACAGACAACGTAAAAATTCTTTATTCAAATAGGCTATTACTAGCACTTTCGAATCGTTAATTAACAAAACATGTCAGTGTTGTCAGTCTTACCGGAAGCTACCATTAAAACTATTAGGCATATGAGGCTGAACTTTGGCATATAGGCTCTTTGGAAGCACTAAGAGAGAATTTCTCTAAACACCTACATAATAAAAATTAAAAGTTTTATTTTCTAATTTATATTCAATTACTTTTGTTATAGGTTGCTGAATGTTTGGGAAAATTATGTTTATTGGAGCCACAAGATTTACTGCCTCATCTGAAAGAATTCCTTAAGTCGCCTGAACCACTCACCAGGACCACTGCTGTTACTGCTGTTAAATTTACTATTTCCGATCAGGTTTGTATAATTTTAGTTTAATATATATTGACGGCCAAATCCATCAATATTAATTTGAATTTAACATTTAATTTTTTTATATGGTCCTTAGTTAATATATTATTTATTTTTAAAATAATAATTATATATATGCCTGTAGCTATTATTTAATTCATTTGACAACTGAACTCACATTTGCTTATTTACTTATTCTCGAATAATTTATACAATATATACCTTAAAAAAAAAGATTTCGTGAAACCAAAATTTGTTATAAATAAAAATAAATATTAAAATTTCAGTGAAATGCAATCTTGTTTAACCAAAATTTAGAAAACGATGATAAAGAAATCCATACAAATAAAATACATCAAGATTTAGATAATAAAATTGATAATAAAGAATCATTAAAAAAATTGCAGAAGTGGTGATCTTATCCATCCAAATTTAATTTATTTCCCATAGTAAATGCTGCAGCCACTTTAAAAGAGTTACTGCATTCGCGTCAGGTGGCTACCGACCGTAAAATTAAGAGCCAAAACATTTTCTCCTTACATGAAAGCACAAGACTATGAAACCGGGTAAGAATACTACCACTCGTGCGACGCGAATGCGAATATGATTAAGCGAATGATAATCGATGCTAATACTGCTAGGGCGTCCCCCTAAAGCGACGACCATTTCGACAAGAATAAATATTCGCATTTAAATAATAACAATATTAATAATAAAATAAATTGGCAACATGGAATTCAGGGTCTCTCACAGGAAGGAGCCACGAATAAGTCAAATTCTAAAGAAAAGATGCATTAACATCTGCTGCATCCAAGAAACAAGATGGAAAGGCTCAAAATCTATTTTGTTAGAGATCTGAAACAAGCCCAATTGCCTGAACCGACAACTACGACGGCTAGAAGAAGATACCTTCAATTGCTTTTTTTGTATAAAAAAATGTGTGGAAAATATTTATATCCAAATCATTAATCCTACAGCCGCAAGCCATAGACGGTATGCTACGCGCGTGTATGGCGGAGCTTCTCGTGCCCCTCCGCGACTCGGAGCTGGGCGTGCGTCGCGTGGCGCTCGTGGCGTTTAACTCCGCCGCACACAACAAGCCGTCGCTAGTACGCGACCTGCTGCCCGCTGTGCTGCCTAGTATATATGCTGAGACTAAAGTTAAGGTAATGTCTTTTTGTGGATTGTGTTGTTGAAATGTGTAGGTCATATTTAAATAAATTATAAGGCGATATAAAAATAATATAATTTTTATAGTTTATAATGTTTCTTACTTAACTTACACAAAGTGTATTATAAAGTTGACATTTCCTTTTTTTTTGAATGTTTGTTCATATATTTAATATAATTTTTAGTGTTACTTTTAAATTAAAAAAATATAATCGTATAAATTTTTGTGATTTAAATTGCGATAAATTGTGTTTTTTTTATAAGATTAATTACATATACTTTTATAATTATGACAAAAAGAAAATAATTTTAATTTATTCTGTTTTATATAGCTTTAGGTAGTATTACATATTGTAAATTAATCACCTTATATTGTAACAGAAAGAGCTAATAAGAGAAGTAGAGATGGGTCCCTTCAAGCACTCGGTGGACGACGGTCTAGACCTTCGCAAGGCAGCCTTTGAGTGCATGTACACGCTGCTGGGCACTTGCCTCGACCGTCTCGACGTGTTCCAGTTCCTGCGCCACGTGGAGGACGGCCTGCGCGACCACTACGATATCAAGATGTTGACGCATTTGATGTGCGCCCGTCTGGCGCATTTGTGCCCTACTGTTGTTTTACAAAGTAAGATATTTTGTTAAATTTTTCTACGTGTTTTATGGGTTGGGCAAAGGAGCTAATTAGCTGTTACTTACTTGTTTATCGATATTGAATCAATATGTGATTTTTTAGTTTTTGTTTAATCACACTGTATTGTGCTACTCATCTTGTAGTTGTTGTTGTAGTTTTGAAGTTTTTCAAACTAAAATTCATTAGTATGTTAATTATATATGTACTAATTTTTCATTAGTACAGTACTAAAAAAACTGGTAATATTTACAGTTATTATATTGATATAAACAGTATCTTTAAGGATTGACTTTAGACTATACATTTATTAAATAATGATTATGTAAAGCTAGTTAATAAAAAATATATAAAGCGAACATTTTATTATGGTTTTTTAAAACAATTTAATATTTATACAGGATTGGAGAGTCTGGTAGAACCATTGCGTGCCACATGCACCATGAAAGTGAAGGCTAACTCTGTAAAGCAAGAGTATGAGAAACAGGACGAGCTTAAACGCTCCGCGCTGCGCGCTGCTGCTGCTTTGCTGCAAATTCCCGATGCAGGCATGGCGAATTCTATTTTCTCTTACAAATATGATATTCATTTGTATTATTACATATTCTATTATTTAATGTTCTATTACATCAATAATATATTATTTAGTTTAGTAATTTGTGTTGGCTGGTGAAATTTAAAGATATCGTAGAGAAATCTATCATAGAGTAGTAGTAACTAGAGAGTTCGTATAATAAAAGCAATGAAACATTTATATTAAAAATAAAAATATCCCTGAAAATGTTATTGACGATATGTATTTTTTTATTTTTTAAAAATTCCATATTATTTATGCCGCGATTTATTAAACATAGTAAATTTATGTAATTTGAGGACTAGTCAACTTTACACATATCGTATATTTTCAGATAAAAACCCGCATATAATGGACTTCGTGACTCAGATCAAGTCATTCCCGGACCTGCAGCCGATATTTGAATCGATACTGAAGGACTCGAGCGGCGCCGGCGTCGAATCCAACCTCATGGACCAGAGCTAGCTATTCCGCCACCCACATCTATCTCCCACGGGCTCTTTATGTTTCTTTTAAGTTAACTTTTATATCACTAACTTTGTAAAATTATAGCCGATGTGGAATGAGACATTGCTATTTTATTCAACAACTATAATTTTAAAAACGTTACAAACATTGCGAGGAACTAGCGCTCAACGGCTAGACGTTCAGGCAAGGAGCGAGGAGGGAGCACAGTCTGTTAGATGTTTTCTTCAATAGTTCTATCTGATATGTATGTGATATTATAAGCTATGTGGAATATTCATAGGAGGTTGGAAAAATATAATAAAAAAAAGCAAAAAACGAATATTTCAATTATTTCCCTTTCCTCTTCGCGCCGGGAGTTGTGCTCGCAGCCCTCGCGGGGGACTCGCTCTGTAATATAATATATATTGGTCAATATAAATAGAGTGAAAATAAAAGCATCTGGATAAGCGAATATAAAAGTTGTAAAAATTGTAGTGGATCTTAGATTTCTTATGTTCAACTTATCTTTACGCACCTTCTACATTTTCAATGTAAACTGAACTTGATAGAGCGCATCGCTATGTGGTGTACTACTACTGAGCACGCTACTTTGTAGTCTTTTAAAAATATTCTAATCAGGCTTTATTATTTTTTCCATGAATGAGATTTTTGATATTTGCTTTACGTAAGTGACGTTAAATATATTTAAGATAAAGGTAAATATGGGAATGCTAACCGATTTAGTGGCAGCCCGTGAGAGAGTATTTGCACTGGCGTTGCGTAGTATGGGCTTGGAGGGCGCGAGGCCGGTGGTGCTGCCGGTCGTGCTGCCCGTCGCGCTGCCCGGCCGCTCCGGACTTTGCTCCTTGCTAGCAGTCAAATTATTTGAATATTAGCTTGAGCCAACTTTAAGTTTAAGAAAGAATTAACGGATAGATATACATATCATTTTATATGTTTCTTCTTGTTTTAAGAGACAAGTATAATTAAAGCGTTATTTATATATAAAATGGAAATTTCTATAAGTTTTCAATAATGTAAATCCATCAAAGGTGTTGTTGAAATTTTATTATAATTTTAATGAAGGTCATTTATTATATTCGAATTTGTGCGATTTTGCATACATTAAGCATGCATAAAAATAAAAGTCAATTTCCTTAAAATATTTAAGGATATAATAATCTGTTTTAAAAGTATTAGAAACAATATTACCTGCTGGTACGACTTAGCGGCCCCTTCCTACTAAACATGCCTGACAGTCTTCCTCGTAAGTCTCTCTTACTTCCCGCTGCACTCATATCTGAATCTGAACCCTATATTAAAAAAAATATATATTTTTATTCTAAATGATAATTATAATTTCTTCAAAGACAAAAAATTAAGATGTTATAATTATTTAAATAAAAAATATCTAGCTTGGAATTTTTGCTGTTCTACGGAAATGTTTATAAGAAGGCAAATGTCCTTTATACCACTGATGTAAATAAGGTTAAAATTCTAGTAATTTTGAAGCCAGTAAAATGTTTAGAAACAATTAATTTTAGTTCATGAGCTCACTTGTGAAACAGTGCCGATTGGTCTGAAATCTGCAACGTCGGAGCCGACGTGATCGTCGATGGAGCGGGACTTGGTGAACTCTTTCAGTTTACCGAATAAGCCCTTCTTTTTCTTCTTCTTGTCGGACGGTAGAACATCGCTTTGGGCTGAACCTCCAGATAATCGACTGCAATGTAAGTAAATATTTCATAATTATTATTTGATCAAGGATCCGTGATTTTGTACCTTTGTAGGTAACAAAGGGAATGCTGAATATTCTATATTTAATATTTTACAAAGTTTTACTTTATCTTATTAACCAATGTATAAGGAGAAAAATGAAAGGAATAACGTACCTATACTTTTTGGTTTTTCTATACCTTGCTTAGGCTTTCTTGGCAATTTAATTCCGTTCGCAGTTAATCAGTTAAAAATGTTACAATTACAGATAATAAGATACCATTAAATCACTTCCATAATATATTTTTATGTATTTAAGTTAAGTAATAATATTCTTCTAAATTATATATTACTAAAAATGTTTTTATATACCTGTCCAGACTTGTGTCACGTTGCATTGTAAAGGACCTTATATCTGCATCGCCATCTAATGAAGACATACTGCTGCCGTCCACTGACTTCCAAATGGCACTCTAAACAAATTAAATCCTTTTTATAGCTAACTTAGAGTACATAATATGTGTGTTATTTATTTTACCAACGTTATAGTTTTTTCAACTTCACGCTTTTTTCTAAATAGCAGGGTAGTCAGATAGAACGATTAGATTCTAAAGATACACCGTTCTCTACTTTCCGCCCAAAATCAAGACATTGTCTGCTAGTGGCGGAACTCAACGTCACGTTTTATTACGCTCCCAGAGGGAAAAAAATATATTTTTTAAATATGATCGAGTGGAAATCGAACCCACACATCTTATTTGTGTCATTTAGAATATCGTAAAATTCGATTTTTAGTAATTTTCTACCTGTTCCTTAGTGGTTTGTTCCAATGATACTGAACGTTTCTTGAGTGACGGTGCGCGTGAGGGAGTCCTGGACACTGGTGTGACCGATAGTGTATCACGTGGTTCAGTTGACATTGCTCTGGTGTAATATATATAAGTAATTAATTATCGTGTAATATATATTTTTTAAATAATAAAATAATATTAAAATTGTTGATTTTACTCGGGAATCGATTTTTATTAACTAGAAGCAAATTGTCGGATATATAAATAATAAATATTTAAAGTATACATCAAGTAATCATAGTATAGCATGTAATCCGCTTCTAATAACTTAAGTAAGTCGGACAGAAGATAATTAGTAGCTTACTAGGTCTCAATAGTAGAAACGGCAAGAAAAAAAATTGTCTCTTATAAAATCAAAATGTCTATTAAAAAAGGCAAGAGTAAGTACCGTCTGGCAGTACTAGCTTGCTGTCGCCGTTGTCGCTCCGCGATGCGTGAGGCACGTAACTCGTCCGTGAGTCGCCTTAACCGCGCCGCAGTGTTCGCAGCGTCGTTCACAGCACGCGCTTCCGCGTTCTCGGGTGTTGCTGACCGCGATCGGGATTTTGATGACTGCAATTTAAAATCAACTTTAAAGTGTAAATTTATACGAGAAAGTCAATATCTTGGTCTGCAATTTCATATTAGCATCTTTGTAGTGATGGATCATCACAACAAAGATCCACACTCAATGTCATATGAGTTACTAGCAGTGACGAGGGGTGAAAATTATAGTTAGGCAAGCCGGTAAATTTTGAGAAGCCGGCATATATTTAGAGATGTCGGTATTCGGTACATATATTTAGGGAAGCCGGTAATTTTTAGAGAAGCCGGTATATTTAGGTAAGCCGGTACAGGTTGTGAAGGTATTTAGTAATTTCACTATTGAATTTTTCTGGCGACCTTTTTTTTTAAGTCTCATACTTGTATTTTAAAAATTGAGGCAAACCGGTGGGAAACGTGTTGTATATACGCCTTGCCACTGGCCACTCGTCAGTTAGGTTTATACTAAGTTTGTAGCAACCGTCTGTAAATAACCTTATGTTTGAAACAGCGAGGGGACATCTAACTAATAGAATAATGCATTTTCTGAAATTTATCTTTGGTGACGAAAATCAACGATAAATTTGCCAAATACTACACATATAGCCCACGATATTTATTCCGCTACAGTCGCGGCTTAACTTTAAACAATCACTAGAAATTATAATAAGTTACCCTGTTTCTTCTCGGAGGTGTAGGAGTCATTAAAGTCTTTTCAGGTTTGACGGACGGCTCACGGAACAAATCAGGGCTCTGCTTCATAAGATCGTCAATAGTTTCTACGAGTTGTGTTATTACTCTGTCGTCTTCCTGCAATATCATAATTATATGTATACGATAATTATTATGATTTTATTGTTTTCATGTATAAAAATCTATTATATACCGTTCAAAATACATACATAATAGAGGCATGAAAATATGGTTTCGTTTCAATATTTTTCTAATTTATTTTTATTATGGTATAAAAAATGTAAATATCGTGATATAATTTGTTTTAATAAACATATAGGATATGTTACTTTTAAAATTACCTGTTGAGCACGTTTTAGTGATGCAACAAGTAATTTGTTCTGATCACGGTCTCGATCATGGCGTTCCTTATCCCGGCGCAGTTTCTCATTAGCTGTACGTAGTTTTGCGTGCGCGTCACGTAGCTCTAACAAATCACACTGCAATTCTGACACCTGAAAGAATTTCTTATTATTAAATTGAATATGAATATTTCTAATATTTATTGTTTATATCGTTACAAATATATTCCTTATAATGAAAAAATATTAAATTTAATTTTATTCATAAATAACCTAAACGAAGTTCCTAATAATAATGAAATCGCCTTACTCACCTTTTTCTTTGCTTCTTCCGTTTCTTCTTCAGTGGTCCTCTTTAATTGTTCTATCCTTCTCTTCATATCTAACCTTTCTTTTTCTCGCTCTCTTTCCAACTGTATAACGTAATAATTGTTTCGTTAATAAACAATTAAATTTTCAAGTAGGAAATTAATATTAAGAACAGAAAAGTGTACACTAAACATACCTCGAACAGTGTTTGCCTTAGATCCCTGGCTAACGTGGACGTTTCGTGTAGCAGTCGTTGTTGTTCATCACGTTCTTTGTGCCAAGCCAGCTCCATACGGGTCGCCAACCCAGCAACTCGGGCTCTACCGGATGATAATAATCTCTCTTCTTCGTACTGAAATAAAAAAATGCACGTCTAAAATCCACGCATATAATTAAGATATAAGTATTAATGTTAAATTATAAAATACGATACAATTTAACGCTTATACACTTTTTAAAGTAACTGTTCCTTGAATTAACTTTTTTCGCAAACAATGCCTTTTTATTTCATATAGTAAGTTCGAAGAATGGCGTTACTTAGAGGTTCTTAAAAAATATATATATATACCTCGTTTAACCGTGATTGCATTTCGGCCAAGCGTACTTCGGCAGAGGAACGC
The DNA here is from genome assembly GCA_033558755.1 of Philaethria dido. NCBI lineage: Eukaryota > Metazoa > Arthropoda > Insecta > Lepidoptera > Nymphalidae > Philaethria > Philaethria dido. The sequence goes on from JAKGSA010000136.1 coordinate 2,774,153, forward strand.
TCACTAATAAGTTCTGTATTAAGTTTAGAGGAAAGAAGGCGAGCTTCACATAATTCGTCTTCAGTGCAGGCCAACTGCTGTTCTAGAATTGCCACCTTGTTTCGATATTCTTCCTGTAATAGAAAAAAAGTGTTATATTCTATTAAAAATATTAATATTTATTAATGTTATTTTATGTTTATATGACTATAAAATTATTTAAATAATTAACTGATACGATGTTACCTCGTCAGTGCTTGATATTGAATTACGCTGAGCTCTTTTGTCACCATTCTTTACGTCTGCTGCTGCTTTTTGAGCTGAATCTAACATTTGTTTGTAGTTGTCGCGTTCTCTTCTAAATCTCGACACTTGATTATGCAATGATTTAAGTTCATCACGCATTGTATTCATCTGTGCTTCGTAACGTACTTTAGTTTCGGCAATTTCATTCTTTCTTGCTTTGTCTGCTTGTTCTAGACGAGCATTTAGTGCTCCCAGCTCTCGTTCTAACTCTGCATTATCTGATTTTAAAGTCCTCTGGACTTTCGAAACTTTTTCATAATCTTCAAGTTTCTTTTTAGCTTCCTCCAACTGTAAATTATATACATACATATTACATACCATAATAGTGATTAATTAGTATTTTATAGTAACTGAAACACTAAGTTGGAGCTTTATGCTAGGCTGCTAATTGTGCAGTTTTGATGCAGATACTGTTATTTTTTGCGTAGTAATCCAAAGTAATATAAATATATTTTTTATGATAATTCCTTAAACAAGGAAGGATTGTCCGACTTTAATTAGACTTTTCAATGTCTATATTTTATAGTTAGAAACTAGTAAACTAGTATATAAATAGTATAGTATATTATCTAGTGTAATAAATTACACCAGATAATATATTGTTAATACATACTTCTTTCTTAGTGACATTATGGTGGTGCGATAAGACATCATGTGCATCTCTGGCAGAACGTAGTTCACGTTCATGCTGTTCAAGTTTCGTTGTTAGTCTTGCGCGTTCGACTTCCCAACCACCACCACATAACCTCTCTTGCAAAGACGATATCTCTTTCTAAAAATATACAAAAGTGATAGTTACTTTATTATTTTTGCAACTATTATAATAAAGAAATTTTATTTTAATACTAATTGTTATACCTGCAAATCAGATTTTTCTTTGTTCCATTCTGTTAGTTGATTTTCATAAGTGTCTTGTGTTGTTTTTAATTCTTCTAAATTGGTGTTCAGTTGCTTTTGAAGTAGTAATAACTCGCTACATACAATACGTTAAATTAGTATATATATATACTTATACAAATATTATGTTAAAATATAGCCCTTTAGAAATGATGCAAATGCATACCTTTGTGCTTTTTCTTTTTCAACAGTAAGACGTGCTTTTGTAACGACATGTTCTTCTTCTAACATTTCATATTTACCAGTCAATTCTTCGTACTCTGCTTTTTCAACTGCCAGAGAATGTTCTAACTCTAGAATATCATATAGCAGGATTAATTACATTCACATTTAACATTAATAAAACGCTTGTTATGAAAAGGTATACACACTTTTGACTGATTCCTCATATTCTTGTTTAAGTTCTGATAATCTCTTTGCGCCGGCCCCCGTGTTTTGTTCCAAAACTTTTAATTTACCTTTAAGTGTCGCCAATTCTACTTCTTTATTTTTGATATCTTTGTCATGATTAGCTCGTATACGATCTATTTTTTTTCTTTCTGCCTATAAGACAAAAAAAGGTAATTTTAAATAACTTTCATATAACTAATAAGGTAAACCTAACATGATTTATGACATATAAGTGCTGGTATTATTTTATATAGAATTATTATCTAATCATACTATTATTGTTTACATTTTTTAGAAAATGTATAAAAAATTATACCGTTTCCGAAATAGTGTGACTAACTCTTTAAACTATAAAAAATATTGATAATTTATACGCTACAACGTATAGTAAAGATCTCGAAGAGTTCCCTCTAGAATATAGTTAGTTGCTGTAATTGTGTTATTTCTTTAATGCAAATAATTTTGTCATTATTTACTACATACTTGTAAATCAGTATCAAGTTCCGAAGCTTTGTATTCCCAGTAGTTGGCTTCTTTCTTCTCGGATTGCAATTTACTTTCAAGTTCTTTCTTTTCTAACTCAAATTTAGTAACGTTTGACTTTAAATTTGCAACTTCTGCTTGTATAATTGATAAATCTTTTTCCGTAGTATTTAGTTCACTCCTGGCCTTAGATAATTCTTGTTCTTTTTCTTTAAGTTCTTTGGTAGTTTTATCATACTTTTCTTTCAACTGAGCCATTTCTACATTCGACAGTGCTTCGTCGTACTTTTGATTGGAAGTTTCTCTTAACGCATCCTCCTAAAATTGAATTAAAAAAATATTAAATACCTTTTATTAGGTTTTTTTTAAATCTGTAAAGGAACTAATATACATTAAGAAATATATTAAATAATAAACAAAAAATCATAAATTCACAAAATAACATAATCATTTAAGATATCAAAACTACAAGGATTTAAGGGTCATGCGTGTATAAAAAATGATCTATAAATGCTCTAAAAATAAAACATCTCGTAGCTTTTTATTCAAACAGCATCGCATGAGAGGTTGGCAAGGGGTGGGTCTTGGCCATATATGTTCATGCTATGCTATGGGACTGGGGATTTAAATCAGAAAATACCAGTTGTTTTATATGAATATCTTTTGCGGATATACTGGATTCCAAATTTGTTATTTTACTTTCATATTCTAATTTCATTTCTCTTATATCAGTTTCTAAATTAATTAATTTACTCTCAGTTTTAAATAATTTTGTTTGGATTTCATCTTTTTCTGTTGTAAGATCAACAGATATTCTTCTCTTAGCAGTAGCTAGTGCTTCTGATTGTTCCTTTTCTTCTGATAGCTAATATGCAAGAAAATAATCATTACTATCATTAGGCGAATATTTATGTATATTTTAGAAATAATATAAACAAAGTATGTATATTTTAGAAATAATATAAACTAAGTATATATATATTTTTTCACCTCTTTTTCTAACTTTGCGACACGATCTTTACGAGTAGCCAATAATTTTTCTGTGCGCCTGCATTTATCTTCTGCTTCTTTTAATTTTTTCTCAAATTCAATTAATTTCTTAGCTTTATCTCCGACCTAAAAGATAAAAAAAACATACGTGAACTCAATATGTATATATGACTATTTATATGATTAGATCGATTGTGACATGTTCCAGACATACTTCTTTGAGCAATTTGTTCTTGTCTTGTTCTAATTTATTAATATTTTCTATTTGTTTTTTCAATTTATCTATTTCTTTATCCTTAGAGTCCATTTCTTTCTTTAAGTCTTCGATTTTCTTCATGCAGTCAGACATAGCCGTTTGTTCTGTATTTTTCTTTTCTGTAAAAAATATGTTTTTTAATAATAATTTAATCCATTACAGTTGAGTATAAATACATATAGTCAAATTAAGATTTACTAAAATTATATAATATAAAATTGTCTTACTAATATCAGAATTAAGCTTTGTTATTTGAGATTCCAAATTTTTCTTTTCGTCTTTGAGCGATTTACATTCAGTTATAGCATTGTTATTATCCGTCTCCAACGTTTTGCATTTTTCTACTATTACTTTCTTTTCAGTTTCTAATTTGCTATTTATATCTTTTAATTTAGCTATTTCACTTTGTAAACGATTTTTCTCGTTTGTAAAATCAGTCTCAGTTTTAGTTAGTTTTGTTTTTGCGTTTTCAATATCTTTTTCTAATTGTCCTTTAGCACTTATATCCTGAGATGTTAATCCAGCATTTTTCATTACAATATACATTTCACCTGTTACAAATACAAAATATTTTGAAAATAATATTAAAATATTGTTTGGCGCAATAGGATTACGTGTCATACGACTATAATGCGATAGTTTAAGCTTTGATCTCCAGTTGGAGAATTAATTATATTTAACTTTAATTAATTACTTCGATTTTCCTCTTTTATAAGACGACAAAGCACAGAGTTGAACACGCAATGTCTAATCGGACGGAATGCGAAGGACGGAGTGTCTTGACTCTAGGCTATTTTTGAATGTCTACTTTGCTAAATAGAAATAATTTGCCAAAAACATATTTATGGAATTATTTATTTACGGCGATAAGTTCCGCCACTCAGCACGCAATGCCTCAATTCGGCGGAAAGTGGGGAACGGAGTGTCTTAACACTAGGTTCCCTCTGCCTACCCTGCTATATGCGGGATACAGCGTGAAGCTATATATGTATGTATGTATTATTTACCAATTTCATTTTCTAGATCCTCAACCATTTTTTTCATTTGTAACTTAGTTGTTATGTCAGTCAATTTTTTTGGTGTTCTAGGTTTAAACGACTTAATAGCATCTTCCTTTAATTCTTTCAACGTTGTTTGTAACTTAGTTTTTTCTTTTTCCACCTAAATAAAAAAAATATATAATTATCACCACAGAGAGGGACAAAAGTTTTGTAAATAAACCATATTTAGATTTACCTTATTTAAATTTAATTTTAATTTATCCAGCTCTTCCTGTTTTAATTTTAGAATATCTGATTCTTTCTTAGTTAATTCACCAAAGCGAACTTTTTTTTCAGACTTCTCCTCTTTCGTATTTTCAAAATCTTTAATTTTTTCTAATGCTGCTTTCAGTTCAGTTTCTAGTTGAGTTATTTTAGAAGTATTAAGTTCTACAGATTTGTCAGTCTTTAATGTTTTTGCATTCTTCAATAACTGCAATTAACAACGAATGAAACAAAAGATTGCTTATATATTGTTATATATAAGCCATTCTTTTTATTAACGTGACATACCTGAAGTTTCTTGTTTTCTGCTTGTAATTTTTCATTATCGGATTCTAAAGTTTGTGTTTTTGTTCTTAGAACACTTGCTTCTTGCTCTATGACTTGAAGTTGTCGTTTTAAGTCAACATTTTGTTGATCACTCGCAGCATCTAAAGACCTGACATATTTATCTTTATATTAAATATTTATTTATAATAAAATTTTAATATACAATTTGGACGGAAAGTTTAGAATGGAGTGTCTTAACACTAAGTACTTAGATTTCTATGCGGAAAAAAATATTAGAAAAGATAATGCTTTACGATTTTTTTAAAAATAGAGTGTATTGAGTTAGATATTAATTCAGTAAATAAGTAATAATTCCTAGGTAAAAAAACTGACTTGCTCTTAATTAGAGAAGCTTTAGGTTTCTTCTGTGTGAGGCTTAACTCTGCGTGTAATCTTTCGCAATCTCTTTCCTTTTCTATAAGTTTCTTTCTCAATTCAGCTATTTCATCTTCAAGTACCTGTTTTGAATAAGTTGTAAGTATTATTATAAAATATTAATATATTTTTTAAAAACATGGTCTTCAAAAAGTAATGTGCTACATTAAGTTAAGTAATTTTACTTACTTTTACTTTTTCCTCTGCCAAATTACCTTTTGGCGTTGTTCTTCTCAAAGTCACAGATGATGTGGTGTTTGGTTTAGTTTTAGTTACAGCAATTTTGTCTGTTAATTCTTTGACTTGCTTTTTTAAAGATTCTCTATCTTGTTCTAAATCTTCCACTTTTTTTCTTAAAACAGCTGCTTCCTGTAAATTAATGGAACATGGTAACAAAATGGAAGCCATCTCAAAGCTCACTTTAGCCATGATAATCTAGTGTAATGCATTTCATACGATAATTTCTTGTTAAGAATAAATTATTATTCTATTTAACAATAGGTTAGTTTCTTATTCTTGGAACGAGTTAACCTTAACATACTTATTTTTATAATTTTTAATTGAGATACCGAGACAGAGCGGGGAAATGAAAATAAATTAAATATATTATCATTTTCTCGAGTTGCGATTGAACCGATAAGTCGCGCTTGAACTTAGACACTATACTACACTATATGAATAAATATATGATTTTACTGTATTAAGTATACATTTAAATTTGTCATAAATAATTTTGCTTGTTTCAATCAGTGTTTACCTGTTCATTGAGTTCTAATAAAATTCTTAACTCAGCTGGATCTTCTTCATCTGAAATACCTTCATCCTTTTCATTGGGAGCCTCGACAGCCAAACGGTTTGTGGGAGGGGAAGGTGATAGCTTGCGACCTGCGGCAAAATGCATATTATTTTTGAAAAGGGATTGCACAACTAAAAACGGTATAATAAATGTTTATAAGTATATATTTTAGTAAAGTGCAATGATATTGTTACATAAGTATGAATGTAAATATTAGGAAATATTAGTTATTTAATAAATTCCAAAATAAATGCAAACATTGGCAACATTTAAATTGTACTTATTCAGGTCTTAAACTGAACTGTAGAAAATGGCTACCTCAGTAAAATACGCCGGTATTGATTGCACTGGCTACGTAGACTTAAAGGAAGTCCCTATAGGCGAAAGCGTGTTAGTAACAACGTCGAAGAGTGGCAGGTCCACAAGAATGGGTATCCTGTAGGCAGTTAAGAATTACAGTCATGGAAATGATTTAGTGTTAGATAGGTGATGCAAGGAGGAACATTTAATTTTGTATGGGGATACACAAACTGACAATTCTCAATTAGAATTTGACGTACTTCTGGCCTTGGTAGCCATTTTCTTCAGCTGTAGAAGTAAGGACTCATTGTCATCCTCAACTCTTGATGCAGTTTTACGCAAGTTATTTGCCTGAAAATATTCGTTAGTTTATTATTAACTAATGATGAAGTACAATTTCTAGGCTAGAATGAAGAGGTTTTTGTTATTGTTACATACAGAAACGACTTCTAAGAACACTCATTATGGTTTAATTAAAATTACAAGTATATACCTACAATAGGGACCCTTGCTGCCAACGGGTTGAACAAAGCAAAAGGAAATTGCATTCTACTTATAGAACACGATGCATTTTTATCAGATGATAATGGGGGACTTACAGATTTTTCTCTAGATTTTTCATGAATATCGATATTATTAATAGACTCTCTTTTATCTAAATCAGTTTTAGTATTCATTTCAGTCAACGTATTTTTATCGTCAGTTATTGTGCTGTCCGTTTGAGTTTGTATAGAGTTCAAGACAATCGTTTGGATACATATGTCGCTAACGTTTTTAGGTGATGTTTGTACAGCAGTATTAGTGGTCTTTGATTTCTCTGTTTGCGAATATGAGTTAGTCAGTAAGTTATCTATTTGAATAGATTTGTTTTTCATAAAAATACGATCTGTTTGGGTATACATATCTAGCGATGAGATGTTAATTTGTAAGCAAGAATCTAATGTGACTTTTTTTGTATCATTTGCGACGTCGTGATACAACACAGTATCAGTCTGGCAACCTACAGAAAAAGAATCAACTATATCTTGTGGAGTCTGAACAGTTTGATTTACGCCAATACATAAATTACTGATATCTAAGGAGGATAATTTATTTTCTAATCTATACTGCATCTCGAGAATTCGTTTAACATGTAAATTTTCGTCTTCATTGGCAGCAAGGCTGGAAGCAAGGTGAAGCGATGAAGGCTGAGGACGTTTTGGTAGTAGAGAGCTGTGTTTGCCTCCGAAGCGTTGTCGATATCGACTAGCCTGTTTGGAGATTAAAGCTTAGCTTACAATTTTTAATCTGCGCAAATCGAAGTAATTGTGTACAAATCTTTGACAGATGACAATAAATAGACAATAAGTTATTTATGGACAGAAAGTTTATTAAGTACATATTGGCAACGAGCCAATTGACTGTGACTCAATTTTAAGCTATTGAAGAGTCACTTCATGTGAAATTTAAAGAGTAGTAAATTAGATGATCATTGTTACATAGCGGAAAAGTGAAGAAAATTAAATTTTTATTTTATTTGTATTCAATAAAATGCTTTTTATTAAATTAATATAATATAAGAGTATTATTTTTAATGAAATTATATATAGCATGAAAATAGTAAATTTCTGTTATCATTAGAAACATGTCATTTTTAATTATTATTTTGTAACAAATTCCTTAAAAAATATAAAAATTATTAACATCTCCAGCATATTACTTGCATACTTGTTTAATATTTAATTCTATTCTTACTTAATTTTGATATTAATGTGTATATTTAGAATATTTTTTTTTTGTTTTATTGCAAGACAAAATTAGTTTATTTTGTTGTTTTAATTTTAACATTATATTTTAAAATTTTATGGTAGGTATTTCTACTTACTACATTTAAAGATGTCAAATTAAAGTCAACAAGTAAAACCGTGGGCGGCGGTGATCACTTACTATCAGGTGACCCGAACGCTCGTTTGCTTTTCCTTTCCATATCAAAAAAAAAAATAAACATAAATCTATAATATTAAATCACTAAACCAAACCGACAACAATACCTCTTCTTCCGCATTGCGTAATTGCTCCCTCAAATCGGCTTCGCGTTCTAGGGAGTCTTGTAAATCTCTGAGCAACTGGGCAGAGTCTTCTTGGCTACCGCCGCGCGTGAGTGATGATCGTGAAACTTTCTAAATTGAGTAATGTGATTATTAAATAAATATGTAATTTTAGACAAGCATATTGCGCATCATAACTAGCTGATCTTCGCAAATGACAACTTATATGGCTATACGGATTTAAAATTATTTCGCATCGCCTATAAATACATCCACCTATAAATTATTTCGCATCGAATGATTAAAGTCCCACCCTGATCACGTTTGCCGGTTTTGACGTGATTGGCGAACAAAGAAAAAGCACTTTTATTACGAGTATATGTATAGATTATGTATAACAACAATATTAAGAGGCAGAGCATAATCATAATATATTGATGTTTACTTTTTATAAAATATTTTATATTGATCGCATAATAGATGTTCACGCAAGCATAATTTAAAATTATCTTACTCCATCTGTCAATTGGGTCTGTTTCTTGACATTGGCGGGTGCACCTGACGCTGCAGCCAATTTAGTATTTGCTTCAGATAATTCTCTTTGTAAACGCAGCGCTACTTCATTAGATCGAGCAACTTCTTGTTCTAGTTCCTTTATCCGGTTCTCACGTTGTAGTCCTTCTGCTCCGCCTACTATCTAATTTATTAATTATATCATTAGTATTTCCCATAACTTTTAACAATGAAGGAACTTGCAATTATATTCTATTCCTTTTAAAGTAATGTATCTATAACGGATTTAATGTTGAACAATATATTTAACTTACTTCCAAAAGTTTTTTTTCCTGATCTAGTTTTTCTTGTTCTAGTTGTTGATTTTTACGTTCAGTTTTCTTTAATTTAAAAGACAAGACTCTGCAATTCTTTATAGTCTGCTCTAGTTCTCTTCTTAATGAAGAGTATTCATCGGCCTGATCTTCCCTGAAATCAGATATTTTTTTATTATGCTTTGTTCATTTTAGTTAGACTTGAAGAAAATAATAAGTGTGTATGAATTAAATTAATAAACCTGAAGTTGTCTTGCATTTCTTCTATTTCCTCCTCAAGATCTCTTAACTCTTTTTTCATATCTTCATTTTCATCCATTAGCTCTTCACACAGAGTTTCTGCCGCTAATAATTTTGCTCGTAGCTGTTCTATTTGACGAGTTTGTGCTTCAACTGATGGTCGTGACTGTTAAAAAGGAAAGATACGGACAACTAATTACTATAGCTATATTAAACGTTAAAAAATATTCATTGTTTATTATACATTAGCATTTTAACACAGTATTCAAATCCCTTACTTCAAGGTCAGCTTCTATTTCTCTGATTCTCAAGTTGAGGTGTTTCTTTTCATCTTTCAAATCCTCATTTTGTGCAGTAAGATCGTTCACTTTCTGTTGTAATTTAAGAACTTCTGAAGACCTCCCAGTTGAATATTTACTTGTTGTATCAATATTTGCCAAACGCCGTAGCAAAATGTCACTCTTTTCTTTTTCTACTCGTTCACATCGTTTCCTAAGTAGATCAACTTCTTGTTTTAAATTTTCTATTTGGTCCTGAAAATAAAATAATAAATTAGTCAAATGTCTAATTATTGGACTATATTCTATTGGACTATTGATCTAGGTTTTTATAAAGTAAATTATATGTAAAATATGAATGATTAAATCGTGCATATATTACATGCTGATTGATGCTCAAATAGCTCTTTTTTGTTTATTTGTATCTATTTAAATATTGGATGAAGCATTAATTTTTTATATTTCAATTTAAATTGAAATAAATAAGTTATTATATTTTGGCTTATTACTTCAATGTAGAACTATAAATACCTGATAATCTTTGATATTTGGATCTATAAGAGTAGTTTCTGTATCAGTGGTAACGGTACCCGCATTGCTTCCTTCTTCGTCGGATGCTTCTTCTCTTTCACGAGTTGGCCCACCGCGTATTGGTGGCTTTGCCACCGTACTGTTACGAGTGCTTTTTACCTAAATCAATAATTAATAATTTAATACCGAATTTAAGAATTAGTATAATGCTATATATACTAAAGCTTTATTCTTTTATTACGCAAAATAGATTATGCCAATTTTTACTGCTTCATAAACCAATCCTATTGTTTTAATTTTTTTACATAAGAATCTTAGGAAATTTTTACATAGAAAGAAAACCGACTTCATGTAAAAAGGAGTCATTTTGTAGTCGTTTAAAAATAGATATGCGTCTGAGTTATTTATTTCTGACAATAAAATTTTCATAATTTAAAAAATCATTTCATTCCAAAATCACTAAATAATGACGTCTGTCGTGGCGCAGAGGCACAATCGTGCGACTCTAAGCGCGACAGGTTGTGGGTGGGTGACAAGGCAAAGCGCGGCTTTGAGTTCCGCCATTCAGCACGCAATGCTGCAATGCCGCATGCACGCAATTCGACGGAAAGTGGAGAACGGAATGTTACCGGAATGAACACTACGTTCCCTCTGCCTATCCTGCTATATGCGGGATACAGCGTGAAACTATGTAATGTAATTTAAGTGATTTTACGTAAGAATTATCGACCTTGTAAAAAAAGGTATAGTAGAAAAAAAGAAAAGAATCTTTTTATCGTGTTACCTAATAAATGGATGACGCTTAATAAATATTAGATAGTAGACGTATATAAATCGTTGTTAGTTGTTACAGAATAGCTAACTTACTTGCATCATGAAGTTTACGTCCTCTTTAATGTAACTTTTTTCTTCTTTATTACGAACGGGCTTTTCCTCTTCTTTACTCCTTGATGTACTTCTCCTTTCTCTCTCTTTTTCAACACTTGATTCTTTATCAAAACTATTTTTTGCCTTCATTAATTGCATCTTTAAATAAAAAAATAAAAAAATATTTCATGAAAATTTCCTTTTTTTAATTAAAAACTAAGCATTCAGTCAATTAATATTAGTATATTTTCATATTTTCTTCATTAATAGCAAATAAACACAAAATATATTTAGATCTTGTTCGCAGAGTTCACACAAGCGAAGTTGGGGGCTACAACTGGTATAATATAAAATCGAATACTATTTACTAAACTGAATAAATAATTCTAAAAATACTGACATAATGTTATTTTTACTATTACAAACCTTAATTTATTTCATTGATAAGATGCAAGAACAACGTAAATAGAACAGTATTATACCTAACCATATCTTTGCATAAATAATTAAGAGTAAAAAAATTGTATAAGTATGAAAAAATATATATTTCTTATGTTTGAGTTTAAATTTGTACTTAATATTTATAGTAAATAACACTCTAAAGTTCAACGAATAATAATAACGTAATTATACCTATACATTTAGCATAATAATTCATAATACAAATATGCCATTTCCTCTATTAATGTAACTGTCTTGTGCTCTGCCAAAAGCTGTGGTAGCGACCATTTAGTTATTTTCTGCATATCAACAAAGTTGAAACCAGTTTAATAATATAACCCAGAATGAAGATTACTATATAGAATTTTAACACGCCACTTAAACCTAGTGATTTTAAGCGATAAGTAGGTACACCTTCTTTTCACTTATTCAATATATAATTCCGAAAGTAAACGGAAGAAATAAGTTCCCAAAAATATACTTAGTTAATAGGTATACTAGGTAGGAAGCTTTATCATCAAAATTCTATAATATTTACAAATATTAATTACGTATTAAAGTGCAAAAACCTAATTTAATAAAGTTTGGTGAAGTGAACTGAACTGAACTTTGTTTATACTGATAATATGGGCAGGTTTAAATTATGTTCTTACTTTACTAAAGCTAGAAGTGAAATTTTAACATGCTCATTACTATTTAGTAACGACACACGTTTCAAGCGGTCATGATCCAAAATTTTTTCTATTATATTGCTAAATGTTGCAAATTCGTGCGGAAAAAGGAAAAGGGAGTGTCGCATCTCTTGACACTAGGTTCTCTCTGACTACTCTGATATGCGAGAAAAATGTGGATGTGAAAATAAAATGTACGTAAGTATTAGTTACCTTTCGTACTCGTTCTGCCAATGAGTCATTTTTGTTAATCGTGATTTGTGCTGTAGTGGACGGTGGAGGAGACGGAGACGGTCGACGCACTGTCACTGTTTCTGTTAAAAATGTATTCTTTATAGTAGATGTCATACTATGCTTAATAGGTATTAAACCGTACGATAGTTGGATAAAAAAATGCTTCTAAAATTACAGCTTTTAAAATATGTAAATATTTTCATATTTTTGAACAATTGGTCAGGCGGGTATTATATATTTTTTTTGTTTATGAGTAAATTTTTACTAGAAAGTTGCAATGTCAATACATTAAAATTGAACAATGTCCTCAAACATATCATAATTATTAATATATCTATCTTATGAGATGTTGGAAAAAAACAAAGCCAGTAGAAAATACTTAATTAAACATTTAGCGAACTGTAATATATAAACTTAATATGATAAAATTAATATGTTTAATAGATATAATTTTAGTTTCACTATCGCAGGAAGTCTACCTGTGTTCTGTGACGTGTTCTGCCCAGTGTCAATAGAAGGTAGAGGTCCAGTAGACCTTCGCTTAGGTAACTTGAGACTGACTGTAACGGCAGTTGATGTGTCATTTTCGTTGGCCCCCAAGTCCGGCGTCGACGTCCACGATGTACTGGTTTTACTAAACCCTATTGACCATTTTTAGTAACAAGTTTCATTGAGATAGTATTAACAAACATTAATATTATGTAAAGAATAAAATATGAATAATAATAGACACACATCAATATATCGCCAGAGCGATAATTGTGCCAATCTCGATATCAATCCATACGATAGATTTTACATACCAACTATACGGTCTTAAAGGCACTTGCTTATGCATGACTAATTCTTTATATTTAATTATGTAAATTAGTCTATAAAAAAGTTTCCACAAAATTTTAAGTATTTTAATTTAAAATATTACCAATATAAAAATATCGACAATGATGTGACCTTTAATTGGAATTTTGAAACTATACTTTCAGCCTTGCAAATTCACTAGAGTGTAAAACAAGTAATCATACCCGTGGAGATAACATCTTTCTTGGGAGGTTCTATAGTGCTTAGGTTAGAACTAGAGGCCCAGCCACGCGTGATCTTCTCCCCTTCGGCACCGTTACCTTCATCACGGCTCCTTTAGTAAAGCATACATAATTTTTTGTAATTATTGTTTATGAACTGAAAAATAATGATTTGCTTAAAATATATTGTACATTCTAAACTACCATTTTTGTAACTATCATATAAAAACAGAATCATCAAAATCGGTCCTCACAGTAAAAGGTTATGCAGTACCTAACACACATTAAAAATATAGTCCTCCATTTTTATCTACTCAGTTAATAACAGTTAATATAAAAGTTTGTAATTATTTAATTTTAATTTGCACTCCGTAAATTAAAATTATAGTTTTATTTTTATTACATACATATATTTCAGTTAATTGTAGAATACAAATGAACGATTTTTCTTTAAGATCACTAGACAGACCGACACACAGATGTTATATTTATTTAAGAAAGTTTTTATAAATACCATATAAATTTCGAAATTTCGGTAATATTTACATATTTTTCTTTTTTAAATATTATTTCTATAAGATAAATTTCATTATGAACCTTACTTCATATACTTTTTAGACGTGTTAATAAATCACCTTCTAATTTATGATTCTAAAGTGACTGATTTATTATAAGTGTGTCTTAATTTAATCATTAATTATAATGTTCAACTCGATCATTTAAATTTGATTAACGTTAATGGTTTAGTTACTATCCCAATATACCTACTATAATCCGAACTTTAGAAAAAATGTTCTGTTTTGAATTCTTACACAAATTTAGAAATCATGGTTTAAAAACTACATACGTAACTTTTAACTCTTCAATATTTTCTGTTATTCATAACTTTAATGTAACCAATCGTTCCATTAGATCCTTTAACATTATATAAAATAGTAGGATATATCAGATCTATGACTATACTTATACTATTTAGTTTAATATGCGTCTTTCAGCACATTAAAATCAGAACGTAGTACCCTATTATATTTGTTCACATAAACACACCGTTTAGTAACGTGCAGTGCAAACGAAACTTGGTACCACCAGGTCCAAATGCATATACGAGATATTAATGTCTAAATTCTCTGTTCTACGCTTTCTGCCAGAGTTTTAGTTTCAGTTTTGTGTGTTGTGCAGAAAAAATTGTAAGTTTAAATTAATTGAAATGACTGAATGAATTTAATTACAAATTGAATATAATATTTCCTTTATTGTAGAATGAAAGGAAACTTGTTATTTTTCTAGTGCTCATTATTTAAAAAAATTTTTACGAATCAAGTTAGTTACTATTAAGGCGTATCATTTATTATAATTGTAACATAATTATTACGTTGTTGCTTGATTATTGTTACTGGATAAGTGCACTTTTGGATTCTGCACTAAGTACGCAGTGGGATGGATACAGGGAAATTCATGCGAAGTGAGGTTTAAGTGAAGAAAAATAAATTATTTATAAGAACTGGATTATCGTTGATATTAAAGATCCTAACAAAGTAATAATGTATTATGTATTTTTGTTGAGAAACTAGTAGTAGCTCTTGTAGTTACGTACCCCTATTAGGCATATTTTTACATTATTTAAGGAACTGAAATGAAATGACTGAATTACTAATAAGATTATATTAGTGGTGTTAGAGATATTATGGGTGAATTAGTTTTCTTAAAACAACATTATAATTATTGCGTCCGAAACCAATAAAATTTTATTGGAAAGCATTCTTTTATTGGAAAGCAAGCTGTAAGGAAAATGTTATTACTTAATTGCTTTGTCTAAAAAAATATTGTATTGCACTAATTTCTTATAACCAATTAGAAGGTATAATTATTAAAGAATACAGTACATACTTTTAATTTACACCAATTGATGAAAATTTCGCGAAACGTTTTAAATGAGAAAGTTCTTATAATATAGTTAGATAAAAAAATATATTCACAAACTTAATAAAAAGAAAATATAAGCGAAACAAAGTAATTAAAGCGATACTGTTGTTTCAATAGAGCTATAAAAATTCTCTAACGCTAAAAATATTTTTAATTATCCTCAGATTGTAATCTTAACATATAATTACATAGATCGTTAACTGCACCTTAATTTAATAAATGGGAGGTTTTAAGCGTTAGCATGTTTAATATTGTTTTGTAGATCATTGCGTCAATCGGTCAGCATTTGTAGGGGAATGCGAATGTTTGGTAATTTGGAATACTGCCATGATCATTTTTATGATTTCAGCACTGTGTTGTCTTTGTTATCTATTTGTTCATCAATGTTTGAATACGATTTGAAAATAGTTTTTGTGAGTATTTAAGGTGTGTCTTATCTATTTTTAGTTACGTAACAGATGAACTTAAGAGTGACAGTGTATCAGCAGATAAGTTAAACTAAAAGGGTTTAAAATAAAAATATAAAAAGGACAATAACTTAAATACTTATGTAAATTAAGCTACTTACAGCAAATAAATCATTTTTTATCTGTATTTTAAATAATTTAGTAAATTTTAAGTTATATGTAATATATGACTTATCATAAGTTAAGGAAAAATCATTTTCACAAATACAAAAAGTTAAAGTTTTAAGTATTAAACATAAATACGTAGACTATAAGAATATTTACATCTAATGTAGGTCAAACTATTATTAATAAGTTGACTTTCAGTGGGACTAATTATTTTGAAACACGATAGCTACTAATTAGTAAAAAAGCTTTAATATATCTTACAAGTAAGAAACTTTATAATATTTGATTGTTTTTTAACCTGAGAAATTTGATTTTAAATATATAAAATTTATTCAGTGCTTTTATATGTATGTTATGTTTAAATATTTTCTTTTGATATTGGTGATAATGATTTTTCCTTAACTTATGATAAGTCATTAATATATTTTAACATTTTCTTTTCAGCTTTACATTTTTTCTCACATAGCAGGGTAGTCAGAGTTCCACGGATAATTGGGGCAGTTCCGGTGGGCCTCGGCCAGTGGCGGTAGAGGAGGAGCACCGTGAGGTTTTAATGGGTATACGGTCGGCCGTTTTACAACCGATCCGGAGTCCCACATAATCCATCCGAGTCCCCGCGGGCGGTTATCCGTAACGAATTTCCTCACGTAAAAAAAAAGATATTCATAAAGTACCTAGTATTAAGACACTCCCAACTTTCTTCAGTTCCCAACTTTCCGACCGAATTTGAAAGAATGCGTTATATGGCTTTTGTTTTATCAGAGTGGACAAATGAAAATTAATTAAATATGATAATATCCTCGAGTATGAATAGAACCCACTATCAATCGCGTTTACAGTTAGACGCTATGCCACTGCGTCTCGATGACCTCTTAATAATAATATTAGGATAATTTTTTTAAAAAAGTTTTTAGTTATATTGTAACGCTTGTCGTGGCGCAGAGGCACAAGCGTGCGATTGTAAATGTGACTGGTTGTGGGTTCGATTCCCACAACAGAAAATATAAAGTTTTTTCATTTCCTGGGTTTGGTAACAAGGCAAAGCGCGGCGTTGAGTTCCGCCACTCAGCACGCAATGCCTCAATTCGGCGGTATGTGGGGAACGGAGTGTCTTAACACTAGGTTCCCTCTGCCTACCTTGCTATATGCGAGACACAGTGAAGCTAAAAAAAAAATATTTTAACAAACTGAACATTATTAGTTTGGATACTTTTATTAGGCACTAATTTTTCACGAAAGCTTTGAAAGAATTATAACATTTTCTATATCATCTTTTGACTTAGGTAATTGCTTTTGATTTATACAAGCTACCCAAGGATAATTAATATACAATGGTATTTATTTAGTTGAGTCACAGATGCTTCTTAACCAACCGTGATGATGGCGAGTTCCAAGTGGAGAGAGTTGGCGTTGATGCTGTGAAGTCGTCTTCTTTTTTCCGCCCACCGTGTTCCTTGTAGTCTCGAAAGCAACGTTTGCATCGCGTAGGCCACCGTACTTGCGGATGAAAACCCAGAGGGCACATAGGATCGCCCTTCGCCAATGGATACAAATGATGCATTTTTAAAGTTAACACTCACTACTATCAAATGCAGTTCACAAATGTCAAAGATTTCACCCTAAATGCCAAAATTACGCCATCAACTATTACCCACATCTGCTCATTATCATCATAAATTTGGTCCGAAAAAGCCAATATTGTGCACGTTAAGCACACCGTTCGATATTGTTTATGGAATGAGTTTACGGTTCTACGCTATTAATAATAATTCATGAAACTAGCAACGTGACCAAGAAGCTCGTAAGTGTGCACCGCACGCCGACCATAAAAATATCTTGCTGCTCTGTTCGGACCGGGCGACCTACATAGATAATCGACTAAAACTATAGAATAAAGGTAGCACGAAAACTTTACTGTCTCTTAAAAAATATTGTTTTACGATTCAAATTATATATCGGAACCGTCGCGGACGTAAAATTATAATGGGATATTTAGTGGATGCACTGGAGGCGGGATGTTCGTTCGCGCGGCGCAGGCGGTAGTAGAGCCGGCACTCCGGGGACTGGCGGCGGCGCGGGCACCTTGCCAAAGCTCGCCTGCGCCACTTATCCTCTGTGCGAACACTTGTATATACCGTGACCCAACTACACCCGGGTACAGGTACGAATAGAACGTACCTATCTTTATAATCAATCCAATTAGTGTTCCAAAAACTACTTATACAGAAAACAACAAATAAGTCTTTTGTAGACTTAAAGAAGTGCACTACTACGTTTAATTTTTATTAATAGCCACATCATCAACTTAGTTCTTCGATACACAGGCAAGCCAAATATTAAGTCGTATTTTGTTTTAAGTAGGTACGAACGCCCGCGCATGTTCCCGGTCTCATTCTTAATAAAAATAAAACTAACTCGCCAATCAAATGGTTCTTGTTGCTCACTCGTAGGCTCACGGCCACTTTCGTACAATAATTGGACTATTCTTTCAACGTTTATGCCGAAATAGATATGAATAGTCACTTAAATATTTAAATATCGTCACAAATTTTGAACACGTCACGTCTTCGTGAATGACCGTCGACGTCAACTTGTGGGGAAATGGAAATTTCTGTTATTAATTTCTGCAATGTTCAGTATACGAGTATGCTCACAGAGACTCCTTGTGGTAATATTTACATTGACCGCTGCCAACTCTTACACCCACGAATTATCATTCCTTAGAATTATTTACAAATTAATATGCAATTGTGCATTTAAAACAAAAATAGCAACCTATGTAAAAACTTTTACATCTTCATATATCAGAAATATTATATATCTTGCTATTTTTTCGTTCGCTTAATGCAATGCCCATAATTTTCATTAATTATACTTCATCCTATGGAAAAGCTCGTGATAGTTTCAAATTAATCTGAATAAAATATTAAGAATACATGGTACTATATATAATTTATTATAATTCCGACATATACTTCAAACATATGCGATGTAAATAAAAACAACATTTATGAAAATAGTGTCTGTTATTGTTTTATTAATCTTTTCAGACTTATACATAAATTCGAATGGTTACCTATTTATGTCAACTTATACTTATTTGCTTCTTAAATTATAATAAGCAATAAAAAGTTTGTTTACAAAATGTATACTTAGATCAAAAAAAACATTTCATATCAATATTTTGTTATCAACTGATATATAATATATCATTTTTACAATAACGTTTTTCTTCTTTATTCATTTCTTATAGAATAATAATAAATTTTGTTATTTAATATTTTTTTAACTTATATGAATATAATCACAAATTATAAATATACATATAAAATATCATTAAAAGCTAAAAACTTTTCACTGTCTATTAACATTCAAGTGTTATACAAATTGTACAGACATGAAAGTTTTATATATTATACATAATCACAATTCTGGGCTACAAGTAAAAAGTAAATGGCGATAAAAAAGGAAGTAAACATAATATATGTATTTATGTATGTCAATATTTTAAGCGTATTTAGCAAAAGTCGCCTTCATTTAAAGGTTCGTCTTCTTTCTTGTCATAAACTAGAGTTTTATAAATAACCTTCTCGAAGTTCAAAGCATTCAATCCCTTAGGTTCGGCCACCTTTATTTTCACATCGCCAGGATATAATATTTCACCCTTGTTTTTCGTGCAACCCATCACTAACGATTTTTGTAATTTGTCAATGCATGGTATTTCTGAAACAATATGATGATTTTTTATAAAGATTTTCTAATACAATTAATAAAAAAAAGAGAGAAATTTAGGAATATATTAATTTAAAATCCGGAAGCTATAAAATATTACTACTGACAGAGTTTTATTTTAAGTGTTTTGTCGTAATTTAATGTAACAAATACCGCGAATAGTTTATACGCATATCCAAGTAAAAGAAAAAGGGTTTTTACCGTCTCTAGTTTGATAAAAAATAAATGTATTTATTTACCTGAAGTTACAACTTTTTTAATGGGAGTGCCAAGCGAAGCCTCAATAACCCTTACATCCCTCACGAGTTGTTGAAATTCCGAAGGAGTCAAAGAACAAATGTGATCTGTTCCTTTCATAGTTTTATCCAACGTTATGTGCTTTTCTAATACCTGAAAAAGAATATTGTACAATTAAAATAACTTACGAACTTGCAGGCGTAATAGAAAAATTAAACTTTTTATTGTACATTATTTAAATTCAATCATTTACTTGAAGTTAAGTCTGGTATTAAGTAGACGTATTCCAAGAAACGAATTACACTTCAGTTAAACCATTGCTAATATTTGTTATTGCGACTGTTGGATATCATTTCGGTAAATTAAAACATTGATTGATTTTATTTTGTTTTTAACATATAAAGAGACAATAATATTATAATTTTATAGAAAAATAAAACAACTAAAAGAATAGAAATTTACATTATAATAATTTTGCTAATCACCTTAGCTCCCAATGCAACTGCACCTAAAGCCACCGCAGTTCCAACTTCCTGTCCGGAATACCCGACAGGTATATCAAATGTATTTTTGTAATCTTGTAATACAGTAAGGTTGCAATCTTCAAAAGGCACCGGATACGCAGATATACAGTGCAATAAACAAAACTGCTTGTGATGTGACGATATTATATCATAAATTGTCTTTACTGCTTCCTTGTCAACCATCCCGGTAGATATGATGAGCGGAACATTCTTCGACGCGGCATATTTCAAGAATAGTAAATTGTTTGAATCCCCTGAACCGATTTTGATAAACGGCACTTTTATATTCACCAAGAAGTCAAAAGAAACCTGTATGGAAAAACAAGAGTATTAAAGTGTTTGTCATACCCAATTCTGCTGTTATTTGTATCAATATGATCAACACAGAGTTACTGATATAAAAATACGTATACATATGGTGTAACTCAATCGACGATTAACGGCCCACGGGTGGGGGACCTCAATTGGCAATACATAAACACATGTAGACATAAATAATATATAAAAGAAATAAAAGAGCAAATTGATTGATTTATTTAAACGTAAAACTACATTTTATGGTTTACTAACTTACCATGTCCATAGCTGACGCAGTGAATAGAATGCCAACTTCTTGCGCATATTTGAAAAGTTCTCTGTATTGGCTCTCACTAAACTCTAAATGCTTCTTATGATCACCATAAGTTTCACCCCATGAGTTTGGATTGTTATAAGGTCGTTCCAAATATTTTTTTGTGAATTTCTCTTTAAGGCATGTCTTTTGAAATTTAACGCAACTCGCGCCAGCTTCCTGGAAATAATATTTTTTAACGATGCCATTAAAAATAAGTTTGTTTTCTTTGTTCGTAGTTATTTCTTTGTTTCGCGATAAGCGATGAATGAATATCACAACAATAAAGTATTTAGGTACGCTTTATCGCACTAATGCTGAAAACTTTTCTCCATTTTTTAATTTAAATTTCTTGTATAGGTCCTTACAGATATAATTGTAAATTGTTTGCGCACAAAAATCATTAGCTACAATAATCATGCAAATAATTTTATTTTAAAAGTATCAATATATAAAATCACCGCGGTCCGCGGCGCGAGACGTCAGGCGACATTGTTTTGTTTCCGACTCACAACAAAACACTTAGTTATAACCTTAAATCAATCGAGTACACTAGAAACGGATAAAACAGTACAAACCTTAGCTGCTCGGATCAACTTTTTTGCTATTCCAATGTCACCTTGATGATTTTGTCCAACTTCTGCTATGATAAAGCAGGGATTGTTGCCGCCTACTTTAATGTCTTCTGTTATCTTCACTTCGACCATTGTTACTAGTGTCAGTATATAGCCATAAACTCAAACGAGCCGGGACCGTCTTTCGATGCAAACTGATATATGTGAAACTAAGTAACTAATAAGGGAAAGGTTTATCGACCTCTCTTGAAGAGCGGATTGAGCAAATAAGGTCAATTCAATATAAAAGCGAGCTACTCGCCGCGCGCTCGACGCACTAGTGCGCCAGCCCCGCGGCCCGCTTGATACCCGCGCAGCATGACAATTGATAAAAACCTGTATGTTAGGTGTTCATGACTACGCTGACATAACTCGTTATCTATACGAACGCTAGCTATAAACTTTAGATGTATCGATTCTTAGTACTTACTAGGTTTTATTATATCTTAAAAATTATTTAGCTATTTATCACCACAAATGTTTGTAACATTGTAGGTAACGATCGTGGCAAGTACGTAAATAATAAACAACATAAGAATATAAAATTTATTTAAACATGTATAAATCCATCCATATTTACATATAATTATCACATTGTTTACTGTCTTTGTTTAAAGTGAGCATGCGGCCATTTTAATGATGTCACGATGGTCCTTCAGCCGGTCTCCGATAGCTCTGTTGACTCTGGAGTCGGTGGGTTTTGCTAGAAAGTTGGATATGAAGCGTCCGGCCTCTATCAGTTTGACGAGGTCCACGTTAGTACTGACTCCCAGACCGTAGAGGAAGTACACAAGGTCCTCGGTGGCAAGGTTGCCGCTCGCGCCGCGCGCGTACGGACAACCGCCCAGTCCAGAGATAGATGAATCCACAGTCCTTATACCAAACTGCAAAAACAAGAATGGTTAAATTTATCCGAATGACGTCAATTCGGGTGGGTGCGCTTACGTACTACATGCGCATTTTGTAGTTGCCTACCCAATTCTTTATGACCTCTCACTATTTACATGGAAACAAAGTTTCAAGTATTACATACAGTTTTTTACTTTTATCAACTTGTAAATATACCTAATCTTGTCTGTTGTTCAATTTTTATCACTGATATCATAAAAGAAATTATATAAACATTTCATGATTTTTTTGATAAACGGTACATATAATATAATAATAAATAAGCATTTACGAATTTATTGTGTTGTTTCATTTAAGAAACAAGCAAGTGGTAAATAGAGTGACTTAGCGGAAAGCGGAACGCGGAACCAACAAAATATATATTTTATTCATTTATATTACTTATATTAATTTATATGTTGTATTGTTCTTATAAGATTCGCTTACATAAAGGTCGATAAAGATATTTTGTTAACATCACGAAAACAATGATAAATAACACATATTCCTCAGTAATAGGTATTAAAGAGCTATAAATACAATAAAATTATTGCGTTTTCTGTTAAATTTATTTATGTTATTCCAATCAATATAGAAATTATTGCAATTTATATTCTAATTCCGAAGTCAGTTACTCATATTTCAAATTATATTTGAGGCGTCACGTCATTTGAATTCTCTCATCTTACTATATTTCAGAATATTTTTGATTAACTATATTCATATATTATAAAACGCTTATACCATGACGTCTCATCGAGGTATCAATCCAAAACTGTGCAACGATGCCATGGCGTCAGTAGAAATAGGCTAATTATAATTATTTATTATATTAATAATTATTCATTCAATTTACATATACTTAAATTGTAAGCTCACGTAAGTTTCTCAAATGTGTGATTTAAAAAAAACCGTATAACAAAAATTTTGATTTCAATAAATGTAAGAAATGTGACTGTTTGTTCCAAGTAAAATTGATATCTTTACAAAATATGTTTACATTTCTTGTCCGAGGGTCGAATGATGCAAGCGTGTTCTATCAGCTTATGTTTTCGATAAAACGTAACGTTGACCCTCGGATATAAACAAGATATTGGTACAGATATGCATGTATGTATGGAAATATAAGTATTTACAATTTGTATTTACAAATTATTAGTATATTAATTTTTATTTATTCTTAAGATTCCAAGTTCTAAGGTTCTTTATGTCTGTCAGGTCCTTCTTATCTATATTCACTGTTTAACGCATATGGCAGCTAATAAATACACATTTGGTTTTATTATATATAGTGGATTGAGACCATTGAGGGACAGGTACAGGTAAAGTCAGGCTTTTCTCTTTCCCACCCATCCTTTCCCCAAAATGTGGTGGTTCCGATAGCGGACTACTACATTGTCCTTCCCTTCCATCTGTATCCTCTAGGTTGGCAACGCATCTAAAACATCTCTGGTGTTGTAGATGGCGATGGGCAAAGGTAACCACTTACCATCTGGTGGTCCTTCTGTTCGTTTGCCATCCGTTATCCATTAAAAAAAAAAAACAGATACATACATGGAATGGTTGAGGGTTCAATCCCAATTGAGTTAAAGTTATGTAAAGTTAATGGAAAGTGAAAAATGGAGTGAGAAAAATATGTGTATTTATCGGTAATTGAAGCTAACCTTTATTCCTACCATCTTATCCCCGATTTGGATATGCGAACCTTTGCGTTTCCACGCTCATACTGTCAAATAAAATATTTACAATAGAGAAACAACGAGTAACATGTTATTGTTAATTATATGCTTTATATTCTTTTATTATTACAATAACTTTATAGTTATGTATATGTTTATACATATTTACCAAAAAATAAAATTACAAAATACGTTTTTTTTTTTTTTAAAAAGACGCACATTAACTAAATAACAACTCCTATTGTTATTCTCTTATTGTTTATCAAAAAGTTTTTACTCTTTTTATAATAGTTTTTCATATAAATCATTGGTTAAGTTCTTGTAAGCGTTAACTTTTTAAGTTCCGTTTCCGGGAGTAGTTTATTGTTCCGGTTCCTTTTGTTTACACGAACCAG
This sequence comes from Philaethria dido, assembly GCA_033558755.1. Lineage (NCBI taxonomy): Eukaryota > Metazoa > Arthropoda > Insecta > Lepidoptera > Nymphalidae > Philaethria > Philaethria dido. Next base: position 2,798,829 of record JAKGSA010000136.1, read on the forward strand.
AATAAAATTTAAGATAGATTTTTAAGAACTATGTAATGTATATTTATTATGACTTCTTTATTTTCATTATTTAATTACGATTTTGTTAAGTATTTTATTAGTTATGGATTTCGAGTTGTTTCTAGTCAAATATCTTTTTTAAAGTCTGCATACTTAAATGTTATTTTTTTTAATGTTATTTGGAAGTAAACAACATTATCTGGTTTCAATATTCTAAATAGGAAATGTTAAAAAATTACAAACTGAAGTAAATATAATATATAACAAATTTAATTAAATTATCATAATGTGTAGTTGAATGCAAAATATACATTGCCATAATGTGTTTGTCACTTTATGCAAAAGTTTATACCAAACACATGGTAGTGTGTGTAATATTCTATTAATTCTATGTATTTCCAATATATTATTATGAAATCGATTCTTGAATATCGATTCTCTGCACTTTTTCTTCATGTAAACTTTAACCATATCATATGTGTCACTACGCCCTCGATATAATTGTCGTATATAGAGGTCGAAAGATTTTTTCACACAGTTTCACATATCCGCTCAACACGCAATGCCTCAATTCGGCGGAAAGTGGGGAACGGAATTGTTGAAAGAGAATAGAGTGTTTTAACAGTAGGTTCTCTGGTTCTCTCTGCCTACCCTGCTATATGCGGGATACAGCATGAAGTTAAAAAAAAAGAAAGTTTCACATATTAATTAAAAAAAGGATTCTTCTAGTTCTAAAGAATAATAAAAGAAACATTTGTGTTTATTATTCTAAATCCTTCAAGAATCATTTTTTTTAAATAATGATACATATTAGGCATCCATGATTCTTTCAGCATTTCCTAAAGAATACAAGAGAGAAATACATAACTAATAATAAATAGGTAAGAAAAAACAACTATAAATAAGCAATGTTTGTTACATTATCTATAATTCGGCGGAAAGTTTGAAAGAGAATGGAGTGTCTTAACACTAGGTTCTCTAGTTCCCTCTGCCTACCCTGCTATGTGCGGGTTACAGCGTGAAGATGAAAAAAAAAAGTTTATATATAATAACCGAAAATGGTGAACAGAGCACATTTTCAAAGATAGTTGCAGTTTAAGTGTTGGTGTAAGCTACAGTGTTTCTCACATATTAGCTAATCCCTCCTTATGACTCGACTAACATTATAATACTTTTTTTTTTTATAGAAATATACTTTTTATACTTTTCCTCAGCTAATTGCAGAAGAGATGAGAGTGAAAGTGAAAAAAGCCATTATCAAATATAAGTGTTGTAACTAAATAACTAAATTTTTATTTAGTAAGTACTTACTTTTGTAAGTCTTATGTAATCAAGTAAATAATTTAGTTGTGCATTGTCTTAAAATAAATATTTCTAAGAGTATGAGTTTCATTGTTAAGCTGCTTATAGCAGTGCAGGTAGATGTACCTAGCATTAGGACAGCCCATTTTCTACATTTCATTTCCTGAGACATTGTTAAGTGGAGAAACCCAATGCCGGGCTTTGTTTTACCAGAATGAAAGTAATCTCAACATAATGATATCCCTGAGTAATGATTGGACCCACAACAATCATTTTACTGTCAGACACTCCACCACACTAGTCTCTATAAGCGAATATTACTTTTAATGTGTATAATTATTGTAAAATTATATGCCTGACTGGATCTATTTATCTATATTTAAAATAAGGTATAGTATATGATGTATCATTATATTCTCTAAGACCAGACCCTCTTTGTGCACTAATTCAAGTTAGCATTCCATTATCGCATAGTAGGACATGCGAGGGTTGTGGGTTCGATTACCACACAAAGGAATGATTATATTTAAATTATTTTTATTTTTCCACTCTAAGATGATATTATTGAGGTCCACCACTCAACACCCAATGTCTGGAATTCGGGAGCGAAAGTGGAGTATAAAGTTATAGGAAATAGTCATAACACTACTCCCTGACTACACTGCTATGCAAGTAAACATATAAAGTTGAAAAAAAAATCCATGCTTGACTGGTCAGGATAAAATAGGTATAATTACCATATACTATATATACATACCTCTAATCCAGCAAGTAAGTTTGATAATCCTTGTCCATATGTATCATGAAAGTGAAGGGCTAGTTTATCAGGAGATGTTACTGATAGTACTTCTCTCATTAATTTTCTTACTGAACCAGCGGTGCCGACACCTATTGTGTCACCAAGTGATATTTCATAACAACCCATTGAAAGTAACTCTTCTGTTATCTGTAACAATTAATTTGAACTTATTATATATATACTAAAGACAGTGTAGTATTGAGTTTTGCCAAAAAATAATTAAAAATTCTATCACAAGACATTCAAAAAAGTTCAAACATAGTGCCCTTTGTTAATAAAGTACATATACCATTCCATTTTATAACTTTATGACATAAATTATTACTATATTTTGGCAAGCGTTTTGCTGACTTTTTTCTATACTGAGTGTTAATGCTTGTTTTATTAATTTCACAGTCTGTATGTAAGTGAAGCTTTATTATTTGTCCTACAAAATAATTTATATAAAATATTTCTTTATATCTTTTTATATTTACATACAAATTTTTCACCTTTATTAGTATTTACTTATTTAAAATAAGATATGTAAATAAAAAGTATAATTATTTTTTATATAAGATAGAATGTTAAATAATATTTTTTTTTATATGTATATAGTTAATAATTCACACTTTACCTTAGCTATTTTTTTAGGTTCAATTGGTCCATCATATGGACATCCTAAAACACATGATATATATCCTCTTATTCTCATGCCATCTTTGACAGCTTCATCAGCTACTAATTTAAATCTTCTAAGACCCTCTTCTACAGAGCAATTTAAATTTTTCTGGGAAAATCCCTCTGAACCAGCAGGAAATATAGCTATTTCTTCAATATTACAATGTTTCTATAAAAAATAATCAAATATATTCATAGATTACATTTTATAAATTGTTTATTTATAATTAGAATTGTTTACATTAACTTACAGCAGTTTCATAGCCTTTTATATTTGGTATTAATACAGGGTAGTTAACACCAGGCTTTCTTTTAAGATTCTTCATAACTTCGCTGCCATCACTCATTTGTTTTACCCATTTGGGACTCACAAAGCTGTTGAATAGAAAACAATATTGCAATTATACTATATTATAATAAATAATAGCTAACTTATTTTCATTATTACTACCTTGCAGATTCAATATCCTTAACACCCGCTTCTGCAATCTTATGTATAAGTTCTATTTTTATATCTGTTGGTACAAACTTTGCCTCGTTCTGGAGTCCATCTCTAGGGCCAACTTCATAAATACGTAACTCCGGCGGTTGACTGCTCTGTAATAATTTATAAAATAAATCAATATAATTATGTTTTGTGTAGAGAAATATAAATGTGATTTTTTTTTTTATAATAGTAAATTATTTAAGAGTATATTTTACTATATTGTTACAATAACAAAACTTACGGCTGTACGATATGCTAACGAAGTTGCAGTTTTTAAATAACAGTTATTTAAAAGTCGAATTCCAGTTAACATGGTTGTTTTACTTGCTACGTTATTTCAGATTAAAATAAAAAACATATGATTAGTTACATACACATTTCACACTTATCACTTTGCAAATGTTTTCAGCAGTCTAATCAAATATTGATAACGAATTCATCTTTAATAGTCAATTGTGTTTTTAATTGCTCGATTTCAAAATATTTCGTTAATAATGCTTTGCACATTCTCAAATTTGGGTACATTTCATATTTTTGGGGACTCTCTTGTTTTTATAATATATAAACTACTTAAGAAGCAAAATATTTTTTATAATATATTAATAAATAATCTATCGTGCATAAATGGGTATATTATATTTTTGTCATGTCAAAATGAAGTCAAATTTTAAAATTCAAAATTAAAAAATGAAGCTATTTATCTGATTCAGTTCATTCTATTGTCTATAAGTTATGGTAAGTGTCAGTTGTACACAAATCGCTTCGTCAATGTCAAATTAAAGTTGTTACGATTTAATAACTTAGGATACACACTGGCGGATTATTTTGTGCTATTATTGCAAAATAAGGTCATTAAACGGAAAATATCTTCTATGGTAGCTATAAACTGAACCGGATTTATAAGTTTGTTTATACACACAATCCAAACACAAATTCTAATCAATTATTGTTTCAATCAATAGATTGAAACAATAACTATTTGTTTTGTTACATATTTAACGGCTTGTAATTAAATAATACGACGATTGTGATACGTGGTACGATGTGATATGAAAGTGTATATATATTTTTTAATAAAAATTATTCTATTTCTTTTAACGGTTGAATAGTTGTGGCGTGAAGGCGTTATAAAAAAAAATTAAATTTGAAAACATACATTTATTTCGATGAGGACAAACATTATTAAATGCACAATCGCTAAGCCAGGGAACGATCAGATAATAAGTGTTCTGTTTATTGTAGATCTGTGCACAACGGTCGGTGCGGTGCGGATCGATGATAACTTGACAACTGATAACGAACGCCCTCTATATTTAGAATTTGTAATTGGAATTCATGATTTAGAATTTAAATACCGGCTTGTAGTATATTTTAATACAGAAAATTTTGATAATAACAGAAAATCATTGTTCTGAAAATGGGTATGTATAACATAACAGTACATATTGTTATTATAAAACAACGAACTAAAGAAACTTTCATTTTTTAGCGGTAAACAGTGCCACGTCTTTCGTGCTATCATCGATTTTAACCTTGTTGATATTTTCTGGAATGCAGATGTACAAACCAATTCTAATTAAATCGCCAATAACAATTATTTTTGGAGGATACTTGGGTTCTATTATGTTTATGTTCTTTGTTACTGTATCCTTTTATAACATAAAGAAATATAAAAATATTATAAAAACTATATATATTATTAAATCTATACTTACTTACTTAACTTCACGCTTTATCCCTAGCAGGGTAGTAACTGCATTGTGTACAGCCATACGTGCAGCTACGCTGACGTTCCGCCGTCCCATCAATGCAGATAGCGCACCGTTAATCCTGTTACCCGCAGCAATACGCCTTTCCACATCCATATCGTATCTTCCGTCTCTGCTAAAAAAAAAAGATGCAATGAGCACTGCATCATCTGCATACAGTAGCCAGTTAATCTTCGAGTCAACTACTTTCACACCCATGTCACTTTCTTTCACACTATAAGCTTAAAATAGGTAATTAAGTACAATGCTTATTATAATATATTTATATTTGATACTTTAATATTGATACAAACTGTATATGTTATCCTTAATATAAAAACAGGCAATAGGAAATTTGGAAGCAACACTATTTGGAAAGAATTTCCAATTGAAATTACCAGAGATAGTAATATCAATGTTAATTTCTACAATTGCCTCAGGAATGGTACACAGGATTTGTTTCACCACATGGTAACTATTGTTTTAACAACAGTGATCGGAAATTTTATTTCATTTATTCTGATATTTGTGTATTGATTTCCTTTTATTTTTTTATTTGTTGGAATAGTTTTTTTACCCTTGCCATATATTTTTTGTTTACCACCTATTGCAAATTAAAAATGGGTCCAAACTGTTACCACCTTCATCACATGGCACCTCTTCATAGAGAAAATGTAGATGTGTTTGTTCATTTATGGGATATATTATTAATAATAATCTTTTTGTATACCATTATTGAGTAGCTGGTTTCTTAGAATTTTAGACAGACATCACATGTGTCAGAACTTGGATCTTAAGTTTCAGTGGAAATCAGAGAATGGAGTGTTTTGACACTAGGCTCTCTGATTATTATAATATTATGCAGGAAAGTGTGAAATAAAAAATATATAGGTTTCTATATTAAAAAACATCATTAAATATTTAAGAAAAAACAGCTAGTTTGTTTTGAATGTTCACAAAATGTGAACTTCGTTGAACATTGAATGCAAGTGATTTTCTAAAGATAAATGTATTTAAAAAACTTTGTTCCAAAAGGAATTTTTATTTTGATCAATTTTTTATTATTATACTTATATTTTATTTGCAGCTTAATTTTCTCTCTTATAACTATATACTACATGAATAAGCTGTCTCAAAAAATGTATGCATCTGCACCAGCTGCTCCAGTTCCAGTGAAGGGTCGTCGTCATAAATAATGTTCATAATATATGCTTTTATAATTTTAAATACAGAATTTAGTTATAATGATTGTTTTTTTACTTACTTAATCACAAAATACACTAGACTTTATTAAATAACAATTTGGCATTAAAAATACCATGTTATTATTGCATGTTACATTGAAAGCTACTACTTTTATATTACAAGTGAGTGTTACTTAAATAATGAATTTATTCAGACACAATAAAACACTAATGTATTAAAAAAAGTTTATTAATCTCTATGGACACAGTATTGGTTAATCCAATACAGATTTAATATAGTAATATAAAACATACTTTTCTCTTAACATATTTAGATTAATACTAAAGTGATTTAAGAGTGAGTAGTTTTTAGTAATATCTAAAAAATATTTATTATATGTTTGGAATAACATAAGTTAAATAAATAGTTCATGCAAAATTAACATTTTTAGTTTAGCTATAACTTAATTAGTTTCTCCATATGTGTACAATGTTAATAGAAACAAGAAAATGAATATTTTTTAATAGCAAGTTAACAAATATCTTAAAACTATTATAATTATTTTATTTTATATCTAGATACTATTGTTTAAACAAATTAACTGGAAAAATATTTCATAACATAAAAGTATTTATGATTTATAAAACAACTTTTAAATACTTAAAGGCTAAAGTTTTTATTTAATGACTTATTATTCAGTAATATTATAACATGCTTTTTTTTATTTTAAATAACAAGAGATATGCATAGTAACTATACATATTGCACAAAGGCTTTCAATATAATTTATTTGAACTTTAACATCAAATATTAAGAATAGTGTATATAATAAATTCTAGTGGTTCTTATCATAACCTATATTCAAGAAGAGTATATTTTAATTGACAAATATATAAGATATTTTAATAATTAACATTAAATTATTAACACTAGTATCCCCGTTGACGCGTTAACAACGCGTTGTCTTTAGAAATGTATATATCACTCTATATAAACATGGATGTCAAACTATGGTAGTGTGTGTAACATTTATTTTATAATTAATAAAATAATATACTTTTTATGCATTATTTAAAAAAATATTAACATTCTGCACACCTTCGCTATATAAACTATAAGTGTGCCAAATTTCCTGCTCTTCCGTCCGCGTAATTTTCTTAAAAAGGGATACAAAGTTTTTGCGTCACATATTTATATATAGATATAATAATTAATATAATAACTGTATTATACTGTCCTTAATTTTTTTGTATTGCTAATAATTTTGGCACAATACATTAAAAATATTGCAATAATGTATTCTAGAAAATATGTATTTTTGAAATCTACTTATATTCATCTAATCAATGATATATATGATAAAGGTCTTTTATCAACTGTATATTTTAAAATTGATTCTACTGTGATATCACAGATTTTATAAATACTTAAGGCACAATTAAAGACACTATTTTCCGATTCAGATATAAGTAATTGCTTATTATTGTAATTGAAACTCTTTCATATATGATAATGATGTGAAATTCAACAAAGTTAAACAATATTTAACATAAACAGTCCTCTTTACTTGTTTCTAATATGCATACTGTTATTTCTAACATAGGGGTTTTGTAGAATCCTTGGTGTAGTTTCCATTACTCTTAGCAATAAATCATCAAGATAGTTTTCGAGATCCTTACTTTTCTTCTTTTCAGATTCAACATCTTTTTGTAAGTTATATATCATGACTATAAGATCTTCTCTTGTCATGTCATTAAATTGTTGTAACACAGTTTTAGGTATATTATTAAAGGCAGGATTTATAGTATCTTCCTCTACAATGTTTTCTTCGCCCACTACAATTCGTTCGTCACGGAGTTTTTTAGGTTTACTACCAGCAAACTTTTTGAAAAACTTAGGGCTAGGCTTCTCTTTCAATGAACTAGGGCTATCCAATTTCTTATTTCTTTCTAAGCTTGATGATTTTTCCTTGTCTATCATAGTTTGACTAATGGATTTTCTGGGATACAGCTTTTGAGACCACTCATCATCCTTGTCAAGAATTTGCACTGGTAATTGAGGGGCTGTAAATGTGTCCAGACTTAACCGAACAGGCTTGAGAGGTGCCAATTTTTCTGCCACAGCTAAAGTGCTACTTGTTGATCGACGTAAAAATTCCCCTCCACCTAGGTTTTCTAAAGATGCGTTAATAGGGGATGGTGTATATTTAACACTCCTGGGTGCAAATGAGTTTTGTACATTAAGAGAACTTCCAGAACTTTTATGTGACAAATCATCAAAAGCAAATTCATCTTCATCTTCACTTATAACACCAGGGTCAGCTTCAGCTGAAGATCTCTTGGGAGTAGATGTAGTTGGAGTAGATAAAACGGAACTGCGAAGATTACCAACACTACCGCCCAAAGATAATGACTCACTTTTTTTGTCTTTCTTTGTTAGGTTCATTTTAGAACCTAAATTTTTTGCTAATTTCTTTATTCCTTTCCGCTTTTCAATGCTTCCTATACTCATAAGGCTGCCTCCCACGTTTTGAGCAATACTCGATAGAGATGATTTGTGCTTCTCTTTCTTACTGAGGTCTGTTAAACTTCCCTCTTTAACTGTGAAGCCAATTTTCACCTCCAATTCACCCCTTTTTTTGTCATTTTCCTTCCCCTGTTTTCCTTGCAACGTATACCATCGGTTTCTTGGTCGTTCGTATACATCGAGGTCTTTTAACGGAATCGATACCTGACCTAATAAGTGGTCCTTAACAAAATCTTCATTGTAAACTTTTAAAACAATTTCAGCAGTGTTGCCTTGAGTTGGTATTCGTAATTCGCATTCTTCATACCATTCTACATTCTCTGTAGCTTTATGTTTTACAGATGTCTGAAATTTTTCTTTAGCCAGAGAGATTGTAACAAAACAGTTATTTGTACCGTTTTTTCCTTTAATAAGTAAGCCTTTCGCTCGTTGCACTGTAACTTGTACATGAGTTGGGTCCCACATCTCGTCTACTAAGATATAGTAATTAGTACTGTATGTTATTTGAAGTTTCTAATGTTATTTGCACTATACGATTAACAAAGATGAGGTGTCGAGCGGGTCGTCCGTCACGAATTGTGATTGGTATCTTGAATGTATACAATCACAATCCGTCATTCCTCATTCATTACTCATTGTCAGTCATTCTCATTCCGCATTCGTGATTTGGTTTGCCCCTCCTCTGACATTCCATGTAAGCTTGGTTTATGGTGTGGTCTATTGCTTAGTTTGATTATAGGATCTTTAAATTAAAAACAAAAGTTTGAAACAAAATTAGTGCTTATTTAAATATTTTATAGTTCGTTCCAAGATATTAAATTAAATTCCAATGTTTATCATGGTTTTAAAACAAAGTTTTTCTTAGTTTCTTCAGTGTTAATGTTGCCAGAAAAAAAATATTGTCATGTCGTTATTACCCATCATAATTTTGTAGGCGCAAAGTATAAATTTACTTTTCTACATTATTTAAGTTTTGTAACATTACGTATTTTAATTATTTATATAAATTTATATATATTTTATATATATTTCGAATGACACTTGTTATAGCTTTAAAATATAATTAACCTTACTGGTTAATTGGATAGTAAATAGTTAATAACAGTTAAATACCTATGCATCCATATATTATTATTACTATAAAAGGAAATAATGAAAAATAAGATAAGAAAAAAATCATCATATTACTTTCCTTTCATTTATCTTATAAGAAAAAGAAGCAGTGTACCCGCAGCAGATTACTAACGAAAAATAAATTAACTTGAATATATTTTTTAATTTCAATTGGAAATAGTTATTTATAAATACATATATTTTATTTTCAATACAATTTTTTACGCGATATTCATGTTACGTAAGTGCATTGGCGCATTAAAGACACTCACAAATGTATTCAGAAAATTATAAATTCGTTTTTAACTGTTACTCTTAGCTGGTACTAATAAATGCGTATTGATAATGCGAGCTTATGGAGTTTTTAGTGCATAACAGTTTTAACAGTAATGTGTATTACATTACTTTGCTTTTACCTATTAAAATATAGTCTAACTGTAGTACAACAAAAGCATAACTAGTATCGATTGAATATAGAAGGGTCTTATTGGATTATTTCGTAACGCGTTCATCGTAAACATATTTTGCACCTGACAAGAATGTATTATGTAATAAATATGTGTATGTACTTATTGCTTACTGAGAAATATGTACACAAGAGGATATCATTAAAAAAATAGATAGTCATATCTGCCGAGCCACTAAAAATGGATGGATGTACCTGCCTACATAGTGATTTAGTACATAGTATAGAGTTCTCTCATCCAGGCCCTCAGTGCTCGCCGTTACCGGTTGTATCTGTATAGATATTGATGGACTCTAGTAGTTCCATATGTACACGTATAAAAACTCCTGCGCATTATCTTTCTCCGCCATTCAGTAAGTTTTTGTAACTGTTTTGATATCAGTACGAATTAATTCAATCAGTTTCTTTTTTTTTTCTTTAGGTAGTGTTAACTATAAATAATAATTTATCTCACTAAAATAAATAACTTTAAGAATATTGTAGACATTGTAGAAGGCTAACAAAAGTATTTATCAAACTAGTCCGGCGAAGTCTGGACAGTCGTTAATGTTTTAGCTTTGTGGACATATCTAATTGAGCGGTATCCAAATACACAATTAAACCTGTAGGCTTTAGTGCCGATCTGTCGTGAAAACTGATCGTTCGTGATCGTCTGAAAACAGTTCGTGTATAATAAAATAGATGCATAATATAAATTTCTACTTATGTATATTTGGTTGTGTTTTATTTATGTAGCGATACAAAAAATGTAAAAATTTAAGAGTTGTTGCCAGTTGCTTGCTGTTTATTTCCGCGCATGTTTATTCCTTATCATATTATGGCTCGTGTAGTAGGTACAAAGTACGAAACTAAGTTCTTTTTTAAAAATCATTATGCTCTTGATAATAATGATGTAAAGGTCAAATTTACATAACGCAATAAGGATTTGATTAAAATCAAACCAGTTGTATATTATAATTGTTCAAAAACACTCATAAAAATATTATCATATTACTAGGAAGGAGTGGAACATAAAAAATCGCATTATGCAGAGACATGTTGACCCAGCGTTTTCCCTTGGTCATTTTTAACTGCGTAACATGCGACAAAGTGACAGGCTAAGTTGATTGATAGAACATTATACAGCCCGCCTTTCGGTTGACCATCATTTATTTACGTAAACGTACGTTTACGTAAATTTGAATTTAAGAACTTAACTCTTATAAATAATAAAAAAAATATTTAAGAAATTAATTCAAGAAATGAACGCCTATCGTGGCGCAGAGGCACAAGCGTGCGACTTACGTGACAGGTTGTGGGTTCGATTCCCACTCCAGGAAATGTAAAATTTAGTATTTTCATTTCTTGGCTTTGGTAACAAGGCAAAGCGCGGCGTTGAGTTCCGCCACTCAATACGCAATGCCTTAATTCGGCGGAAAGTGGGGAACGGAATTGTTGAAAGAGAATGGAGTGTCATAACACTAGGTTCTCTGGTTCCCTCTGCCTACCCCGCTACATGCGGGATACAGCGTGAAGTTAAAAAAAAAAAAACTCTTTTAAACTAATATATTTATTTATACTACGCGTACAAGTATTATAAATCTTACTTACTGTTTATAAGAGAATGATATTGTGGTTGATAAAACAAATGTTTGTTGGAAACTCTGTCCTGATAAGTGAGTTATTATTATTCACTTTAATTCATTTTATTACGAAATCTTGACGCAATTGGGATACAAGTTGGAATTTTAAATTAAAATGTTTTGTAACTTCTTTTTAATTCTCAAATTAGCTACCGTGATTGAAAAATGTGGTGGTTGTTATTTTTACATCTTCTTTTGCTTTATGACTCACATATTCACGATTTTCTATATTTCGCTAAGTAGTAATAGATTACCCCGTTAATCATTTTAACACGTTTAAGGATTTTAAGAGCTAATGTTTTTTTGATAATGATGTTCAACACCTGCTTTGCAATATACAAATCCTTACTAATATTATAAATGCGAAAGTAACTCTGTCTGTCTGTCTGTTACGCTTTCACGCCTAAACCACTGAGCCGATTTTGATGAAATTCGGTATGAAGATAGAACTAAACTTGGGAAAGGACATAGAATACTTTTTATCGCAAAAAAAATGATAGAGAGGGTTGAAATAGGGGATGAAAGTTTGTATGGAAGTTCCTTATTGTCAAACATAAAATCATGTAAGATTGTTTAACTGTTTATTACTTTGACACATAAACCACTTAACCAATTTTGACAAATAGTCTAGACCTTGGGAAAGACTATAGGATACTCCTTATCATATCGCGCGATATAACCGAATTACACGCGGGCGAATCCGCGGGCGGAAAGCTAGTTCAATATAAAAACGCGATCGTTACGAGATAAATCCGGAAACGCCAGGCTAAATATCTGGGTGTCACTCTAGACTCCAGACTCTCCTTCAGAGCGCACATTAAACGTGTGTGCGATACAGCAAAATTCTATCTTAACAGATTATATCCTCTCATATGTAAGCGGAGTAAAATGTCACTTAGAAATAAGCTGACACTATACAAAGCCTGTATTAGACCCGTCCTCACTTACGCCAGTGTTATGTTCGCACACACTGACCTAGAGCCCCTCCAAGTTGTTCAAAACAAATTCTTACGAATCGCATCAGGCTGCCCCTGGTTCGTTCGTAACGTAGATCTTCATAGAGACTTCGAACTGGAATCGATTACTGAGTACTGCAAAGGCTTATCCAAGCGCTACTTCGAGCGCGCAGACTCACACGCGAACCCCCTCATTAAACGGGCGTGCGACTACACCTCGTACGCGCATCCCAAACGTAGACGCCCGCGTAGCGTCTTATTAGACCCCGATGACCCCATTACGGTCGCGAACGCTAAATATGTAGGTAGGAACGCTACACACGCACGACACACACACCGCCGTCGACGGATTCGAAGGCGAAGTCCAGCTTTCGTAACGGCCCGCCCGCGCCTCGGTGCGGCCGGGTCCATCAGTTAGGGCTTATTAGGCTCCCTTAGCTTAGTCTAATTACCATCGGTCGCGTCTTCATGTCACGATCGGTTTGCTAAGAATAGGGATTCCCTCCCCCGCCCGCACGACTCGCGCAATCCGAGGTCCTAGTCCCGCAGGGGACGCCCTTGCGCCTGTCGGCATCCTCTCAAGCAGCCAGTTAGTGCTTGCATTTCGCAGGGACTGAGCACCCTCTTCCCTCACCCCCCCCCGGTGTCGCTGTAAAGACCGCTAGGGTCAACAGCAAGTGGAGCATTCGAAAAAAAAAAAAATGAGATAAATCACACCGCCGACACATAATCACACCGACACCGCGTTCAGTAATTAAAAAAATTACTACTTTCTACTTAAGAAATTACCTCTTAAGAAATACAAATGTTTCATTTTTTTTATTTCAGTTTACGTTGGTACACATGCACTTTCGTGCATCTCTATAGGTAGGTCATTAACAGATTATACAGGAATACAAATTTGTAAATAAGTATTATTAATTAAGTATTAAATGATATGTTATGGGTATAAACATAGGTATAAATATAAAAAAATAAATACCATGCGTATTTGAGGCATTCTGTAAATATTCTGACATGAATGTTACACATTCACACCACTTGGTCTTATTCGCTGCTGACATACTTTGTTTTAACACTAAAGTATTTTTTTAAGTATAGTAAAGTTCATTAATTTACAAATTGTTATTGTAAGGCTCGCGTGCAGTTTGCAGGCTGTGAATGAATGACGCATAGGGACTTGTGAATGAGGTCATAACCTAATTTGCCAATACTAGCTCAGAAAGGACCGATAAAATATGAATATTATAACACTCTATATATATTGATTTTAATTTATAGAATAATTATTGATCCTTCCTCTGTTGGCTAATAAATGTCTAAAATCATACCTCATTATCACTAACACAGATAAAGTATTTGGGCAGTATTGAAGAAGTACAAGCTGTAGTTCTTGTAAGTTAAAATTAGTTATGGAAATTTAATATGTATAAAATGTTATTATCATGTACAATGATGTCTTTGTGTGAAAATTATTTAAATATAGAATAATAATAATCGAATTTTATTTAATTTAGCTAAACGCAAATAGAATATTTATTTTTACATGCAAAAATTAAATACCAAGAAATATTTGTTGCCATAACACATTGTTGTAGTATCGTCCATTAATTTACAAATAGCTATTACGAGCCTGGCTTCTAGTCCGCAGGGAGTCCGGTATGAATTAATAGGCCAATTTATTGTTGCATAATTATGTAGTGCTTATCTTTGTGTCACTTTAAGATTTAGTAACAAATAATAGTAAAATTTTAAAAATAATACGTATAAAAAAATAACAGTATATCTAAAAGTCCAGGTTCAGAATATTTTTTAGATGTTTTAGTTAAAAATATTTTATTTTTTTATTTAAGGGTTTTATTCGAACTAATGTCCCCGGTGACGCGTTAACAACGCGTGTTCTTTAACAATACGTATATGTTATTTTATATAAATGTAAATGTCAAAACATGGTAGTGTGTGTAACAATTATTTTATTAATTTAATATACTTTTTATGCATTATTTAACAAAAATTTTAACATTCTGCACTCCTTCTTTACATAAATTATAAGTGTGCCAAGTTTCATGCTCCTCCGATCGCTTAATTTTCGTAAAAAGGGGTACAAAGTTTTTGCTTCACGTATTTATATATAGATATTGTAGAAAAAAAAAAGAATTTTGTAGGAAAGATTATTTTAAAAACTGTACTGAGAGACTTAAATTAGTCATTTGCTGACATGAATGACAGTTAAACGGTAATTGATATGTTTGAGAACTGCTGTGTAGCAACCCTTAGGTCTCTAAAATCTATAATCCCTAAATATATCTTTTAAAAATATAATATATTTATCTTATTTCAATCAGGTTTTCAAGATTGTAGGTGTTTTTAATGTAGTGTTTTTCCCTGTGAGGGGACGGGATTAGTATACAATCCCCTTCCGCTGCTAGGTACCATCTTTGCTTTGCTTCATAAGAGACAGGTATCTCAGTAATTAGGTGGTAAGAGGTTCGTTCTTCGACTGGTTTGCAACCACTATCATATCAAAGACGAACCACCAAATATCTAATGATGTGTTCCGGCTTGAAGATACGTTCAATGAAACGGTAGTCAGGTTTTCTTTATTCCCACCCTTCCTTAATTAAGAATGTGGTGATTCCTCTCTGTGGTCTCCTCCCTCTTCCATCTGTACACTCTTAGCCGGAAATGCATTTAGAACTCCTCTGGGGTTGTAGATGTGCGCTGGGCAAGGGGTACCACCTCTCGTCAGATGTTTCTACGAGTTGACAAAGGCAGCAAACTTTTATCAATAAATAAAGTCTCAAATTACAGATTTTAGTTTCGTAAAGAAGAAGAGTCTCTGATCTACTATTTAGATTGGATTTAGTTTCTCTTTGAACAGAAGAAAATTTGTTATTTATGCTTAAAATCTTAATTTAATTATCTTTTGAAATAACAAACACTATAAACGTGTAGGTTTATGATGTGGCTAAATTTAGTTAAGATAATATTCTAATTTACAGAAGCCCAACGCCTGTCTTATCGGTTAGTAACTTGTTATAGAGAAAATTCATTAGCGTATCGTTAAATCACCATCGCTCTGAACTTTGGCTAAGTTAATATTTTGCTTGGGCTCAATACTCTGGCAACTTTACAAACAAAATTTAGTACGCAGCTATGTACACTGTGAATATTATAGGAGCCAGCCGCTGAATAACTTAGTAAAAATTAATTTCAATTTTTAGATTTAATAATATTTTTGGATAGATCTTAGGCAAAATATAATAATATTTTATTTTATCCTTTTTCCTGAAGGCTTTAGGACGGGATATATAGATACGAGTATACCGACGTAAAGTCGAGTTTCGGCAAACCGGAAACGAGATATTTTATTTTGCTATTTTTGCTTTTTAAATTTATAACACATTATAAGTATAGGTAATCTAAATAATTTGTTTTGATTATGTACGTTTTATATATTCAAACAGTTTTATAGCCCTTTTTACTACTACTAACTCTTTAGTAATATTGTAATCCAAACTCCACGTTTAATTAAATTTAAAATTCTAACTGAGAATACTGGCTCTAAGTTAAAATGAGTTGTACAATATTTGCAGTTCTATAACAATTTTAATTGGAAATGAATTTGTGAAAATTAAATTAATCAACAGCTACGTAGGCTTAAGTTATAATCAAAAGAAACATAAAATCCGAAAAGAGCCGAGCTAATTCGGAGTAGGAAAATAATAAGAGGATAAGAATTTTAATTGCCGGTTTTATCAAATCAGTGTCTTATAATATGATGGTGTTTGCTGCTTAATCTTTCAAATTCTTGTAAATTTCGGTAAACATTTTTCACAGAAAGTTCAGTTTGAAAGCTTACTATCTCGATGATGCGAAGTTTGCAAATACTTTACGAAGTTGTCAAGTGAAACTTTATCAATACTAATATTGTCTACCAGCTTAAAATTCCATAAATTAATACATGTTTTGTTATTGACAGGGAGTAAATTACTAAGCTTTGGTTTTAAAATTTATGTATATTTAGTACCATTTAGTACACCAGGGATTGATTTTGTGTGTATTATTTAATTTAAGATAGAACTTATTTATTTATATGTCAATTGTCATAGATGAGAACAGTGAGAGATTCATTTTAATAGACGCATTTTAATTGTTAAATATATTGTCTCAATTGAGACTATAAATTATAGTTTTGTAATGTGGGATACATTATTAGTATTCTTCTGTTCCAGTATATAGTAATATATTAAGAGAAGTTAAAAAACTGCGTCAGCAGAAATGGCATTCCATGATCCCGATATAAAGGAGTTTAGTACAATATAAAAATAAACAGCCTACGTCGTAACTAGTGCTCCGATACAAGTAAAATGAAATTAGAGTACATAGTAATACTATTAAGGCTTTATCCAATTTGCGTAATAATTTATAATTTGAGATGGGTGTTTCTAACACAATATAGTGTGCTCTCTATAATCATACTGATGACGTCTATCATTGGTGCATGGAATGTGTACGTAGTGAATTATTGAAGTCACAGCTTTTTTCAGTCTTTTTCTTTTTTCATAACGTAAGGTTATGTAAGGTTATGTAACACTGTTAGTGTATTAGCATATCCTTTTTCAGATACTGCGTTATCTATTCTTAGCTCAAAAGTATGAATCGATATTTTATTACAAATTGTATTTAATTACGAATAAATAAACTATGGTAATCGCGTAGTCCGTAAAGTGACTAAACTTCCAGGAATAAATAAAAATAATACAAACGAAAAATTATTATTATTTTTATTTAGAAAAAAGTTGTTTCACATAAAAGCAAGCTCCTTGTAAGTAACGAATGTCGGCTCGTTATGATGTGTCATGATAATAAGCGGGTGTAAAGATGGAATCTTTTGTTTCTTGTTACACTACTAATGACCATCCTAAAATTCTACTATATTAACTCTTTTGTTCTGCTTATGTATTCTTGTTTAATGTATTCCTGTTATTTATTTAGTTAACAGCTATGAGTTATAAACGTGTAATTAACAAGTAATTATTGCAAACGATAAAAATAGCTAAGTATATGTTAATTCAATAAATGGAATTTAATCTTATTTACTTTTATTATTCATAGTAGGTAGGTAGTAATAGAATAATATATGTGTACATTTATTGGGATAGTTATCTATTTTATTTATACATTTTGTGTTGCTCTAATAATTTATTGCTTTGTTATTGCCTGGTCTGTCGTGGCGCAGAGGCAGAAGCGTACGACTGTAAACGCGACAGGTTGTGGGTTTGCTTTCCACGCCAGGAAATAAAAATAGAATTTTTTTATATTATTTAATTTTAATTTCTTGGGTCTGGTAACAAGGCAAAGCTCGACGTTGAGTTCCGCCACTCAGCAAGCAATGCCTCAATCCGCCGGAAATTGGGGAAAGGAATTGTTGAAAGGAAACGGAGTGTCTTAACACTAAGTTCTCAGGTTCATTCTGCCTACCCTGTGAGGAAAAGCACGTGAAGATATAAAAAATGTTTTTTTTTCACATACGTATTTAAAAAGATTGTATTGTGTACATTCATTAGTTGTCTGATCGCCACTGATTTTTCCCAAGTGTGAGATGGCGTGTAAATTATTCAAAGATATTGTAATTATGTTTTATTATATATATAACATAATATTACTCCTTTATATAGTAAAGTAAATACCTCTTTGTTCGTCGTGTAAGTTATGCATGTTGCATGTACATAGGTCTCATATATGAATTTATGATTGCACTTGCATCCACGTTCAGCAATCACAGAATAAATAAATAAACAATTCCTTTTAAAATCAAAAGAGCGAGTTTTCAATCATTTAAATATAGAACGCAATAAAATATTCGTTTCGAACATCTGATTTATAAGAAATATTTGTTACCGGATACATATGTTACCGGATGTGTATGAAACATTTCAACCATACAATTATTAGGAAATACAATACTGAAGTAAATTAGAGAATATGTGAAATGGAGATTATAATGTTCAATTTATCAGATAAAAGCTTTTTTAATACAATTCCTACAATAGATTTTTTAATTGAATTAAAAATGGTAAAAAGAATATTTGTATTTTTTATTGTATACAATTTCTAGTAGTAATACAAAATTAATTTACCGTTAATGACTATTGACCAATTGAACTTATGATTCAGCTATTCTTACATACGTCATTTCGTTTTGAAAAATAGTGGAACGAAACCAATTCTCAAGAATTGGAAATCTATTCGTAAATTACGGGCTTAATTTTACCAACACGTCGGTACACAGAACTAACGGCGTGAATGTAGCCTGCTACATGATAAATAAATTGATATCATTCGGAAATTTGTTCTATAACTATGTATATATGTAAACGTTTATTCGTGCTTGCTTAAGACTTTGCTTAGCTTTCCGTTTTTTTCATTGCATTATATTCTTCTTTTTTTTATTTCAACATTTTAGGTATAGTAATATTTCTAGTTTAGGTATAAGATTTTACGTTTCTATTATTTTTATATCCATTATATATGGCTTCACAGGGCGTATTTATTAATTATCTAAGCAATTTAATCTTCTCAAGTATTCAAATTCCAATAAAATTCCACTCCTTGCTTACCGTTGGAATTGCAAGCCTTGAATGCTTAATTATTAAAGAACCTAATACGAGCCCCTATAGGAGGGATGAGGTAAGTACATGCTTTGTTTTTTGTTATCCAAATTAAAAAGTTTTTTTTTGTTAGTTAAATTTATTTTTTTTCCTTCTTATTAAACATTTTATACATTTAAAATTACATTACATATTTAAACATTTTACAAGTAAAACTATATTCATATATTGGAACACATTAAATTAAATTATTTATCTCTTCGGAGTGTGGTCCCACGTAGCCAGGAAGGCCCCATGGCCTACTCATAAAAATGTTCCCCATTTCCTTTTCAAATGCATAATATAAAGCGAATGTAAATAATATCATGGTTCAAAATGTAAGTTTTGTAAAAAACATGTCTGAAGTTGCCTTTATTTAATCATAAAATTAAATTAATATTATTGATAAGTCTGTAATTAAGTCGTTTCAACATCATTAATTAGGGAAACAAAAAGTACGAATAAGCAACTCATTACAGTAGGGTTTCCTTCTCACCGCGAGAATAGCGATCTAAAAGTAGGTCAACGACCACAACATTTTTTGTATTTAAGATATACTGTGTGTTATAATATGCTGGTTATTGTAGCTTTCATTTTTCAGGAAAATACTGTTTTTCACAAATATGTAATAATTTTTATTAAATTTGTAATTTTGCCTTTTAAAAATACTTAATAAAACTACGCAAACGGAATTGAGCTAAAAGTATTTAACGCATTTTTCTATTACATGATACCCATAACGTTATATGTATATAATTTTGATTAATGCCGTTGGTAATGTTGTAGGTTTGATTCCCACTCCAGGAAATATAGTATTTTCATTTCCTGGGTTTAGTAACAAGGCAAAGCGCGGCGTTGAGTTCCGATACTCAGCACGCAATGCTTCAATCCGGCGGAAAGTGGGGAACGAAATTGTTGACAGACAACGGAGTGTCTTAACACTAGGTTCCCAAGTTCCCGCTGCCTACCCTGCTATATATCCCGCATATAGCAGGGTAGGCTAAAACAACGTGAAGCTAAAAAAAAATATGATTCATACAAAAATAAATTATTTAGTTTTCATTTACAAGGAGGTGAAAACGCTCAATTGACAACTATAACTTGTAATAAATTGGAAAGAACTATATTTTTTACATGCCCATCAAAGGAATTAATTGATCTATTAATTTTATACTAGTGTACCCATTGACGCGTTAACAACGCGTTGTCTCTAGGAATATTTATGTCACTTCATATAAACATGGATGTCAAACCATGGTAGTGTGTGTAACATTTATTTTATTAATTTAATATACTTTTTATGCATTATTTAAAAAAATATTAGCATTCTGCACTCCTTCTTTATAGAAACTATAAGTGTGCCAAGTTTCATGCTCCGTCTGCGTAATTTTCGTAAAAAGGGATCCAAAGTTTTTGCTTCCCGTATTTATATATAGATGAGTCCTTTTGGTCTAGAAGTCAATTATTACACTGTTTATCTCGATATTTAGGCTCTGTATAATTTTTTAAACAAAAATAAACAATGTAGATTTATAGAGATTTAAATAATAGACAATAGAGTATGCACAAAAATCTTGGCACTGGTACTGTTGAAAATAACTTTTGAAGCATTATTTGAGTAGTTTCAATTTGCATCCTCAAAAGTGAGAAGTACTTTTAGTTTTGCATAATTGTTAAGAGAGACACATTATTTTGATGACCTAAGCGTTGAGGGTGACCATGACCCATGAATTTTAATTGTTTTTTTTCTTGTTATAAAAGTTTTTTAAAATGTCAATATTTTTTATATTTAATTCATAACATTCTGGATTATTTTAGTATTTGGCTATAATTTGAATGGCCAGCTAATTAAAATAATTTCAGTTAACTCTTAACTTTGATCCTCCTGATTGTTCTTGCTAACCGTATATTTACGATAATTATTTACTTATTCTAATTAACCTCTTTGCACGTCTTGTTACTAAAATGGTTTATAAATATATATTGCGTGTAATGACATCATATGCGCTGTTTCACTTTGTGTTGTTGTAGGTTCATTTGGATGTTGGCTATATGGAGTGTAAAATCAAACACCACTTGGCCGCAGGCCAACGCGAACGGGTATTTTCCCAAGCGTGATTTTGCTTAATATATTACTCGCACATTTTATTTATTACCTTCAATTTTTTAATAATTAAAAAACTGCTTATTAATTAAAAATGATTTATTAAAAAGAAATTATTTTTGCATTATGAAAACCCATAAAATAAATGTTTTTATGGCTTCAAATATTAGTAATAACATCTATTTAGATATTAGATTTATAATTATAATTATAAAAAGAACGAGAAAAATAATTGAAAATTGTATCTTAAACCAAAAATTGAATAAATTGTAAAAAAAAAACTAGTTATTGCGTTAGCTATCTTTCTGGAGCCACAATTTCGTCGTATAAGTGAGAGCCTTTGCATTTTTCACACACCACTAAAAAGTTCTGAAAAGAGATACAGAAATATTATATTATTAAGATGAATATATAGATGTAATTGAAACATACATAATATCCTGCTAAGCGTATTAACATCAAACCACGTGAATAATAACAAATTTTGTAAAAAATGCGCTTATATATGAAAAAAATATATTATAACTTGTGTTATGCCGTAAAAATTAAACATACCATATTATATTGTTGTCGTAAAAGATCCATCGCTACATCGAAGTTCCGGTCAGATTTAGTTCTGTATTTCTCCATTAGCACCACCGATCGTTCCGCTCGTTCTTCCAACTGGGATAGAGTTGTCGGTTCTCCTCTAAATTCATCACGACGTCGTCCAAGTCGCGCACCCCAGTTGTGGTGGCTTCGTGGTTGCCTCACCGAATGTATATTGCCAGGCTCTCCCACAGCCTGTGCTTCTTGTGAGCTTGAAGGTAAATTTACCATGTTACTCTCTACACAGTCTAAAACTTAATGAATTATTTTTCTAAGTACATGGATATATAACTAAATGTATTTCAATAGAATTGTTATTGGAAATATTGTTATTACCAATATTATTAAACAATTACGGTATTATTACCTGTCAGGCAAAAAAAACGAAATCCATAAAGACTTAAAAGAATAGTCATTAACTCTAATGATAATATTCATTAAGTAAAGACACTGTAAAGGGATTAACTTAAACAATAGACTTCCAGGGATTTCATTAGTTAGGCCGTGTAGACAATGCTAGTGTCATCTTTTCTCCCTCTACATTTGATTTATAATAATAATTTGAGTTAATATTTTTGAAGAGGAATTTAAATTTTCTGTTTTTTTGAGGGTAGACGTTAAGGTGTTACCACGTAGTTTTTGTAATTTCGTTTATTTTACGTTTTATTTTTAAATATTTAATGTATATTAGTACATTAATGCAATAAAAACATTCCACCTACCAGCATAACTATGCTTTATTTAAGCACAGTCATAATAAAGTTTACATAAATACTAACTTCTAATTTTTTGCTGTGTCATATACACCATGATGGAATCAATGAAGAATACTATAAATGAGTCGAGTGATCTCTTCAATAAAAGAATGGCAGAATTTCAGCAAAATCTCCAAAGCTCATTCATTTTGGCAGTGACTCCAACATCAAATATTGCAGCCCAGTTTATTGCTTTTAGAACTTTTGTCTTGAGTGAGATGGGAAGCCTACATAAGCAGCTTGAGCTCCTGACTGGGAAGTATGATGCCTTATATGCCTATGCCTATTAAATGAGATCAAGGAGGAAAATTCACACATTCTTAAAATTGACTTGTCTCGCCACACCATGCATCAGACCAAGAATGATCTTACTGCATCTATTGCTGCTAAGGTAATCACTGAGCACCTTGGAGTGCCTGATATTAATAATAATAATTTTAGTTGCTGCCATTGTTTGGGTCATAGCCAACAACAAGACAAGGCCAATATTAATTAAAATTAAAGATATCATAATTAAAAATAAAGTGTGGTGTGCTAAAACTGGCCTCAAAAAAACAGGAATCACTCTATCAGTGTTTTTAGCCCAACAAAGACAGAAAGCATTTGTGTTAGCTCGCCAACACTTTGGGGTCAACAAGTGCTAAACTAAAGATCATCATATATTTGCTATCCTAGAAGATGGGTCTCGTAAACGGATTTCCTTAGTGGCTGCAGCTCAAGCTTTACTGGCATCTCGCTCTGAAGGGCTTTCTTCAGTTACTAGTCCTCCTTCTACAAGTTAGCCCAATGCTAGCTATAAGGACAGCAAGATATCACAGGGTTAGGTCCAAAATGACGGTGAAAAAGTGAGTGCAGTGCCAGATTAGTGAGTATAAAATCTTCGCTCTTCATATACTCTGTTTCCCTCAAGATTTACTCCCGTCATAGAATAAGATCTCATAGAAGATTACTAAAGTATATGTGCGTACGCCACTGGGCGTACACCATTAATGCCTCTTTATAATTATTACAAACCACCAGCTAAATGCCTGGACTAGGCAGATCGCAGGTCACCTTGATGTTAAAAAAAAAAAAAAAATATACTCTGTTTAGTGTTACTTGACTTCTATATATATTTATTACTTTATTGTTTACATAATTTATTTAAGGCTTTGGTTAGAACTTGTTGATTAATCTTTTATATATTATATAGTGTTGCTACTTTTATTTATGTTATGGTTGCAATGTATTAATCCTTCTTTCGCTTTTATAAAAATGATATTTATGACTTATATAAGAGATGATCTTAATTTGAACAATAACAGCTCCAAATGTTATTGTTTTCGTTTATGTCAATTGTCAAGATGTCACCTCTGACTTGGGCTGTTGATGTCAGGTACAGATAATAAAATTTATTTCCATAGACAATAATTATTACTACACTAATTACAATAATTATGTACAATATTTACTATATGTAATATTTTCGTATATATTTTTATGTTCTGATATTGTTACTTTTATATAATGAATTATTTAGCCGTTTTGCTGTCTCTTTTGATTTTTTTTCTATCTTTGTTGTTATGATTATAACTTTTTGTTTTCCTTCTTTCTTTTTTTTTTTTTTTTAAATTGGTATTTGGTAAAATATAAATTTAATTGTTAATGCCATAGTGGTAATTAGTGTAGTTGTAATGTTTTTTTGTATTATTTTATTCACAATTGCGAGTAAATCCCCTTCACAATACTCTGAAGCTGCAGAATATATTTTAATTGAAATTTTACCTGGTCTAAAATATTACTTGGTGTTTTCTATAGTTCTTCACTTCACATAGATTATTTTCACACTTTGGAAACCATACTAGAAACGTACCCAGCGTCGATCATACTATAATTCTTGGGGATTTCAATACTGGTATTATTAAAAACATTATTAGTAGCTCTAATTTAAAATTACCCCCATCTAATCCTATTCATTTCTTTCCTAATTGTGTTCCGTCCTAACTTCACCTCATAATCGTATCCTCCGTTGACCACGTAAAAGTCCACGGACAATTTCCTGCCGAAGCCTTTTCCTATCACGATTTAATGTATTTGTCTTATAATATCCGTCCTCCAAAAGTCAAGCCTACCATTCTTATGCGACGCAGTTTTAAAAAATTTATGAAAGACGAATTCATGCTTGATATCAATAATATTGAATGAAACACCAGTTTTAATGCTGCAAGTATTGATGCGAAAATAGAAATATTTAACTCTATTTTAACCGAGCTCTACGAAAGCATGCTCCTTTTCGGCCAATTAAGTTAAAGCACACACCTGCGCCGTGGCTTACGCAAGATATTAGATCTTTAATGACCAAAAGAAATTTGGTTAAATCCAAATATAAACATCACCCCACTGACCAAAATCTTTTCAGGTACAAAAGCTTGCGTAATCGATGTAATAGAGTATGCAGAGATGCACAGCGAAATATCATCGAACTTAATTTACAAAATCCTAGCCCACGTAAGTTATGGAAATTCTTGGAGTCTTTAAGTATCGACCGACAACATCAGAAGACAAATTGCGACATTGATATTGATGCCTTAAACAAACATTTCGCTTCTATTACACTAATGGATGATATGATTAAGGCAAGTACATTAAAGTATATCAGTTCCTTGCCGTCTCTCACAACGACTCCTTTCCATTTTGATCCTATTACAGAATCCCAGATGAAAATGCATATCCTTGCCATTAAATCGGACGCTACCGGTCATAAATATGTCCCTAAAGCTACTAGCTCCCATAATCACCCATATTTAAAAATTTTCCATTTCCACCAGTTCCTTTCCGAGTATATGGCGTATAGCCCGCATTATTCCCATGCCTAAATCCAAAGATCCAAGGTCCTTCTCTTATTACAGTCCTATCTCAATACTTCCCTTCCTGTCAAAGACCTTGGAACGTGTTATTTTTCAACAACTGAACCATTATCTCTCAGGAAACCATATTTTATCCCAATTTCAGTCTGGTTTTCGCAGCGGGCATAGTACAAGTCCTTTATCGGAACCATCACATTTTGGGGAAAGGGTGGGTGGGAAAGGAAAAAATCTGGCTTACATGCCATCGAACCGGAACACATCATTAGATATTTTGCGGTTCGTCTTTGACACGATAGTGGTCGCGAGCCAGATGGAGGACGAACTTCCTACCACCTAACTACTGGGATACCCACCTCTTACGGGACGCTACCAGCGGCTGAGGGGAATTGTATTCTAACCCCGTCCCCTCACAGGAAAAAACGATTGGATCTCTTAAGCGTTGGAAATATTTCCTACCGATTGAAACTAAAACTACTCTAGCTTCTTCACTATACTTACCGATTTTAGATTATGCTGACTCATGTTACTCAGACTTATCTGAGGAATAACTTAACAAACTAGAGCGGTTACAAAATATATGCATTAGATTTATTTTCGGCCTACGTAAATTTGATCATGTCTCTGATCATCGTCGTCAGCTTGGATAGCTACCTATCCGACATCGCCGAAACTTCCGTATGCTTAGCCTTCTCTATTCCATCCTTTATAATCCTCTCGCTCCTACATATTTGAAAGAACGATTCTGTTTTCTTGGTTCCGATTTCCTTTTGCGCTTTGAACTCAGGTCGCGAAGTGATAATCACCTTAAATTACCATCTTGTCATACCCAATTCCATTCCAAATCCTTTACTGTAAGTTCTGCAATTCTTTGGAATGAACTTACTATTGAAGTACGCCACGCAAAATCGTTTCAAATATTTATAAGCTTTGTTTTTTATTTTATGACGATAAAGAATATCTATTTTATTTAGAAAATTAATATATCCTTGTCCGTTTATGTATATACTTGTTATGTATGTATGTATATATATTATATGTATATGTATAGATATGTATAAATATATATGTATATGTTTTATACTGTTAGATATATTGGCCTATTATTAGTAGTTTTATTTATTTTTATAATTCTACTGTTGCACTGACGTCATTCCCCATTTACTTTTGCATTTGTTCCAATATTTCATAAAGGTTGTCTGTAAGAGATTGCTTGAAGCAATAAGACCGCCTTTGCATACATATAATAGATGTTATTGTTTCCTGTGTTTTCTTGTATTTTTCTACAATTTTTCTTTACTTTCTTGTATGCAATAAGGACTTTTCTATTCTATTCTATTCTAAATCGTAAAAAAATCATTTCTAGTAAGCATTATCTTACAAAATTGTGATTTTACCCATATATACTATACTATACCGATATGCCTCTAGAAGCCATAACTATGTTATATCATAATGATATACGGTACACCTATAGTGGCGTAATGGAACTAAAGGATCTTGAGCATATATCAATAATGGCAGTAAATTATTCATATTTACATAAATTTACATGGAACCCTCACATTGGTAATCAGCTATGAACGAACTGTGACAACTGTGTAAATTTAATTAATCTACTTCAGAAATAATTGTAATCATTTTAATAAGTGATGTGTTTATTTATGTAAAATTATTATGATATCTAATTTTAGAAATTTAAAAAGTGCTACAATGAATGTGGTAAAGCACATAGTCAAGTTGAAATATCAGCTCCCAAACGATTACACCGTGTATTCTACATTTTTTATATTTATAATTAGTAGATACTATAATTTAGTAAATCTGGTATTCCTTGTTGACAAAATTAATGAGCTATAGCGTAGAACATGTAAGAATTGATTTTAAATGCCAAATGTGTTTTATGTAATAAGAAATACGTTATCATAATCCTTACTAATATTATAAATGCGAAAGTAACTATGTCTGTCTGTCTGTTACGCTTTCACGCCTAAACCACTGAACCAATTTTGATGAAATTCGGTATGACGATAGAACTAAACTTGAGAAAGGACATATGATACTTTTTATCGCGAAAAAAATGGTAGAAGAGGTTGAAATAGGGGATGAAAGTTTGTATGGAAGTTCCGTATTGTCAAACAAAACCAACTATAACTTTCTCACCTAAACCACTTAACCAATTTAGACAAATAGTCTAGACCTTGGGAAAGACTATAGGCTACTCCTTACCATGTCGCGCGATTTCACGCGGGCGTAAAGCTAGTAGTACATTATACATCTAAATAAAATAAACAATATCTATAAATTAATATATATGTATTAGGATTACGGTTCGATTAACTATAAGACACGCAATACCAGTCTGTTAACGATTTAATTAAATTTTTAAATTAACGTGTAAAATAGGCGTTTCCTTGGCACCGTGTATTTGTAGAAAGATAATAAAAGTTTTTCCTTCACATAGTTAATTTAAAATTCTCTCTATGTACCTATCTTGAAGTAAATTATCAGGTGGTTTGGGCACGTGGAGAGGATGAGTGATGAAAGAATGGTAAGAAAGATATATGAAGCAAAGGTGAGCGGTAAGAGAGGCAGGGGGAGACCTCGGTTGACCTTCGAGAATACAGTATCAATGATACTGGAGGAAGGTCACGTAAAAAGCATGAGGTCTCCCCGGAGGGCATGCATGAAGAGGTTAATGACTGTGGACGAGGCGAAAGAGGTATGCAGGGACCGTAGCGTTTGGCGCTCCGTTCTCTCTGACTACCCCGCTAGGGATAAGCGTGACGTTAAGTGAAGTGAAGTGAAGTTAAAAACTAAATATAAAGTAAATGCGGATTAGACTAAATTGTCATACGAAATATAGGCTATAAGTAAACCTTTATAATACGAGCCTAGAGTATTTATTGTAATTGGTTTTATAGGTGGAATGGTCTCTAGAGCGTGTCGTCCGGAATTAAACGTAGGAAATTAACTGAAAGCTTGGTGTTAATCTGAGAGGAACTCAGAATAAATTGCTACGAGAAGCGCTACACGCGCACCATATAATTTTTTTTTATTTTTGCTTACAAACCATTATAATAATATATTTGAATTTATTTTTTAAATTAAATTAATAATAATAATAGCATGTGATCATTATTTTATTGCAAAAAAAATGAGCACACGAAATCAAGGAATACATTCTTTACATATTTAAAACACTATTATTACCTATCATTAGAAATATTTAATTTATCTCAATTATTACCTACGTATCGAATCGATTTTAATTTAAACAACTCTAGAAATATGTTCAATAACTAAAAGCAATATTGTTGTAGAGCTTTTGGTAAGCTTTAGCTTTCGTAAGGTTTGTGTGCTGCAGTTTTCAACTGCAATTTATGTTCACAAATACAAATGGGGGTACTTGTGTATGTAAATAAATTCACACCTACACGGGTGTAATAATAGTTAGTCTTAGAAGCTGATTTTAATAAAATGAATAACATACCTATGTTTATTTCAATTGGTTATGTACTGTTTGAACCCTGTCATGGCGCAGAGCGCGTGACTGTAAAGACGACAGGTTGTGGGTTCGATTCCCATGCCAGGAAATTAAAATATTTAATAATATTTGGTATTTTCATTTGTTCATTTTGGTGAAGCGCCGCGTTGAGTTACACCACTCAGCAGGCAATGATTCAATTTGGCGGTAAGGGGGGAAACGGAAATGTTAAAAGAGAACGGAGTGTCTTAACAATAGGTTTTCTGGTTCCTTCTACCCGCCTATGTGAGGGATACAGATTGAAGGTTAAATAAAATAAAAAGTAAAAAATAAAAGTTCCATTTTTTAATTGTTAAATTTGACAAGATAATTTTGACTAACACAAAGGAGATTTTCAAAGGTGCATATAACACTAAAAGAATTTGAAATTTAGTAGTAGTAGCTTATAAATTATAAAATTCTATTCCTAGAAAATATTTATCTGTACCACAACATTCACGGGGCTCGATTGGTGCTTCTTTAATTACTGCAAATCTAACGGAGCTGTAAATTAAACGAATGAAGCAGATCGACCCTCGGCTGTAAATGAAAGATAGTTTTTGTTATTATCGTTTGGGACAGAAAAGGGATTAATAATGTAATTATTTTGCTGAAATGAACAGTTTGTATTGAGCTTTTCTGGTGTAGTTACACTACATGAAACAAGATAAACGAATAAAAATTAAATGATTTTGCATTCTTAGAAAGTATTTTTTTTTAGTTTTTTTTTGATTTCACATGTCATGCTTAGAGGTAAAATTTTTAATAACACTTTTTTAATTGCCTATTTAAATAAAAATAATAATTATAAATATAATGTTTGTATGTCGATTAATATAGGTAATAAAGATTGAAAAGCCGAGTTGCTATTGTTTTATTTCGTGTTATCGCATGTGAATTCAAACAGCGAGAAAATTTTGTACACGCTTGAGCGTCAAACTACAACAACCGCAAGTGTTGGTCACTCGAATATGGAAATTATTTAATTAAAAGTTGCCAAGGATTAAAGCTATCAGATTTTATCCAATTAAAAGTTGCCAATTTCGTATTGAACGCCTTTAAATGAAATGCTTATAAATTTCAAACACATATATTTATTTATTAAAAAGTCTAATATAAATCTTATAATTAGGTGGTCTTGTTATAAGACTGTATTTTTTTATTCTTTGTAATATAAATATAATCATTTTTATTTGCTTAAACTATTTTAGAAATATTTTATTTATTAAAAATATCATGACATTTTTTTTATTAAGTTCTAAACGCAGACAGACTAAAGCCCACGCATGAGACGCATCAAAAAACACAAAAAAAATATATTCGTTACAAAATAATATATTATAAATAGTAAAAACATTTGCAGTGACTTTTAATATCACGACGTTATTACAATATCAGGTACTTCAATTTGAATTCTTTTTTATTCAAGACTTAATTGTAAAACTTCCGAATGGCTCTTCTGTATAAAGTTCCAACTTGAAAGTTAAATGATCACAAATAGAAGTGGTACGGCTAGTATCTACATCACGACAGTAATTGATTCTGCTCACACAGCTTTGAACGATTCTTTTTTTATTATAATATACTTATTTAATAATAATATGAAAGTCAAAAATCTGATAAAAATTAAATATTGAATTGGTGTACCATTAAGGAAAACAGTTCGCTAGTAACGCCTGTCGTGGGGCAGAGGCACAAGCATGCGCCTGTAAACACGACGGGTTGTGGCTTCGATTCCTACTCCAGGAAATGGAATTTTTCATTTCCTGGGTTTGGTAACAAGGTAAAGGGCGGTGTTGTGTTCCGCCTCTCAGCAATTGAGGCATTGCGCTCAATTCGGCGGAAAGTGGGGAACGGAGTGTGTTAACACTTGGTTCCCTCTGCCCACCCATATAGCGTGAAGCTGTGTAGTTCGCTAGTATTTAAGAAATTGCTAGGATTAAAAAGAGGTAGCATTTATTTTAGTCTTTTTTATCCACTCACATGCACATGTGAATACATGTACATATAAATATATTAATCAAATAATCTAAACAATCTATTTCAACTATGTTATAGCAATTACAAATATTTTAAATTATATAATGTTCTTAATTTACAATTTAAAAAGCGCGAAATACTTCTAGAAAGCGTCAAGTTAAACAGATTTAATCAATAAATAAAGAAAAGCCTTTTCACATTTCTTTACCGATAACATAAAGTTAAATTGAATATCAGCTTTGCAAATACGAGCTTATACGAATATAAATTTACATCGAAGGCTTAAGTTATACGTTTAGTTTTTATTTTTACACAATTGAGCTTCCACAGTAGAATTACTTCAATTCTACAAACTTAATGGATAAGACTTTATTTAATAATGGAATGTTTCAAAGTTAAGAAATAATTTACAGATAAAATTCTCTCTGAGTTGAAGCGTATTATTATAACTGTAACCGCCGCAACAGAGAAATTAAATTAATAGTAGATAAATATTTGCTTGTAGCGTCTTTATGATATTACTTTTCTTTTAGTTTTAAATTAAAGAGAAGAAATTGCTAAATTAAGTGACATAAATGCACAATAAAATTATATTTTTATGTACAGTAGTGTTGAAGTAAATCTGTTACAAAAGGAATTTTTTTATTGTTTAAATTGTAGTACAATTCCATCACATATCATACAACGAATTTTATACCAAAACACTTGTAGGTTGACAATTTACTGCGTATGTATATGACACAATAGTTTAATTGGACGTTTGTTGAATTTTATATGAAAATACAAGTTGTATTCTGTAATATAAAAAAGTGAATAGTATTGTAGTGCAATTGATATTTTTATAACAAACTGAGATACGGAGTCTGGAAACAACTATTCAAAGGATTTAGTAATAATAACCGTACTGGTATATTTTAGTTAAACTAAAAGGAAAAAAACTGGTAGACTTTACTAGTAAAACTATTTCTTTAAACATTTCAGAATCATAAATCATAAACGCTGCCACTATCCCTTGCAGGTAGACTCTTAATTTACGGCTGGGCTGTGTAAGCCAGTTTAAATAATGGTTCAGTAAATATATTGTGTCTATATATAATATTTTATTTAAAGTAACTTTTTAATTTATAAGAATAATTTTTTCACAAAATAAATAAAAAATGTACAAGTGCTTGTGCAAAGCAAATTCTAATAAGGTTAAAGAAATTTTAAAGTGATATAAGGTGTATATTACAAAAAAAAAAAAAAAAATTGATAAAGGATAAATCCTTTACCTAAATATCTCATTGAGTGTCTAAGCCATCATCTATTGCACAATATTTATAAAATTTTATTATTTAGTTATATAGGTACATACATATGAAGGAATGTACTAATAAAAGAAAACAAAACGTACGTAGCTACATGCAAAATCAAATCAAAACCTACCTAGTGTTTCCAACGCGAACGTCAATTAGTTTTTTAATATAGTGGGCATTTATTCGTAGATATTGTATGCATACGTGGGTACCTGATATTTAGATATTGGTGTGTAAATAAATGTATACGACGAGTTTCTTTCTCGTCATACACTCCTGTCGGAGTGGTCATGGCCGTGATCTGTATTGTATATTAGAAAGATTGCGAGATCTTTCCTTCTATCCTTATTCTCAGCAGTGCATGTGCAGTTATTAATCCAGTGCAGGACTTTATCAGGTCTGCCCATTTGTGGGTAGTCGGCCGTGAGAGCGCTGTTCCTTGTATTATGTTTTCGCTTCATGTGATTTGCTCATACATTTTAAAATGTTTACTTGTACAATGATTATCATCATTATCGTCATTGTAATATTAATAGTAATCATTGTATCGTATTAGTAGTAATTCTAATCTAAAGATGAGGGTTACTATTAATAAGTCTATGTGTAGATTTTTTATCTTTACGAATTACGAAATATGAAAATATTTTTTACCTTTTATGTTGTGTCATGACTCATGAGTGTTATTAAATTTTACATGTATGCAAAAATTGTTACAAATAAATATCTTTAATAAAGCTATAGTGAAAAGGGTATTATGTAATTGGTATAATTTTATATGTATGTACAATGGCGGTCGTTATCCTTTCTGAGATTATCAAGATTTCCACACCGCGCGATTTCAGGCTGCGAAGTTTTGTCGGAGACGCAAACTTGTTAATGACGCCTTAATGACGATACTCGTGTTTCTCTTAATGACCTTGCCACGAAACACTGTCGTGTATAAACTATTTATTATCTACTTAAAATTAATTGTTGTTAAGGTATAATATATGTTTGTTTTCTCTTTTTATTAAATATTTTAAACTTTTTCAAAATAATGTTAGTTTTAAAAATCACAAAATTATCGTATAAATTGATTCTTATACAAAAAGATTTCGTGTTAAACACTGTAGGTATAGGTAGGTAAATAATTACCTAAAATTTTCTTTAATTGTCAACTGTTTTGGAGAAAGAACGTAATAGACTAAAGGTGGAAAAACCACGTGTACTATAATATTTATTCGTGTACTGTACATTTAAAAAAGCAAGTGCGACTAAAAATGTTATGAGCTTGTTATGCAAAGTTAAAAAATAACTGTATATGCAAATAGGTGTAAAGTAAGAGAGGAAAACAACAACAACTAAAGTCCTAAAAAAAATATCTTACACTATTGCAATTTTTCTAAAAGAAAAAACTCAGAAACAAGTTAAAATATTTTTTTAAGACATTATAAGAAGATATATTGTTCTCATAATGAAAGACACAAAAGATCCATAAAATATGAACAAAAGAATGTGCAATTAGAATGCCAAAGGGAATTTGAGAATGCACTGTTGTATTCTGAACTAATCTCACGTGCTTGTAATTACACGAGCTCGTGTCCATTCCTCGCGGGAACATTATAATTCATGGCAATGTGGCCTAGCCACTACATTGAGCCTTCCCCGAGGCCTGCAAACTACCTCACCAAGTATTAATTAGGTATTTTATAAGTAAATTCTTTGTAAAACTAAAACAATGCCATGGCTTAATTAAAATAATATTCTTACCTACAGTCAGGGACTATATAACGCCTAATGTACATTTAACCTCGTTTAACCTTGTTAACGCGCACAAATTTACGCTGGGAGTAGGTACATTAGCGAAGAAACGTTACAGATGTGTGACTTCTCATAATTTTAATATATAGATGTCTAAAGAATTATTCTACTTGCATTTATTTCTTACTTTTTAGAAATATATTTGTTTATAAAAGTATAAACTGAAAAATATAAGAAATATATAAAAAAAAAGAATATCACATAAGTTCAGTACAATTATATAATATAACAACAAAACTACAGAAATATATTCATACAATACGTTATTTTTGTTACGTTACATCTAATACTATATGTAAACCAAAATACGTGTACTATTTATTTATACGTATGTAAATATTGAAAGCGTATTATGATAAGCGCTTAGTAAGTTATTAGCGTTGATGCAAAATATTGTTAGTCTCCTCGCTGAGGCACAGATTACAGCTGTCGTACGTAGTTCAATCAGTATCCTATTAAGTCGAATCTGTTATGATTTTATGATTATAATTTTGTTTGTAAAAAAGTATATCTTATAAGAATATTTTCCTTTTTTATTATAAACATTTTTTACATGAAATTGAACATAATATTAGATGCACAAGATAAGTTGGTCTATTTACCTTTGTCTTGTTCATAACAATTGTTCTTTGTTACTGCCCGTAGGGTAGCAGCCGTAGGCGTCTCTAACATGAGGTATTTCAGTATAAGGATTGTTTACGACTGTAAACGCAATGGTCGTGGGTTTGATTCTCTCTTAGAAAGATGATCAAATTTAAATCATTTCGAGGACCCTGTTCTGGCAAGATAAAGCGCAGTGCCTCAGTGTCTCTTCGGCCTACTTCGGTATATATTAACCTCAATATTTTTAATGTTTTATTTATAATTATTTTTGATATTGCTAGGGAAGCAAACATATTTCAACAACGTCGGAAAAAGAAAATGAACAATTACGAACATTGTATTTAAGATGCAATGAGGCAGCTGCAGCGCTAAGAGCAATTGAGTTTCTGAAACCGTGCATTATGCCAATCTACCTAAAGTGGATGTTTTTCCCAGAATAGTATACACGTATATTATATTATGAATTGAAGGTAATGAGGTTAAAAAAATTTTGCAAATTTGGCACTACTCGTAACAATTATTGATCGATTTTAAATTAATGATCAGTCCTTATAAAGAAAAAAGAAAAAGAAAACAAAGACTAACTAAATATTTTACTTTTTTAACACAAAATTATCGTATAAATTGATTCTTATATAAAAAGATTTCGTGTTAAACACTGTAGGTATAGGTAGGTAAATAATTACCTAAAATTTTCTTTAATTGTCAACTGTTTTGGAGAAAGAACGGAATAGACTAAAGGTGGAAAAACCACGTGTACTATAATATTTATTCGTGTTCGTAAAAAGTAGGGATATTCCTACATACATTTAGAGGTTTGCTTTGTTACTACATTATTTTTTGTTGCTCGCCACCAGATGATGCTGTGAAGTTTGTATATGAATAGTAATAATATATATATATATATATATAATTTTATAGGAGTGCCACGGGAGATTCCTAACTTTCCAGTTATAATGATAAATAAATTAATAATAAAATGCAATTTTTCTCTATATTACTGTCACCATCGATTCCTATTTAGTAATTTTGACTGCATTGATATCGTTCTTATCTTCAACCGCCAATTTCGTCGAGTAATTTAAGTAAAGTTACTTGCATTTATGAGCTCAGTCTTTGACCGCAGCCGCAGCCCACAGACATCGTTGTTCGGTCACATACAGCCAAGATGTTGACATCTTGGTTGTAGACATTGATGTCTACTGCATTGAAGTATTTTAATTAACATTTATAATTATGTAGTTTATTGAGCATCAAATTGTTCAATATCTATAAGTTTTATAAAAACCGGAATAAGACATTTGGATGTTTATAAAGATAAATATTCTTTTTTTTTTTTTTTTTAACTTCACGCTGTATCCCGCATATAGCGGGGTAGGCAGAGAGAACCAGAGAATCTAGTGTTAAGACACTCCATTCTCTTTCAACATTTCCGTTCCCCACTTATATTTTAAAAATATTATATATAAAATTACATTTATAATATTTTTAAAATAAATAAATTAATAAAAATAAATAAATAAAAATAAATAAATAAATATGTTTATAAAATTGCATAAAACTTTCTTTATCTTAATAAGTGTAAAACTATTAATATAAACTTCTTCATATTTTTTTTAGTTCTTTTGAAAGCAAAGCGTTTAATAGTTAATTATATTTATATAATGATAAACCATAGAGCCACAGGATACAATAAGTAAATTTCATTTGCCTTCTTGGATTATCCGCATTCATATAGAGTGACATTTTCTTTCTGTTGTAACCTTTTTATTTGATATCCATCTCATAGGGATGCATCAATATGCACTTTAAAATTAAATAAAAATTGATCCATACACGTGGACAAGTTTATTGTCACGGTATATTTAAGCACTTAGAAAATTAGTAAAAAAAAATGTTTAAGAAAATGGAAGAGAAAATAACCAATGAGGTACTTCTATATTTTCCTTCTACAAATTCATGTAAGCAAAATGCTTTTATTTGTATTTACACTTATTTTAAGACGTAAATAGTCTTATTTGTATGAGTATGGAAGTCTTTCCATACTTAAAAATTACTTGCAATTTACTATAATTTATTGATTATCTTATTTTTTGAGACGTAATTTTCGTAGATTTTCACTGTGCATATAGATTTTGAATCAAATGGAACGTTGTTTGACATTTAGCTGAAATAGCAAAGATTACACTGAGGCCGCAATGCACCAATCTGATGGAAGCTTACACAGGCTGTGTCTAGAGATAAAGGCATTAGAGAAGGATCAAGTTATGTTAATACGTGAAATCAAACGTGACCTGAACCTATATCAAATAACGTGCATGGAAAAATGAAGCAACCAGCAAATTTAAATAAAATATTTATTTAAATGCTAAAACTTAGAATTATTCGTTTATGTTAGCCTTAATCTTTCATATTGTATATTAATTCATAAGAAATATATAATACTTTATTTATAATATTATTAAAATAATTGTTTAATATAAAAAGTCAGAGTACAAAAAATTCTTATTCCGAAAAAGTTTTTTCTGTTAAATTTAATTTTGTAATATATTGAAGTAAAGGTTAAGCTGTACAATTTTCATTGATTGCGTAATTTAATCTACCTGAGCGAAGCAAGGGCCTTGATGTAATAAAAAATGATATTATTTTAAATGTAAAGCCATTCTAATCCTTCCTATCCAAGCATCGTTCCGTACTCTGTATTTTTGCAAAGATACTATGTATGCAAAAGGGACGCTTAAATTAAAAATTCAGTACTTCAAAGTGAGAACAGACGGACGATAAAACCGAGCTAATTGAATTCCCTTTGTAAAGAATTGTTAATTCTTTAAGGCTTGGGTGCTTGTACTAGTGTTTTTTTAATAAAATTTAGACTTAATAATGTGATATTTGAAACTAAAAATTTTACTTAACAATATATTTTTTTACCTTCTATCTCAAGATAGAAGGTAAAAAAATATTGATTTCAAAATCAATATAAAAATTGGTATTTAGGTAGTATGAAATTAAAATGGCACGCATTTCTAGTTGACTGGACATCAAAATCTGAAACTTCCAGCGTCAGGTTATAGTAATATGAAAGAAAATATACAAGAAAAAAATACTTGAACATTAAACAAGATGTCGAGTAATTTACTCTTAAATGTAATGATTATCTCTTTTAGGTCTTAACTATCTTGTACTAATATAATAATGTAAGGTGAAAGTAGGAAAAACTGAAAACAAAAATATATTTTAAATAAAATTTGATATATTTTTTTGAATTGAATCATATATTTATATATTATTAATATTTATTACGGAATTATAATTAATTCTATATAAGTATTGTACAAGACAGACGGCATAGCATGCACGTAAATTTATTAAGTTTGCAGACGCTTTGAGTCATCATGCTTTTATTCTATCTTGGATTTCTTTTAATAATTCAACTAAGTAGGTTTATGAATGGTTGCAGCAAGTTTTTAAAAATGTCAAAGTAAAGAAAAATATCCTACAGTACTGACCTGGTTAAAAGGAAAGATATAAATGTATGTTTAAATTTCTTAGTAATGGAAAGCTTTCGATTACTAAGAAATTAACACAATTGAAATTATTGTTATAATTATAATTAACAACAATTATTAAGACTTAAACTACACGTTTTATAATACAGTGAATGTCAAGAAAGTGTTACCAACAGAAAACAGAATAAGAAGAAAGATTAATAATACGATGCAAATAATTTTCTCTTATGAGAAACCAAAATAAATAACATGGCTTATTGATAAAGCTTTTACATTCAAAGTATAAGCGTAAATCTTTGTAAAATATGTTAATACTTTTAGTGTATTTAAATTTATGCATCTCTCGTATTGGTGTAATATACGGGCCTCTATTATTCATTTACGACTCATTCAGAGTCATTCAGTTTGGGTGGCCAATTTTCCCAAATCAAAGTATTAAAAAAAATATATTTTATTTAAAAAATATATTATTCTTTCGAATAATATTATAAAAAACAGTTTTAAATGTTATCCCAATTTTGTTTAAAAGCCTGCAATGCAGACTTTTCTGGAAAAATACCTTTAAGGTGAGTAGAAAGAATGTCTTGACTATTTCTTCATAATGCGGTGCCAACAAAATGTATCTTATATTCTATCGCATAAATTTTTATTTCAACGACAAACACCTTTAGATTTTAAAGTGCACAACTGACACAATTTAGAGCATTTCGCGCGTTAAACTTAGAGCCAGCAGTTTTGTATATTTTTATTTTCTATTCTGAATTGCATCCATTGCACATTTGTCTTGACATGTAAGCCAGTAATGGTAGCATTTTACCAGTTAGTATGTTTTTGACGCTAGTTGAAAATGATAAAAATGTTTCTATCGTGTATAAGGAAATTTATGATTTGTAAAGAGCAAAATATACATGTCTTGTTTTAATTTTTTACATATATTTATTTTACTCAAAAATAGCTTGCATTCGTTCCTCCGGCTTTGGTCTGAAGCCGTAACGCATTACTTTAGTCACAAATGTAATAATAAGTTTTTAATTTTACTTATGTTAAATTTTAAGCTTAATTTAACATAAATACTTATAACATGTAAAGACAAAAAAAAAAAACAACTAAGCAATAAGAATACGATATTTCCGTTCCCCACTTTCAGTCGATTTGAGGCATTGCGTGCTGAGTGATAGAACTCAACGCTGTGCTTTGCCTTGTTACCTGAGCGAGGAAATGAAAATACATGTTAAGTATGTGGAAGTTTTATTTCTAAAAAATATCATTTGAATTTTGTAGATATTATATGGTTAATAAAAATATTATTAACACTTTTACTCGAGTAGGTCATAAACGTGATTAATTTCTGATAAGCGAAAATTAATTGAAAATTAGCGTGGAAACTGAGCATTCGTTTGATAATGCCAAATTGGTTTACACCACTACGTTTTTGAAACAATATAATGGTCTTTTTCGGCTTGTTCCTCATTGGTAAGTTAATAAATGAATATTTCAATATTTAAAACATTATATATTAGAAATTATATCTATGTCTGTTTACTTTTATACTTGGTTAATTTTAATTGAAGTTATTTTTTTAAACATTTATTTCAAGACTAGTTTGGTGGATTAAATCGTTCTGTTTTTGCAATTTACAGGTATCGAATGCTTAAGCAGCTTACATGGTTTACATATAAAGAAAATAGATTTCAATGAAATATTAAACTCTATAGACAAATATAAAAATGATCAACAGAGGGGATTAGGTGCACAAACGTCTTTCAAAAATTACGATGATTTAACACACTTGATTCATAATCTTGATTATAACAACAATAAGAGGCATTCATATTTTAAAAAATATGATTTTTTAGATGGATATGGTAAAGATGAAATGTATAATTATAATGTGGATGAAAATATATATCCCTCACTTAAGTCGCTGAAAAAGAAATACAATAATTTATATAAGAGTAAAGTAAAAATGGTCACTGGTATTAATAAGAAAGGATCACAAGAAATTCATGATTCTGTACCAGATTGGAAAAACGACTACTCTAAACTGTATGTAATTCTCGATCCAAAGGTTGAATTACCAAAATCGGCCGCAAGAGACATAGCTAAACTGTAAGTAAAATTTTAGTTTAACCTTTTGTTTTGACTGATAAGATTGTTTGATGTTAACAAGTGCAATAAATAATATTATATTACAGGATATCCTCGTTGTTTTCAAAACATGGTTCATACAAAAAAAATAAAGTTTCGGATCACAGTAGAAAAATACGATATTACAAGGGATCCGCTATAAAAGATAATAGACGGCGAATTAAAGAGTCAAAAGAAAGTAAGTAAGCAATAAAACTTTTTCATAATTTTATTATTCAGTATTCTCATGTAGCTTAAAAAGCTCGTTAATGGCTTCGTTCTTTACAGAATTGCATTTTAAAGAAATGCAATGAAAGAAAGAATTTTGCATTCATTTTAAGCGGCCGCTCTGTATTTTTATTTTTATTTACATTCACTCGCATGGTTTGTTTCGTTTGTCCATAACAAGTATGATTATCGTAACCCATAGTTCTGGAAATTAAGTTTATTAGATAATTTAATAAAAGCTAAGGTTGACATGTGTATAGAAATCAATAATACAGCATTTGCGACTCCGCCGTTAATATACTTGAATGTATGTGATGTTGCAGTATTCGCGTCGAAGGATTCAATAGAGCGTGATTATAAGCCAAAGAGAGGGAGGGCTGATTACGGAGGGGGAGGTCGAACAGCAATCCCATACATTCGGCATCGAGGTGATATTTACGAGCGGGAGTAGGTAATTGTCAGGCATTGAGAAAAAATCTTATAAATAAATGAAATTAAATATTTATTCGTGTGATTTATTTACCCGTGTACATTAGTCTGGTTTATATTGAATACCAATATAGAAAATTATTAAATGGTTTTTAATATCAGACCGACCTATAAACCTAAAGTTAGGTCAAGCCGCAATAAAGTGTATTATGCGAAAAGATTTTATGGTATATCAGCAAAAAATATGTTTGAATCTTAACGGTGAGAGGTCAAAATTATTTTATGAATTACTTTATATCACCTCATTAATTATTATTTTTCTAAGTAAGCCTTTGGGAATTGAGTATTCATTACTCTAAATTTAGTATGCGCATACTAGTACTAGTAGCCCCATTGATGTGTAAAATATAGGTTATCTTATCAATATGTAGAGTGAGTAATATTTATTTTATAAATTCAATGTATTTAAGTTTTATAAAATTTTTAGTTTTCTGTCTCTCTTCTCAATGTACACAATATGATGGATACCAATTTTTATACACCTTTGAAGAAGAGATGCAACACGATCGAGTACCGATCGAGTACGATCTCCATTAGGGGGAATAATTATTTTTTAAATGTTTTCAAATGGAATTTATAATTAGAGAATAGCTCCCATAAGACAAAATGCAGTCTAAAGATTCGCCACTCAGCTAAAATCAGATGGAAAGTGCGGAACAGAGAAATTGTCATCCAACTTTAAATATCATCGGGCGATAAATGGTCCTCGTAATACGGCAGGGGTCCACGCAATCGTAGTAGCGGGCATCAACGATTGTATTAATATAATGATTTGATTTATTATAAAATTAATTTCTAAAAATTTCACATATCTTTTTGTTTCTTTCTATTAAATTAACTTTACCCGTTAATTCAACACCTGACGTGAACACAAAAAGAAAAGAAATTTTTTTAAACTTCTAAGTGACGTCAGAAATACGTGTTGAATTTTATTATAATATTACGTAGTATCTGTGACAATAGCATTTTTAAAAAATTATGCTTTATTTTATTTTTACTAAGACAGATGTCAATGATTGGTCAATTAATTATTAATTATCTTACACCTAGTAAGAACGGGATGTTCAAGTAATTTAGATGAAAAGGGCTATAAATAAAACAGTATTCC
This sequence comes from Philaethria dido, assembly GCA_033558755.1. NCBI lineage: Eukaryota > Metazoa > Arthropoda > Insecta > Lepidoptera > Nymphalidae > Philaethria > Philaethria dido. Next base: position 2,841,298 of record JAKGSA010000136.1, read on the forward strand.
GATTTAAATGATTTACTAATGCATTTTTTCTATAATTTATTTTAGAGTATATCACAGTCATCACTTTAATAAGTGCATCAATATAAATAGTTTACTCCTGTATTACAATTAAGTATCTATATATAAATTGAATTTTTATTAGATTATTAAATATCGACTAGAATTTATACAATGAGTCTACAAATATAAATTAAATATACTCGTACATCAGACTAGGTGAAATGGTGCAATATCAAATGTTTGGTGTTATATAAATTGTGTATGCTAAAAATTCAAAATATTTTTGATATATGGCATCCCATTCGCAGCACGGCTGTATTTGTTTTATGAATTGAATTTGCTCCGGATTCAGTGGTACGATTGATTTCATTTGAAAGGGACTAGATCTATCCATATATCCAAAATATCGCTTTAACTCTATAATCGTAATGTTTATTATAATATGAACATTAAATACATGATTTAAAAATTTAATATAAGCGTAGCAATGAAATACTTACGACATTCGAAATTATTACATTGGTATTTAAAAAATAATAAATAATATTTTATTATTTTGATATAAAAGTAAATAAATGGTAAGTACTATAGACATTTCGGAGCTCATATAAAAATATTAGTAGATGAAATATTATTATCGATATTTTACAAATATATGAATATACGATCAATCTAATTGAAAGCTATTTCATAGACGATAATTGTCACTATTTAAGTTATGATAGTCTATTATTATAGTTATTTAGATAATACACAATTGATCCTTATTATGATAAATGTTCAATACTCCAGGACTTAAACAATAATTGACTAGAATATATAAGTTACGTTAGCAATGATTTTGTGTAGGCCATATCTCAATACAACGAAAGCATTATAAATACATATTTATCAATTTTGATAATAATATAAAAGTAAAACATTTTGGATTTATTCTTAAAATAAAGTAACGAAATATAAAAATTCAAATTAGATTAGAGGGAGTTGTTGATATACTTTGACCTATAAGAACTGACGATTTTAAAGAACTTACTTAGTCCTCTAGTTCATCCACCCAGAACTATTCAGTTAAGGAATCAAAGTCATTTCATTTGTTGGTGAGTTACGGCGACTAATATATACTTTCGATTTAAAATGTACTCCTTTTCTACATGAGGAATTGTAATTAAATATAACAAAAAAGTTTAATGTTTGTTTGTACAAAAAAATGTAATAATAAATCAAATTTGTCTAAAATTTGTTAATATTCTCTCAATACAATTTTCAATTTGGCCTGAAAAGATCGTGTCTATATGGAGAGAGGGTTTGCGTAAAATTTTATTAGGTCGTTAAAAATAACTTGAGAGAGCGGTAATGCATATTAAGGAGACTGAATTTTATTTCGATAAGTATGAATATTTTTCGAGTCTTTTTACTTCAGTTCCATAAGAATATTATTGATGTTAACTTCAAAAATTATTTCAAAAATATAAAGTGTAAATATGGTTCTGTTAACAAAAACAATTTGTAATACAAATTACAAATTACAGTTAGTAAATAAAAGTTTTAAATATAATAATAGGACGAGCATCGCTTACATCTTACATTTAATGAGATCTTAACTCATCCTCGGATGCGTTGGAAGACGAGATAATTGGACATAGCCTTCCTACCTTTATTACTACGTACCTAATTATGTATCATAAATAAAATTATTTTTATACTTAATAAGCAAGTAAGATATTAAAAAGTTACAGTACAGATGTAAATAAATTATTTAACTATGTTAATTTATTTTTTTTGAATTTACTCTCCTAATAGGAAAAGTACAATATCCACTCGAAGACATTCAAGGCTGTGTCTATTATGTGTAGCCGTTTTAAACGGCTTAAATAAGTATCAGACTACTTCAAACTACTCTAAGAGAATACAATATGAGCAGGGTACTATAGATGTGGGATAATATAAATAAGATTTTCATAATTTTGAATCTAATATATTGACTAAATAATTCAAAATTGTACTTAATTGAACTTTAATACAAATGTAAATAGTGTGCAAATAAAAGAAGTACTTAAATATTAAACTACTTAAACGCAATTGATCCCACTCCAGGCTATTCACAATATCTCTTTAAGCATATCGTGCGTCTTACCTAACCTCATCATATATACTGATATATTTCATTGATTTCCCATCATGCATTTCGCGGCTTAGTACGTAGTTAACACTGCGTAAGTTGCATCATTATTTGTATAGCAATCTAATGGACCCTTTCATTTCTACACATCTATTACCAATCATTCACTACTATACATATAATATCATAGATGTGTTCACTTAAAGTTTATGAACACTTTAATTTTTTATTGTTTCACTGGCGTTTTGGATTAAAGCCAAGTTATAATAGGAGTTCCAACAGATGCCTCTGTATATTCGATACTAGCTATCGAAAATTGTTCACCTTTTACAAAAGGAATATAATAAAATATTTAAAATAAATTTTCTTCGGTGACATTACATAAAAAATCTTGTAAGTAAAATAAAACTATAATAAATATATTTTCTTGACTAAAAATAGATTTCCATCAATAAACTTCAAAGAATATAAACTAAAAGGCAATCCGATTCGGAACTTATCCTATTATTTCCGGGCAATATAGTTTTCATTCAAAATTTGTCTGTGAATGAGAGCCGCCGCGTGGGCGAGACCTGTCACCCTCAGAGGTAGTTCGGGCGTGACATACAACAAAGCACGCCCATGCCTTTGTAGAGCGATCCTCGCCGCTTGTTCCGCCATAGGCCGTTAACGTCGTCACCTTTCAGAGCAACGTTGGTTTCTGTAACAAATATTTAATGAAAACCACTGGAAATTATTCTGAGCTGCTAACGAGATGGTACCATAATACAACTTTTGTATAGCATTTTCATGATGGTAGATCGAATATTATTACTTGTTTTTAAATTAAATTTGATATGTATTTGTCATTATTTTTCCGGTTTCATAGTGTAAATAAATAAAAAAAAACATAAAAAATATTCAAGAGCATAAGTAAAAACCAGATCAATATTAGGCTATTATAAACAAGAAATATCTAAGTACCTTTCCAATATCATTACATGTCGATCTATAAACATTACACTTAAAAAAGTTATTAAAGAAGTACCAAAGTGTCATTTTCTTGTTATCATCGTCGTTTTCTTTTTACGGCCCATATGGAAACCTTGCGTATATATTGGCAAATTTAATAACGCACTTTGTCTAACCATATCGGAAAAAAATGTAACATTTAGAACATATAACACAGGTAAATGTATACTTTATATAGAATGTATGTATGTGCGTGTCTTTTTATACAGGGATTCAATTTGATAGAAATTTTCTATATTAATAATTAGATTTCTATATTAATATTATTTTTAATAATTAGATTGTTGCATGTAGACATTACAGGTAAATACAGTGCGCATTTAAGCGAGGAAATCGGTAGAATGTCGAGTTTTCAATACTTTTGATATCTCACTGGTGAAAACTTATTGAATGGTGTAACTTATTGCAATTAACAAATAATATCTAGAAAACAAAATATTTTTATATAAATTTACTTAAAAGCAAAATTTAAAGTCATAACCATCTCACCAGACACCTTCTAACTGCGTTATCATACAATCTGATCTTTCATATTACGACGACGACCTTAAAAATATTTTTAAGCTAAGTAGATTAAAATGAGAAATGTTTTTATTGTTACTGCTGTATTTCTGTATTTTTAAATCGGATAACATTGTATAATCCAGTCAGCATTGTATTTTTGGACTACTTTGTTTTATGAGTTGTAATTTTTAAATCAGTACAGTTCAGTTCATTATGGCGCTTCGGACGTGCGAGTAGCACAAATCACTTTGCCAATGTCACGTTGTATGGAGAACACACTAAGGAGAGTTGATCGCTAAAAAAGAGATTAAAATAAACTTTAAGAAATTGTATATTTAAAACTTTTAAATACGAGTTACTCGAAAATAAATAATAAGCCCTGTTCTTCATTACTTACAATACACTCATAAATATAGCTTAAGTTAGTAGAATGCAAATAGATCACGTCGTCACGAGCGTCTTACGCTATAACGTGTAAATTGTACTCCGCAAATATCCACTTAATGTTCTAGGATTTCCTGTGGTATATTTAAAGTGCCTTTATTTTGCAGTAAAACTTTTGTGTAATGATGCTTTGAATAACGTACTAAGTATATCTTACTAATTATTATAATTAACACTTGGTTTATAAACGGTTTAATTGCAAATTATATATAGATAGATACTGGTAATATTTTTGTGTTTTATTGATAGTTAGAGAGAATTTAGTGTCGAGGTACTCCGTCCTCCACTTTCTGTCTGAATTCGGGACATTGTGTTGAGTGGCGGAACTCAACGCTACGTTTGGTCGCTGATAATAATTTTAAGAAGCGATTTATAGAACGAATCCGAAACATTCGGGAAAAAGATATTAGGATTTAGTTAAATGCATTGGTCAATAGTAGGAAATTAATATTAAATTGATAATTAGAATAAATTTATTAGAAAACAGTTTTTTTAAAGATGAATTAACTTAGTTTACTACTGTAAAAATGGGTTTCATTTACTCAATAAGTATAATTCTGTCGCAGTTTTCGACTCCCTTTCAATACATATGGTATAAAGACTATAAATCCTATAGAAATAAAGTATTTTTATTCATGCATTTTACGATAGAAAGAAGACGTAATTAAATGTTCCTAAAATTGAGGTGCACAGTATACTAAATATTATTTAGCAGACATCGCCAATTTCAAACGTTCCTCAATTTTTATAGCACATATTAATGTAATAATAATAGAATAAATTTTATACGATATTGGTATATCGCTTCACTATAAAAAGTTCGTTCCCCTGAATCTTAAATTTTAACGCTGTCGAGGCGGTGTTGGTGTTCGTCTAACAGCATGCTTTACTTATAATGGGCTGCGACTAAAATTAATTTTATATTTAATTTTATAATAAACGTGTCCGTATATATTTCTTCTTTTATTATTGTCTATCTAACAACAAAATTATTTTAGTAATATTATATAATTATTCAATAAATATAATTTTTTGAGATGAATACGTACCTAAGTGATTAAGATTTTCATGCTGTGGCAGGTATTCCTGGATATCACTGATGATCCTCGTTATATCTTGTGTGTCTTTGGCGATGCTGCATAACTCCTCTTGATTGAAGTCCGGTGTGATTTGCTTGCACAGCAGTATTTGGCTGATGACATTGCCAAAATTTGATGGGCCGGCACGATTTTCTATTAAAATATATGAAATAACATGATGGCTCTTAAAATGACCGAAAAATCTTAAAATGAATGAATTAGATGAAAACCATATATTTTGTAAAATAACATACACAAAGAATTCTGTAACGTAAAATTATTTCTAGCTTTCTAGAGAAAATATTTCTGGCTATAAGTAATTTTTAAGTTCTCATGATAGATTCTAGATTCTTATAAAATTATTTTCCTGATAGTAAAATATTGTCAAAAAATGTACAATATTTGTAAATTTAAATTGAATTTAAAATATATGTATTATATACATATATTTTAAAATGTTATATGTTTTACCGTAGTAGGAAGTCATGTCCATCGGTACGAGCTGCACGAGGCGGTGGCACTTGGCGAGTTCCCGAAGAAGTAGTTGTGACATGAAATATAACAGAACCAACTGCGGCTGATCTGCGCAACCTTCACTTGTAGACCTGAGCAAAAGTGATAAATGAGAAATATTACAAATTTCACTAGAGAAAATAAAATCATAAAAGATAAACACAACTTTCATAAAAAAACACTAAAACAACATTAAAATTGAAAATATCTTTGAAATAAGTTGATTTTTGACGAATGACGAAGAAATAAATAATACATTTTTGAACGATAATATGAAATATTGAAAAATACTTGACTTCATCACTATAATAAATGAATTAATCCTTGATTGATACTGAAAAAGCAATTATTGAATTAAAGAACATAATAAATTAAAAATAAATTTAACACAAATTAATATTATCATATTTTTGCATCGATCGACCGCTTGATTGTCTATTTGCCCAAGAACCGTTATGAATTCGCTACAATAATTAGACACATAACCATGTTATTATAAACTTATTTTAATAAACTACGAGTATTACTTATATATACAATTTTTCAATATTTTCGGTAACATTATTTTTAACAAAAATTAGTATTTAACTACACGCTTTTCTATTTATTGAATTTACTTTTACTTTTACTTTATTAATCGTATTGCTCCATATTTTCTGTAGAAAATGTTTCAAATTCGGACGGAAACCGGCGAACGGAGTATCTTGACATTAGTTTCGCTCTGCCTACCCTGCTATGCAGGATAAAGCATAAAGTTTTCTATATTTTTCTATATTTTTTTATTAATTAATTTTTTTTTAACTTGAATCTTCCAGGCATCCTGTGAATACCTATATAATATATTTATTTAAATAGCAATTGTATACTATTTTTTTTTCGCGCTCATGAGATCGAATAGCTTGTCAGGTCATTGTTTATTCCTTTTTAATAGTTTAAAACTAGCTTTACCCTGTTCTCGCATTACTGGTAGAGACAGCCTAGTAAGGCACACCGTTCTCCAATTAACGCTTTTACTAGAAATATGAATAGAAAAGATACACACATAATATTAAGTTAAATAAGTGGCTCGAGTAGGTTTGTCTATCTAAATTAATAAATTTCTCAAAATATGTCTAGCTTTTCATAAATATAATAAGCGTACTCTGTATTTTAATGAAGTCTTTATAAAATTGTGTAGCTTTTGACAAAAATGTCTATTCAAAAATATTCACTGCAATTTATAACATGATTTTTCATGTATTCCTTCTTCGATTGAACCCGACAGGCAGGATTAACCACTTTAGCCTAGGTTAATTGGTTTGGCCTGGTTTGTTTAATACAGCACTATGGATGAATGTATTAGTACATACTGTCTATAATTATGAATGAATGTTATGATGTTATGCGTGATATTAAATAAAATGCATAAACTCAAATGTTTTTAAGTGCTTTTTGCTGGCTTGTGATATTTTAAATAGCGAATATTTTAAAAACATTAAAGTTGGTAACATTGTATCTTTTGAAGAGAGAATTGCTATAACGACTCTATTAAAATTTTTAAATAGCAAAATAATGGTATTGAGCTTGTATTTAATTTTATGTTTTTTTAAAATTGATATGTTACAATATTGAACGATATTTTTATATTTTTAAGGCGTAAAATTTAAAATGAGATTTACACAAGAAAATAAAATAATTCGATAACATCAATAAATATGAAAAGTTAATTTTTGCTCTTAACAAAGTACCGCACAGCAACTACCTAATGAAGGATAAGTCTGATCTTCATTTTCCGTCAGTATAGAGACAACCCATACCGATTTTATTTTTAATGGTCCACAACAATTGTGTCTTTTCTAATTAGGCCATGATGACGTCAAAAAGCGTCAACTTTTTGTATTTTATACAAACTGCATAATCTTTTGAATACTTATAGAAATACCACTGGCAAATAATTATAATTCTATCATTTTCATATTTTAAGTTAAATACACGTTATTTAAACACGTATCCAAGTTACATACACATTCGTCATTAGTAAAATAATACATAATTTCTTTTTTTTTAATACTTATTTGTAAATAAATTTAATTTAAAACAAACATTACGCTTAGTTTTCCGCAATAAAAATAGTTATTTTATTTTGCAGGTAACGAATTTCCGTCGCCTAATTTTTAAAGCCTTCTGTTGTTATGTCATAACGAGGCACTTTTCACGAGTGGGTAAAACGTAATTAATATATTTACGGACCACGATTTTTCGCCAAAATGTAGACGGAATTAACCAGTAATTATCTAGAGCGTAAATTTTAGAGTATTCCTCTACTAGTTAGGCGAGTTCAAATATGCTTTATTAATTTTTCTCATTCCAACTGCGAGCTCAAACTTTTAGAGTACGCTAGACTATAAAAGGAAAGAAATAATATTTTTTCAATATTACTAAGTAACGTTACTTTACCTAAAACTTTTGTATATTTCCATATTCTGTACATTTGTTATCACAATTTATTTTATGGTAATTATAGTTAATTAAAAAATTCAGTTATAATATGAGGTTGATAAGTAAGTATTTTATTCCATACTAGACTTCCGCCCGCGGCTTCGTCCGCGTGAAATTCGGTTATATCGCGCGATATAATAAGGAGTATCCTATAGTCTTTCCCAAGGTCTAGACTATCTGTCAAAATTGTTTAAGTGGTTTACGTGTCAAAGTTGTAAACAGTTAAACAATCTTATATAATTTTATGTTTGACAATAAGGACTTCCATACAAACTTTCATGCCCTATTTCAACCCCCTCTATCATTTTTTTCCCGATAAAAAGTATCCTATGTCCTTTCCCAAGTTCAGTTCTATCTTTATACCGAATTTCATCTAAATAAGTTCAGTGGATTAGGAGTGAAAGCGTAACAGACAGACTGACAGAGTTACTTTCGAATTTATAAAATTAGTAAGGATTGTAATACAACCTGAATTAGTTAATACATTTTGATTTTCTCATTAACCTGTTCCAAATGAAAAGCTTAATAAAACCACCTTAAGAATTTGCGGCCCGTAGCGTGCGGTGTGTTGAACTTATTAATTACATATTTATGCAATCTAATTGATCTAAAATTTATTTTTATGTTACAAGAACTATGACTTTGTAGGTATATTTATTTAAATTTTTCAATTTAAATCATTATTACTTTACTTATAAACGTTAGCGAAAAATCTTAACTCTCTGTAATCTTATCTTTAAAGAAGAACAATAAAAATAAATTGAAGTTGTACATTCACTCGTTGCTTAAAATTTTTATTGTATTATTTAGCGAAATAAATGATAACTGCCTATAATATTTAAGCCTTTAAAAACATATATAGCAATATATTAGGGGTCCACATTTAGCTGTTAAGTAGCAACGGATATTAATCAATCAAACTGACGGGTTGCCCGTGTTAGCTTGCACCTCGACAGTCAGTGTCGAGATTCCTTTTAACTTCCACCTTCATTTTCGCCTTTACACTTTCTTTTCTATTTATAACAATGGTTCTCTGTAGCGTCTCGGTTTGTATGTACCTATCACAAAAAAGAATACGCGGATTTTTATTAGAATTTCAATGCAATTTTGTAACAGTCTTAAAACTTCGTATCTTTTTAGACAATTTTATTTCTAGAAGGTGAAAGTGATTTAGCAAAACAACAAAATCTTATAAAATTATTCGGGACAATCAAATAATCGGCACGCTTTATTCCGGCTTTAACATATAAATACTACTCTTTAATCTAATCTCATTTACCTGAAAGGAATAAGTTTATCATATCAGCTTTTCAACCTCGACACGGTCAACATTTTTAATGAACAAAATTTACTAAAATCACAACCTATACTTACCACAGCCATAGCTTTTAAATTGCGTGAGCAATCAAAATTCGATAATATTAGGCTTAGTATTTTATATTTTGCTATACCGTAATTTTATTCCTCACAAATTATTTTCAAAGATAGTAAAAGTAAATTGTTTTAACGGTTGGAAGCCACACAATAGATTCATTTATTAGTTTCGTGTTTGCTGTTCCAGGGATGCGGTGGAATGGCGAAAACTTTTACGGACGTAATTGATTCTCTTTCGACTTAAGTCAAGGGCTACCTAGTACGTCTTTTGATATGCAAATAATGGGGTACTTAAATAGGTACCTGAGGCTTTTGCGAAATAATAATTTCTTTGACAAGTGATTCTTGTAGAACGTATTTATATTTGTTAATGGCAATTGTGATGTACGTAAAGTAACTTAAAATATTTTGTTGCGTGACTCCTGTCGCGATTGTTTGGTTATATACATACTTATTTGCCTGTTTCAGGTCAACGATGTTGGTTAATAGAGTAGCAAAGTTTCTATATTATTTGTCCGACCTAAAACGTGTTATTAGTTAAGTTTGAAAGGTTTGGCATACTAGACTTTATGGGCGGGAGAACAAGAATTTATGGGCTTAGAGCTTTTTGTATTGTAATAAAATAGTGCAGATAGGTCATTCCTATCTGTAAGAAAAGGATAGCTGTAAGTTTTAATTCCTCTTATAGCATAATAATTTCCCCAATCTTGTTAAAAAGGACGCGGTGCGAGGAAACACAATTTCGTCGATCATATTTTTAAATGGTACTTTCTCTCTGTTTGCCTGTATTTTTTTTATTATGTTATTACTTTGTATCATGTTCTTGTTTTCTTCATATTTTTTTTTCATAGATATAACAAAGCAAGTAGCATAAGTATACATTGTAAGTTCAACGTACACAGGAAGAAAAGTAGTAAAATATTATGTTAGCAGAATGAGTATAATCTTTTAACTACATAAACTTGCTGTTGAACTTGAGTGTTATAAAATGAAGTTTACATTTTATAATCCTTCAGTTTTATAGGTATTACTTACATAAAAAAATGCTAACAAAGTTGTTATGATAAATTATAATTGTTTTATGAACATTTATTAAAGCATAGGCGTTGATTGCCCTTATGATTTTTTTTTTTCCTGAAAAGAGAATAATTAAGATTAAAAAAAAGAAAACTGACTTCAAATAATATGTGGTAAACTATAACTCAGAAACGACTCGTAAGAAGCACTAGCTACCATATAAAAAAATAATAATTAGCATTAGTACATCCTGTAAAACGTTATGCGGTAACATATAAAAAATACAGTCGAATTAAGAATCTCTTCCATTTTTGAAGTCACATAAAGAAATCGGTGGGTGCAGAAACAACGTAAGTCACAAAAAATGCAAAAATTCGGAATCGATTTATTCTAGCTTAGAAAAACAAGAAGCGTGTTGAGTAGAAAAATCACCAAAACTTGAAAATTCGGACTTACGTTGTTTCTGCACTCATCGATTCAAATATAGAATTATACCAAAAAAATAGTTAAATTATGATATGTTTGAATATTTGTATTCAGTTAAGAGTCAATATTCAGATTGATATTTTTTATTAAGTAATCATTAAAGTTAAAACAAAAATGTATCTACGTATTCTGCCTACGTGATATGAGCAAAGTATCTAATTGTATTCAGCTGGTACACGCGTGAGCCAATATAACTAGTAGTAGACTGTAAAGTAGATGGTAAGTATTTCTTAAAATTAATACTAATGATCGCCTGTCGTGGCGCAGAGGCACAAGCATGCTACTGTAAACGCGACAGGTTGTGGGTTCGATTCCCACTCCAGGAAATGTAAAATTTAATATTTTCATTTCTTGGGTTTGGTCACAAGGCAAAGCGCGGCGTTGAGTTCCGCCACTCAACACGCAGTGCCTCAATTCGGCGGAAAGTGGGGAACGGAATTGTTGAAAGAGAATGGAGTGTCTTAACACTAGGTTCTCTGGTTCCCTCTGCCTGCCCTGCTATAGCTTATAGCAGGGTTACAGCGTGAAGTTAAAAAAAAATACTAATGAGTAAGCATGTTTTCATATTGGAAATGTATGTAGTGTATTTAACACATTGCGTGCCACGTCATCCATATATGAGTGCCAGGAACATTTTTCTGAGGACCATGGCGCTCATATATGGTGCCAAGATATGTAGCATACGTAGCCGTGGAATACGTATTTGAATGCCAGCAGGAGCATTTTATGATAATATTAGAACGTAGCCTCCTAGGAAATTGTTTTTTTTATAAATAGTTTTGGCACACAATGTGTCAAGAATGCATCAAAGTTCATACCTAGACTTAATCTATATTTTACACACGACTAACAATTAAAGTAAACTAATATTATTTTAAAAATAAAAAAAATATACTTACTTCTTGCAAGTGGGCAGAACTAATTGGCTGGTTTGCTTGGTAGCTTCAACGCATGTGCGGCGTAAGCGGCGTACGCGTTCCCGTAGCTCAGGGCAGTCGTGAGGCTGTCCGATATGGATTAATAGATCTCGGAATAACGCAAGTTGCACGTTGATCTCCGTTATTAGCTGTGTAAAGAAATATAGTGGTTAATTATTTTTAAATAATTGGGAATATTTTTATGTTATTATTTAACTTGTAGACAAACATTAACACAATCAACAATAGTATAGTAGTGGAATTTATAGTATGGATTGTTACAAAAATTAAACTTAGAATAGATTTTAATTTATTTCAACGCTTTTCATATTAGTGCTTCCAAGACAACATGTTAAAGAAAATAACCTTCATATAACCACTATATATACTTTAATTTTGTTTCTAATGTGGCAATAAACTACACTATTTTCATTAAATATAAGGACAAAATAAAACAGTTTATATAACATAGCTCTATGCCTGAATCAGACAACACATTTATCACGCCCGTGTAATTATTGGAAATCGTTTATATGTTACGAGAATACTCGTAAGTTGAAATCAGACGAAAATCGAAACGTAAGCAACATTCGATTCTGTCATTAAATGATAATTAATTATATCTATGTAAGAAAAAGAATAATGAAACCTAAGTTACCTGATTAGAGAAATGTACGTTTAATCTCAGTAGAATTGGTTAAGCTTGTGAGTTCAGCAAATATTTACTATTGTGAAACCGTATTTATTACACAAAGGGCTTTTTCGATAATTTATATGAACACCTACAATTATGAATACAAAGAACTAATTTTAGAAAATATATATATGGAATTCAAGATAGAAACAATAGTTGTTACTAGAAAAAAAACTAAAATGTAGGTACTTAGATATATGTTTTTATAACTTTTTTCTTTTTATTGAACAGTTTTGTAAAAAAGTGTTGTTTTAGTTCAAGTGCATACTACATAGTTAAAAATTTAACGATCGCAAAATCTTCATAGTTTTGAAAAAAATCATAGATACTAACGAATCTCAGTAACCCATTATGAAACTGTAAAATATTTAAAATATAATTGGATATTAGGTTGAATATAAATTTTGCATATTCTTAAAAAACCTTAAAAATTTGAACGCACCGGGACTGGAACCTGCGCCTATTTGAAACTGACCAAACGCTCTAACCACTAAGCTTTGTCGAAATACTTGCAAGCTTGTTAGGACTTTTTTATTATTAACACCTCTGTAGAGAGATTTTTACAAATTTCTGATACCCAAAATATTCTAAGAACATTTGATATTTTGTTGATCACTCACCGTTGTGTTCAATTTTTTTATACTTTTTTAAAACATTTTTTCTTATTGTAAGTGTATGATTAACACTTTAAAATATCAAAAATAAATTAGTACATATTTTTTATATTCGAATGTAGTTATAAGTGATCATCCTTTATACGTCGAAGTCAAACCTGCTGAGAAAGTATTGAGCACGTAGGAGTTGGCACATTTACTTAAACTGTTTTGTGTATGAATATTTCGATGCAAATGTTCTCATATGCTTTTTCTCGCTAAATACTTTTTTTTTATTTTATAATATAAAGGAATATGGAATATTAATAATTATAAATTCTTTTACATAAATATTTCGGTCATTAAATATCACATGTTGAAAGAAAATCGATTCGCTATAAAATTATAAGCGCACAATTTTCTAGTACTTCTAAATTAATAACTTTAAAGAAATGTCATATTTATTTACATATATAAAAGCTATAAGATAAATGTCTTTATTAATTATGATATTTCGAAAACTACTTGCTTATATACCAACTTATGAACAATGAAATTGGTAAGAAGGTACTTTAGAGAGAAGGTATATCCGCTTACAACAAATTTTATGAAATTTATCCCTAAAAAAGTTAAAAAGGTGACGAATATATAAGTTTATATGAATATTTGATATCTTTATAAATATGAATTTAAATTTCATATGATTTTCTAAATTTTACAATAATTACATTTTTCAAAATGTTTTTTAAGATTTATTATTAAAATCAAAGATTTATAACACGTGGAGCCATGCCAAGCCTAATTATATAAAATATGTCCCTCAGCAAAAGCTTTCCAGCCTGGTAGGTATTTTTCTGTCGGCGTATAAAACTAAAAGTCTGGAACACCTGACGTGGAATAATTCTAAGAGGTCACTTACACTTATATGCTTACAAAATTTCACCTTTTAGTGGACAAAGAGAACCAAATATTAAGACTCCGTTTTCCACATTTACATGTGATCAGAGCAGAAAAAATAAAGTGATTTAAATATTTTTATTATTCTGACTGAGGATCACAGAGCTATGGGAGCTCTAAATATTGTTTAGCTTGCAGAAGCAAAAACAACATAAAAATATTTTATAACAAACCTGCCGTAAACTGAAAAGAGCGCTAATTAGAAGATAGCACACCAAATCCTGCCTATAAATGATGACCGATTGAAAATTTATTTACTTCGCTTTTTAATAGCACATATTTATTTAACTCTCACTTTCAATATTACTAAATAAATTATATTAATATTTGTTGTTTATAATTCTATCTACTAAATATATATATTCAATTGGTTTTAATAAAATCAAATTTACACGATTCCCACTCAAGAAATGTAATTTTTCATATCCTGGGTTTGGTAACAAGGCAAAGTGCGGCGTTGAGTTCCGCCGCTCAGCACGCAATTCCTCAATTCGGCGAAAAGTGGGGAACGGAGTGTCTTAACACTAGGTTCTCTCTGCCTACCCTGCTGTATGCAGGATACAGCGTGAAGCTATGTATGTATGTACAATAGAATTTTATTATTTAGCAAACATATCATGTCTGTCTAGAACTATCGTATTTTACATCATATTGAAATAGAGTAGAAAATACCTGTAAATATTTTAATAATCCCTAACTCGTTTCTTATATTGACAGGCTTTAGGTTTGATCCCTACTTGCGTTTATCCTTCATATTAGGTATGGGCTTTTCGTGGAAATATTAATGTAACCATAATATATAAGATGTTATTGGATATTACTTTAAGTAAGACGAATGGAATCCAAAATATCATAGTTTTAGATATATAATATGTGTGTTTACTAATTAATAATATTATTTATTTATATAGTTTATTTCTAGATATGTATTCTGATTACTACATTTAAAGATTGTTTGGAATTGATATATTGCTTTTGCAATGTATTTTTTACGAGAATATGTAGTAAATAAATTGGTATGGTATTGGTATTATACTGGTAGAAGTAACAGTTGCGTAAAAAACAAATTCCTAAAGATCACCATTTCAAGGCAAACAAGTGTCGATCGATTGATCTTACCAGCGAACTGATGAGGAATAGGTTTAGAGTTAATTATACGTGGTAGAGGTAGGTGCGAGAGGTATAACGTATAAACCAAAATCTCTCTAGAATTCGCTAAAGGATTTCGGCCTTTCTAGAATTATAATCAGTTAATTTTCAGCACGCATTTCGAAGGCGGCATTTATTGCGGCGGTAGGATCTTTTCAAAATTGATTAGGTAGAGAAATGCGCACAGACAGTGGAGGTGAATATTAATGTGCATTTTAAATGGGCCTCTTACTAACCTACCCTTGGACCCAAGTTCCAGGCACTCTTCAAACTCCATTCTTTGTAACGCGATATACGGCACCCGCACAGTGAATCCAATGATTGCTAGGACGTGTCTTTTCGTCAACTTACTAGCCGTTTATATATTATTTTTTTATCTTTATAAGTCACACATCTTTAAGATCACCATACCCATTTTAAATACTCATTTGTGACTTTCAACAAACGACTGAGTTTTATACATGTATCCAAGACACGCTTATCTCCTATGAAAATCTTCCAAGCTCTACATGGGCTTGAATTTTCGTAGTCTACCACGAAAATTCAAACCCACGTGGAGTGTAGAGTGGTGTCTAGAGTTTATGCTTAAAGTATATACCTACATAATATAGCTACATAATATTTATGTAAGTGCCTACATTTAGAGTCAAGAATTGGACATAAGAGAAAGAACACTCAAATTATGATTACTAACTAGGCCCATTTATCAGTAAGTCGGGAGATCGAGTTCGGAGCCATTTCTTCAAAGGAAATAACCTTTTTTGTAGAAAACTGCTCAGTCTGTGTCAATGCAAGGGTACGCGTTTAGATATAGCAAAAATATTACTTAGCTTGCTTGAAATATGGTTTTCGATTATTCTTTCTGTTTGTCTGACGTTTCGTATACGAAAAGTTATGGTGATAAAAATTCATGTTGATTTACTCCAGTCCTTAATATATTATTTTCTTTCTTAATATATTATTTAATTATACTTTAATGTAACAGTTTGACGCCTTTTCTTGCAAAGCAGGGTAAACAGAAAAAAATAGTAAGAGTAAGATACTCCGACGTTTTCCACTTCTTGTCTGAATTTAAGACATTGTCTGTAACTCGGCACGGCGCTTTGTCTCAGTTCGTTTTCTGTTGAACCCGCAATAAATCGCGTTAACAGTACACACGCTTTATATAGCTATGAAATAAATAAAAATATTATTTAGTATACAATACGGTACTTTTTAATTTTGGATAATAAGCTGATCCTGTGACATACAAATAAAATCAGAAGTAGAATAAGTTTGAAAAATAGCAACATACAACAGCTGTAATAGTGAGTTCCACAAGCAATTTTATATTCAAAATGGTACCGTAATAGATAATTCTTTATAAATTAAACACCTAAAAATCTGACAAGTTTAAACGAAAAGCGGTTTTAAATTCCCTCACTATAATCAACAATAATTAACAACACATTTAGATTTTAATTATCAAAATTTAAGACAAATTCTGAAAAATATGCCAAACTTTTTATTAGATAAGAATATTGATTAAAGAGTTTTTCCACTTGAATTATTATTATGAATTTTGTCAATTATTATTTTCTACTAGCTTTCAACTTTAACTTATTATCTACTAGCTTTCCGCCCGCGACTTCGCCCGCGTGAAGTTCGGTTATATCGCGCGATATGATAAGGAGAGTATCCTATAGTCTTTCCTAAGGTCTAGACTATTTGTCAAAATTGGTTAAGTGGTTAATGTGTCAAAGTTGTAAATAGTTAAACAATCTTACATGATTTTATGTTTGACAATAAGGAACTTCCATACAAACTTTCATCCCCTATTTAAACCCCTTCTATCATTTTTTTGGCGATAAAAAGTATCCTATGTCATTACCCAAGTTCAGTTCTATCTTTATACCGAATTTTATCAAAATCGGTTCAGTGGATTAGGCGTGAAAGCGTAGCAGACAGACAGACAGACAGACAGAGTTATTCTCGAATTTATAATATTAGTAAGGATTATTCTAATTATTTCATTCAAAAATATTTATCGTATGACTGGTAAATTTTATTTTTCTGACATACAAGAGAACATAACTGCTATAATTGAAAGTAAACGTACAATGTAGATATTTGACGATTCATGCACTAATTAAAATCTAACAAACAGTTAATTTCTATTTTTCACTCAATTTTTCGCTCTCTATTTTTTACTCAATTTTGTGTTTTGTTTTATGTATATTTCATTATATGGTACAAAGTGTTGCTGAATAGAATATGATTTTTTTACATATATACACAGAATATATATAATATAAAAATATCACTGGTACATTTCAAACACAATGATTAATATTGTATCCTGTTACTATAAAATATACAAGCCTAGTAGTTTCTCGTGTACTTTGTCTGTCAAACCCTCAGTAACGCATAAAGTTAATATTTTTATACTTAAGTCCCCACTAATATTATAAATATGTAAGTTATGTTAAGTTATATATGAATGTAAGTTTGTTTGTTACGCTTTTATGCCAAAATTACTCAACCCATTATCATGAAACTTTATACACATATTCTTAGAATATTAAAAAAGGCGGCATTAAAAAGGATATAGGATTATTATTATAATAATATATATAAAAAAATAATTCCTCTAAAAAAAAAAATCTAGCTACTTCAAAGCCTATGAACTGACGAGAGCGAAGCCGCGGGTAGCATCTTGTAGAACATAATACCGAAGTCGATTTGTAAATTAATAAAAAAATCCTAAAAAACTGCAAACAAATCTTGTTAACAACAACTATTCCCAATTCCCCGTTCAAAAATAAACAGATACATAGTTGTACATTGCGTCCCGTGGCATGGAAAACATTTCAATACATTTCATTATTTGAACAAAGAATATATTTATAAGGAGGTCATTTGTATTCTCTCGTGTATTTTTTCTAGTACTAAACCAAAACTTACCACATTATCGCGTGTCCACACGACTGTGCCATTTAAGCACCGTTTTTCTATGCAATCGACATAAAACTGAGCATTTAGCATACTCTATAATGCTTGATTTGCTGGGTACATTAAACTTATATCTGCTTGACATGCACATTTTAATCTAACTAGAATTACTTTTTGTTAAGAAACATATGTACCTAGATTATATATATATATTATTTACAAAGAAATATCTTTCTTTGTTTAATTTTTATGAATAGTATATGGTGTAGAAACAAGCTTTAAAAATAGCGATAAAAATTCTTAGTCTTTGTGTAATAAAGCTACCTATTGTATTATATTCAACTTAAGAATATCATAGTTATTTTTCACCATTTTACTACAATTTATTGGTTTAATCAATTAAAAGAATTTAATATCTTCTTACCTTCAGATACTCTTGTGGAAAGAAAAGAATCTGATTAGGATTTCATCGATTCACTGTGCGGGTGCCGAGCCGATCGTGTTGCAGGAGATCGGCATAGTTCCTGAGACTTCTATGTGACTTAAGTTTGCAGGGGCCTTTTTATAATACGTATAAACCCCTGTCCAAGCTGCTCTTTCTAACCTAACCTACCCAAATTTGAAAGGAACTCTTAATGTTTCTTCGAAATACGTATAATATATACTAAAACGCATAAGGAATTTCTTATGAAAAATTGTATATGGCAACAACAAAAAGAATTAATATTAATTTTGGAATTGTTCAATTTTGTGTTCATCAAAGATTTTGTAATATGTTGAAACTAGTTTAAATGTAAAATCTTTTATTTATTGCTTTTATTTATTACTTATAGATCTATAGATAAAAAATAAAAAATCTTTTATTTATTGCTTTTATTTATTACTTATAGATCTATAGATAAAAAATAAAATTATATATAACAATAAACTCAAATTTGTTATAAATTTGAGTCATTTTAGTCGCACACAATCATGTAACAATTCGCAATAGGCGGCTTGGCGAGTAAACATTTCCGGTGAGTGCTAGTGAATTCTGCGATAACTCTGGCTCGACTGAGCATTGCTAAATTTCTTGCTTTAACTGGAAGCTTTGTACCATGAAAATCTATCCATCCATGCTATATATATATACAAATATAAATAACAAATGTCTTTTGTGAGCTTTTATAAATTATAAATATATAGAATATTTTTTCGTATATGTATATTTAATATTGTGATATATTGATTTTAAACGCATTTCAGTCGTAAGTAGATATTTTTTACTTAAGAATGAATTGCTGTAGTTGCAGATGAAATAAATCATTATGGGTCCTATGTATAATAAATATTATATTTTCTAATAATAACTAATCACGAATTGTCTTAAAAAGTAATTAAGACTAACAAAAAAGAAAACCTACTTCAAAAAAAATGGATTCAAAAGTAAAATTAAATTACGAATAACTAGAAACTACTCATCAAATCTTAACCAAATTAAAAAAGAAATCAATGAAATCGGTTCACCCAGTAAAAAATTGTGCGGAGACAGGCATAAGAAATACAGTCGAATTGAGAACCTCATCCTTTTTTGAAATCGGTTAAAGAATATGACATATTAATCTATTGATATTTTATAAAATAAGTATATGACTCCTCGTTACTTTAATGTAAATAATTATATTGAAGTAACGTGAAGCCATGAGAACTGGTCTGTAAAATTTGGTACAAAGAAAAACTATTTGTTTCTGCTTAAGAAAATGTATTTACCGCTGATTAAAATAACAAGATACATAAAATCTCTGTTCCGCCAGAGGCCAGGGGGTCATAAAAAATAAATAAAAAAAACTCGATATTCTCATAGATTAAAATGTTAGGAAAGATAATTCAGTTTACAAAGATCGGCTTAGAAATTTACGAACATTTTATTTACCTGTCCATCTCAATATTAATACTATTGCAGAGTATTTAAAAAAAATAAAATATTTAGTATTCTTCATTACATTTCTTAAAATATTCATTATGTATTCTTAAGATCTAGTAGCAAGAACTATCTTACGCAGACATGCAAGATATTCATATCTTGAATATAAATTTTCCACGGTGAAGAGTTTAAATCTGCAATCTAGGCGTGCTACTGTAAATAAATAAGCGGTGGTGGTAATACATGTTACCCACTTTGCCACGTGTATACGGTCTCAGTAATATAGACGTGTATATTACGATGTTGTTGCGAGTTATTGTGATAAAAATATATAAATACGTATTTTATATAAAATATAATATATTTTTAAATTTTCATATATATTTTCTACAATATCATTTGAATTCAAAAATTAATAGCTCAATTTATACTAACTATAGCTATTGTGCAAACAGCGATAAACGGTTCGTATAATTTGTTTAATCCTTCATACTGTATAATTAATGAGATCGCATTAGGCACTAGTATTTACACAGTATCGGGAAACAGACGTGTATTCAAATCTGCTTAGAATTCCCTACGCTACCAATCACGAGCCGTATTAATTCAAGTAGTTTTTTTAGATCATTATGCAGAATGAACATGAAGCTTTACGCATTTATGAATAAAATTGTGAAAAATCTCCAGGTAAGAAGTTATTCCTAACTTTCTTATATTTAAATTTTATTTGATTGTTAATATAAAATTTATGTAATTCATGATCTTTAAAAGATGGTAAACATTTATTAAATTACATATCGTTTAAAACATTGATAAAAAATCTGTATTATTATAAATTATTTTAACTGTATCCCGCACATAGCAAGGTAGAGGGAACCTGAGAACCTAGTATTAAAACACTCCGTTCTATTAAGACTTCCACTTTCCCACTTTTGTATCATTCCGTATATTAAATTCTTATAATATTATATTAAGCGAACCATAAATTACACATCATATCATTTATTGAAGGTAAAGTAATGTTTAATTAGTAATAAAAAAATATTATATCACTAAGAATAAGAATGTAAAAATTTTGGATATTTATGGACTTAATAATTGTAAAACGTCTGACTAACCAGAAAGATTTGGTGAGGAAATTTTTTTTTACAGAAATCAAATTTGGCAGCACTTCACACGAAAGTAAGTAAAATAATTTTTGTTTAAATCGAAGTTAAGGTTACCGCTAGTATTAATACGAACATTCAACGATATGAAAAACATACCAGCACATTACGCATATAAATGCGTAATGTCCTGATATATATTTCATTAAACTGTGAATAAAAAGACTGTTTCCTACTTTTTCCTATATCTCCATTTTATATTTCTTATTTGCCCGAATTCAAGACATTGAGCGTTTAGTTTTGGAATTAAACGCCACACTTTGCTTTACAAGACCCTCACTGTCTAGTATTTCTATAAATATATTACACATTTTTGTTAGTTAACATACGAGTATATAACATACGAGTATATAACATATCTCGTATATTTGTAAAATGTTAAAAAAACAGTTTACAAATTATGCTACCAATTATATATTATTATTTACTATATTTACTTATTATTTATTTATACTGAATTGCACTAGCGTTATTCCCTTTTCCTCTTTTCATTTGTCTCTATACTTAACGAAGGTTGTCTGTAAGAGATTGCTTGAAGCAATAAGACCACCTTTGCATACAGATACACGAGTTCATATTATTGTCTCCTCTTTCTTTTATATTTTATTGTATGTGCAATAAAGATTATTCTATTCTATTCTAAACCATATAAACCATATATTTATTTTGCTACATATTTATTTATCTACAATTTTTTGGTCTTAAACTACAAATAAAAGCTCAGTAAATAAAAGCTTTGTAGCTTTTCGTGATCGGGTTAATGTTGACAGATGTTAATCCAGTTTTCATAGAAGCGATAAGCTTGATATATGACAAAAGTGAAGCTTTAAAAACACAGGTATTGTGAAAAGTCACATAAGCTACACTTTTTTGTTAACAGATAAATAAAAACCTGTTTTGTTCATATACTATTAATTATATTTTTTTCTAAATGTCGTTGTTTGTTTTTCTTTCTTTCTCTCTTCCTTAGCTTCACGCTGTATCCCGCATATAGCAGGTAGACAGAGGGAACCTAGTGTTAAGACACTTCGTTCCCCACTTTCCACTGAATTGAGGCATTGCGTGCTGAGTGGCGGAACTCAACGCCGCGCTTTGCCTTGTTACTAAATCCAGGAAATGAAATTACTAAACTTACATTTCCTGGAGTGGGAATCGAAACCACAGCTAGTCGCGTTTTGTTTTTCATATAAAATTAAAACAATTACTAAATGTATTCTATGATAAAGACATATATACGATATTGTTAGTTTTTGTTCGGTTTTCTTTGAAATAAAATGCAACATTTTTATCGTTCTTAGAGAATATACATTATTTTAGTACAACTGAAGCCAGTTCGTAGTTTTATTGCTACTCGGACTCTCTGCAGACAAAAATAATTAATAGTGATGAAGTGCACACCTTAGTCTTACAGACATGAGGAAAACGAAGTGAATATGTCTACAGTTTTATTAAGACAGTTAATGACACAATGTTGTCGTATTAATTTATTTACAAGTATGTTTAATCAGCAAATCAAATATTTTTTTATTGCTTGAATAATTAAAATGTTTATTATGATCAAGAACAGTTCAAAATCAGTAGACTTTTCTTTTCTTAAAATTCGGCATATATAATGATAAAAAAGATATGCTTACCGTACTGGCGTTTGGCTCAGGTTCGTGGTGGTAAGTGGATAAATGTCGTATTGGACCCGCCATACCGTCACTACCTACATCACTTTCATTTTCATTTAAATAAAATTGCACTCCCCATTTCATACATCATATTGTATATTTTTCACAATGATGACATTCATAGTGGTTGAATGAGTCGCTGTATAAAGGATTTTGTACTTCAATTATGTTACTTTATATTTAACTCTATAACAATTGAACTATGGGTTTGAATAGCGTATACAATATTTATTGTGCAATAAGTTGGATTAGTAAAAATATAAAATAATGTTACCATTAGTTATTGTGTTATAGTAATTTTTATATTAATAATCTAGCGACTTTATCAGCAATGATGAGATTTAGTCACAAAATTGAAATTTTATGAAATGTTTAAATACAAACAACAGCTATTTAACATACTAACGTGGAAGCGACCTGAATTTACTCATTAAAATATTATACGTTCGTCTATTAACTCAAAACAAACACAAGTAAAAGAAAATTTATAGAAATTCTAAGCGCCTATTTCTTTAGGGACATGATAGAAGTTATAAAATCCATAAGTTATAAGCTTGCGAAGAAATAACATTCGTATTGCTTTCTAAATAATATATGTTTCAAGTTGAAATATGAGTCGTCCTCGAATAATTTTTCGTAATGTATATGAAAGCTTCTTTTAAATATAAATATTTGTTACTATACGCATAGGAATACTCGTGCACAGTGTTTTTTTGTTATTCGATATTTTTTATAAATGAGCATATTTTCTTTATGAAAAATTTAATATGATTTTACCTCGTAATATCAATAAAAGATAACTAAATATTTGATATTCTGAAACATTATGTGTAATATTCAATAGCTTTATTATACAGAACACGTAAGGCTCCACAGGCTTAATCACTTTGCCCTCATTAAAAATTATACTTCAAAAGAATGTCTTTGTTTTTTTTTAATGTCTCATATAACAATGACATAAAATATTATGAAATATTCTTATTTATTAAAACTTACTATGTACCTTTTATACACATATAGTAGCAAAAAAATGAATAAATTATGGCATAATAATGACAAGGTAATTTATCAATATATTTACTTTAAGTATACACTGAATTTTGTAAACATTAGGTAATTTAAATCACACTACGATCAGAAATGAATTTTAATATCAATATTCAAAGATTTTTTAAATAAAAATAATAAAAAATTATGAGCTCAAATAAAATATAAAATAAAAATTAATATAAATAAAAAGTTATATATAAATTAGGTCACGCCTACACAAAGAATCCTGCAAATATTTATAATAGTGAAGTTAGCGTAGTGCCATGTGCTTATCGTAGCACGTAGCAATCGTAGCGGAGCGCTCGTAGCGAGAGCGTACCGGCTGGCGTAGCGGCCACCAGCGCCCGACTGCCGCTCGAGTGCCGCAGCCCGCCCGCGCATTGGCCGTAATGATTGACAAAATACTTCACCTGTGTTTTCTTAGAACACGTAAACAGGTGGCGGGAAACGTGTCAATGCAAACGTGATCAAACAATTGGAGTCTATTGATAATATCATGTAAGATTTTTTTGTAGCCATATTTATATTATTTTTTTTCAAAAAAATAGCAAATATATTTTTATTTTTTAATTTGTAGGAAAATAAATGATAGTAAAGGTTAAATTGATTGTGAACATTCAATTTTAATTAATTTAATAAGCATTTAATATTTGCTTTCTTATTTAATGTCTATAAGTAATTAATTTATGTATATACATATTTGTATATATTACTATTTTATAACAAAGTAATTTAAAGTTTACATATTCCGGGTGTATTGAAAAGTCAAGCACAG
The DNA here is from genome assembly GCA_033558755.1 of Philaethria dido. Lineage (NCBI taxonomy): Eukaryota > Metazoa > Arthropoda > Insecta > Lepidoptera > Nymphalidae > Philaethria > Philaethria dido. Next base: position 2,866,131 of record JAKGSA010000136.1, read on the forward strand.
GTTGTGCGGAAAGCTTCAACAGCGTTCACAAATATTGTTGTTCAGTTTTCTCTGTAATTGATATTGACGTGAGCATTAAAATTCCAGCGCAACCTGTTGAAGTCTAAACAAATCACGTTAGACGTTCTATTGAAAGTTTGAGATGTATGATGTAAGTCATTATGCATTTAATTGCTTATCTATCCGAAAATATATACATACGTGCAAAGTAAATATGATTTTTTTTGTACAGACGATGATATTATTGTCATTAAATATATTAGAGTTAGTATAATCTAATAGAAATTTTAGAACTATATTGCAAAGTGAAATCTTCGCATATTGTGAGATAGGCACTACGTTTTCTAATGAAATCTCCTTATTTTTCTTACGTATTTAGACCGGAGAATCGTGTATTTTATGTTGATTTATGAAAAATGAAATTCGAACTCACAACTTTGCTTTCGGCCAGGCATGTATCAATCGCGATGACAGATTAAAATTCTACCAAACTATCAACGTATTATAAAAACATGTATATTTTGAAATTATTATCATATATTTGAAAGACAGAAATTTAAATTTGTATGATTAGCAACGCGGCGTAGTGAGACGCGTTGCTAATTATACCATAGTCTGACTATAAACGCAATGATTGTGAATGATCCTCATGATCATTACCATGAATGATGAGATTATATTATTTTTAATTTTCTATCATTGCCAACCACGTAATGGTAGAAAATTGATAACAATGTCGTGAAACTAGATGCTTTCTGTGCTATGCTATGACAGAAAAAGTGAAACTGTTTTTTTAATTGACAGTAAATTATACTAATCGAGCATAATGTGTGTGTTTTTAGGCTTATATAAGTTTTTCTGCAATGCACACGGTTTCGTCTATGTTTAAATGAAATATAAATTAGGCTTTGCAAAGGCTTTTCGATCAAGATTCATATTAGCTAACTTTAACATAGCTGGCATATTGAAACTGCAAATTGAATGTGTTCATGCAACGTTCAAGCTCATTAATGAGTAAAGTAATTTTTATCAGGCGAATGACTATGCTTTTGCTGATAGTAGTTCATAAATATGCTCATATTTACTTACAACACAAAGAAAAGGTAATTATTATGTTTTATTTTTTACACGACAGCATATATATATATATATATATATATATATATATGCTATTACATATATGTAAGTATTTTAAGTATATTATAATTTACATTATGCTTAAAGTTTTATATTTATATGAATATTGCACTTTAGTTATCCCGCTAAATATTGCTTTTACCCCCTTCCGCAAGTTGGCGGGAAGAAATCTCTTTTAGAGATAAGTCCACCTATTGTTAACATTATTTCTGTACCTTTATCTAACATGTTTTGTTTGAAGTGCAATATATATGTATATTTATACATATTTAGCTCTTCGGTAGAATATATAAATGTTTTCAATTAAAGACATTTATATATTCTACCGAATATCGTGTAATTACACGATCTCGTATTTTTCCAGCGATTTATGAAAAATCCTTTACTGCTTCACGAAACTATCATAATAATTATACTGACATACACATAATAAATTGTGAATGTGGACCTAACGACAGCAAGATAGTCAACGATACAATTTACACGAAATGTAGTGGTAAATTGGACACGTCCATCATTTGCATTTTGACGATATTTCACTCCATTCAAAATAATGTGCCTCTAGGAATTACGTGATAAGCAATCATCATTTTAATATAATTTTTCTCATAGTAAAATTTTAATAAAATGAAGATAAATTGTATAATGTTTATTACTTATGTATTCGATCAAAGATCAAAAACATTCATTGAGCGAAAAAGACAACAACTCACGATTGTATTTTACTTTAAAGCGAATTTTCGAACATCAGTAAAAATAAAATCTTATATATTACATTTGTATCTCAAAAGGGATATCATGCAGACAATTTTTTTTTTAATATAAGTTTTAAAATAGCAACCATACAAATAATTCAATATTATCTGCAGATTACTGAAGCAAGTGATCAGCATTGCAGTTAATATCGATTATCGATTACATTCTACTTGAGTGGGCGTTGTGATAGCTGAGAAAATCTTATAAAGCTAAGGATCTAGCCGTTTGTCTAAACAAGTATGTAGTTTACATATTAATTAAATATCTAAAGTGTCAAAAGATATTGATTGATATTGATGAAGAAGTTATCTGTTTTAATGAAGGAATGTTGCTACAATATGGTTTAATTTCAAAATTAATTAATTAATACATATTAAATGCGAATGAAATGATTGCCAGAACGAATGTCCAAATAAATTAAATGCTTTTGTATCAAAGTTAAGTTAAAAACTATGCTAAATCATTTCAACACACACGCACATCATAAATAACAGCTTTTACAGCAGCTTTTAAACATATTTATGAACTTCTTATTTATCATTTCTAGGACGCAACTTTTATTTATGTTTCTGTTTATGGGCATACAGTATTACATAAAATGGAAAACAAATCTGTAACCTTTAGAGCATTGTAACCGAATTTGCTTACTGACAAATACAACGTAATGCAGCTTTTAGACCTACGCTATTCCATATTCTCTACGCCGATTCCAAAGACGTTGAATATCATGATACAACGGTAAAGTAGGTCAATGTTTACGGGAAATAGACCTATACATAAATATATATTTCAATTCAGCTCACTGAAGTCTTAAGGAAGATAGCTTTATTTTTAGTTCTCTTTCATTGAACAATACAAGACGACCATGCAATAAGATTGAGGTTCTTTAAAATATGACAAAAGAATTTAAAAGCATAAAATATTTTAAAAAGCTACAAAAAATTTTATGCAACGGGATTCAAACTTGCATCGCTTGTAAGCCGTGAGTGTCCTAGCCAATTAAACTGCGTTCTGATCGAGTTGCATTGATATTCTATTTCTATTTTTACAATAATCTTGTTATTACTTATTTTTGACACACTCTCAGCAAGCAATGCCTCAATTCGGCGAAAAATGGGGACGAAAATGTTAAAAGAGAACGGAGTGTCTTAACACTAGATGCTCTGGTTTCCTCTGTCTATCTTGGTATGTGCGGGATACAGCGTGAAACTAAAAAAGCATTTAGCATCTCCATGGAGAGATTTTTACATATTACTGCTAACCAAAAAATATTTTTACGAATTTTCATTTCATAACATAATATAATATTTTTTAAAACATTTTTCTTATTCTAAGTAAATTAATTTTGTACCATTGTACCACCAATATACCTTTGCAGTGAAAAAAACATGACTACATTCTATCTTCTGTTGGCGTGAGCCCCGTAGGATAGCTGAATAATAGATATTTCATTAATCTTTAAAACAGATATTCCAACACATAAAGTAACCGTATAGTGAAAAAGGCTAAAAATGTGTAGAACACATGCCATTCACAAAAGAAGGTAATGTAATAAATCCTATACTAGCAATACATGTATACATACTTAAATACATAAATCGTCATTGATAGATAAAATAAGTTATATACCAAATATCTCTTCATTAATTATCGACGTAGCTGACATTTGAGATCCAGTAAATCTTAGTTATTCACATTTATTTTGTATACAGTTTACTTCTGTGTTTATTTTCATAGAAGAAAACAAAGTATTTTATTTCACTCTAATGAACAAAAGTTAATAAAGTAGCGATAAGATCAAATGTCCAGTGTTGTTTCAATGTTGCGTTAAATTTCCGCTGACGGTCAAGTAGAATTCTTTTCTCTAAAGAACTTTTTCTTGTAGTATTTCTATAAAGGTTTTACAATAGTTTTTCAATTTGAGAAAATAACTAGATTACATTTTTTTTCAATTAATAAGAAATTATTCAGAAATTTGTAGTCACGCAGTGGTTATGGGTTCGATTCGATTATATTTAAATTATATACAATTTTCCCGCTTTGGTAAGACAAAGTGCGGCGTTGAGTTCCACCCTGTGAGGGGACGGGATTAGAATACAATTTCCCTCCGCCGCTAGGTAGCGTCCCGTAAGAAGCGGATATCCCCGTAGGTGGTAGGTGGCTTGTCCTCTGACAGGCTCGCGACCACTATTATGTGAAAGGCGAACCGCCAAATATCTAATGATATGTTCCGGTTCGATGGCATGTAAGCCCGGTTTTTTCCCTATTTCCACCCATCCTTTCCCCAGAATCTCGTGGTTTCGATGGCGACTGCCGCGGCCACCATATTGCCTCCTCCTCTTTCCATTTGTACACTAGATCGGCAATGCATTTACAACTCCTCTGGTGTTGTAAATGTCTATGGCCGAAGGTAGCCACTTACCATCAGGTGGACCTTCTGCTCGTTTGCCTCCTTTGCTCAATAATAATAAAAAAAAACCACCCAACACGCAATGTCTTTGAATTCAAGTGGAAATAGGAAAACGAAGTATCTTCACACCACTTGTAGTGGTGTTGTGGTGTTCTTTGTTTACCTTGCTATGCGGGTTAAAGCGTGAATCTTTTTATAACTACATCATTTAAATCTTCTATTATTTAATTTCACATTTACGTTTAGCAGTAATATCAATTTTTATTTTCAATTTTGCACTAACGTTTAATTTCAGTTTTCGGAAATTGAAATTCTCATTTATAACGTTCACACGTAACCGTTTAAAATGCGATTACCCTCATCTCCGTCAGCAATTCCATCAGCTGCAATAAGATTGCATTAAAGTTCAAATTGACACACTTCCATCAAACCAATTGGAGGTTGAACGCATTTAAAAAGCAAATCGAACTTGAAATATTTCTACAGGTGAAGGAAACTAGCAATTTACTCTGCGTCTCTCGACTTTTTATCACATTTATCTTCGCATTTCGATAAAATAACAGTTATCCCTCACGCCGACAAATACTACCCATCCATTTCCCTCCTATCAAATGTCAGCAAATGTCACAAGTATAAAAACGCTTTTAGATTTATGTGGAGGCTCCATTGTGTTTGTATTATATATGAAATCTCATATGCTCGGTTGGGTTGTTTTAGGGAACCCATCGTTATTAATTCATTTGCATGATCTGCTAATTCCTGTAACAAAACTATAAAACATAATAATTAGATATTTTTACTCATACGCCAATAATTAAACCAAAGTAGAATATAAAACTTTACATAGGTACCAATATGTATATATACTTTTTTATTTACAAAGAATGGATTTCTTATTGATGTAATTTCGTTGTTCTTGTTCTATTATTCAGCATCTCCTATAGTCATGGGAGATTATATATATAGTGCAGGCTGTTTTACTGTCAGCTGACCTCACCTCCCACAAGGGAGACGCTAGATGTTAAATAAATAACAGATATTTTAATCTCGTGTCGATCTTATTATAACGGTACATCCATTAGGTGAAGATGGAATAATTTATTAATGTAAATACTATAACATAGGCAATAGTAAGAAATACGAATTAGGTTTTTTTAATAAACAATATATAGTTAATTTGCTCGTTGGCAAGTTTTGTATAAATTGCAAATAAAAAGGTAGATGTTAATGTTGAGTCAGCAAAGCCCGAGTCGTGTGGAGCGTGGACTTTGTACAAGTCCTTTGTTGCACTAAAGCTCGCTTTCCAAAGACCGATAACATTATTAGCGACCTTTGCTTAACCTCAAATTAGACTTGTTAGTTTCGCTCATTCTACAACTTTGTAGTATGTGCGCTCTCAGCTGTAATAAAATTGTTTCTATTATTTGATCACTCAATATTAATAAAAAAATCTTTGTATATCATGTGCTTTTTACGGGATAGGCAAGAATAATAGAAAAAAAAATTCTGCTTTCTAATTTCCATATTTATATATTTTTTTAATTTTTTTTTAATTAAATTTTCCTTTAGTACGAGATTTTGGGTGCTGGGTGGGGAAGCTCAAGGCTGCACTGTGTCAAACATTCTTCTGAAAGAAATTTGACTATATGATCAGGCATATTCTGTCTGTATCGTTATGTTGTAAAAACTTTTATGAAAATATTTCTCTAAGTTTCTTTTTTTTTTTTTTTGGATAACGAATAGAAAAAGAGCGGAAGGACCACCTGATGGTAAGTGGTTACCTTCGCTCATGAACATCTACAACACCAGAGATGTTGTAGATGCGTTGCCGACCTAGAGGATATAGATAGAAGGGAAGGACAATGTAGTAGTCCGCTATCGGAAGCATCACATTTTGGGGAAAGAATGGGTGGGAAAGGGGAAATTCTGGAAAAAATCTACATTAAATATAACATTATACAAATACAACATACACGAGTAAGTACTTACTAAAGTAGTAAACGTTATATGTCTAAGAATTGAAACAGCACAACTTACTACTTATCAAGATTATAACTAGAGCGTGAAATAAGCATGCGTAATCAAAATATTACAGTCATACCGTATTCTAAAAGATGAATATCATTCATTTAAACAAACTACGTCGTCTAATGCCTGCGTGTGTGCAGACAGTCATGATTAGTTATTCATGCTAGTTATTAAACTCTCAGCGTAACCGATTATGTGCCGAATTAGTAACTTAATCTACAGTAACGGGCGTAAAGCTCTATTTCAGGACTATGTAATTAAGATAATTTACCATTTCACGTGTTGGTGGCGCAGATGGAAATTGTACGACTGTTTGCGAAAATAGTTTCGATTCTAATTCAAGGTAATATTTATATAATGATCTTTAAATTTCGCGATCTTTATACATATTAAATGGTGGCCACAAGCTACCTGTGATGACGGACTACTGTAAAGTGTTCGAAACGTCGGGTTTCCAAACATATGTTTCTGAATATTAAAATATACGCGATTAATCCGGTTAAAAAAGTTTCATATAAGAGATATTTATATTTAAAATATTTTCTTTTTTCATTTGGTGAGAGTGAAGTTTACTAGAATTGTGCTAAGGTGCTAAGATGCACGTGACTTTAGTAATTATCATTGAAATATCATGCCCCAAAAATAAATTAGAAATATATTTCGAAATCAGCTCGCTGTCTATACCGCAAAACTAATAAAAAAAACTATATATACGTCTGTGGATTGACTGATTACTTTGTTACGTTGAATCTACCAGAACTAAAAGGCATGTTATTGTTTTCTATTTAGGAATAACCATCTAAAGTGATTTCGTATAGAATGGCGGTTTCATACGATGATATTACACAACGAAGGAAAAGCTTTTGTTGCTTTCGAGAGTATTCTATATTTTCAAATATCACTTTAAATTTGAAGAGGCTTGTAGTGGCCCAAAGGCACAAGTGTGCGATTGTAAGCGCGACAGGTTCTGAATTCGATTCCCGCTCCAGAAAATGAAAATATTAAAATATTATTTTGTATTTTCATTTCCTTGCTTTGGTTGGCAAAGTGCAACGTTGAATTCCGCCACTCAGCACGTAATGCCTCAATTCAGCGGAAATTAGGGAACGGAAATGATAAAAGAGAACGGAGTGTCTTAACATTAGGTTCTTAGTTTTCTTCTGCCAACCCTGCTAAGTGCTAATGCTACCGTGGTGCTGAGAAAAATAAAAAAAAAGAAACTTTAAATTTGGCGTAAAATCTATCAGGGACTAAATTAGTAAGGTATGGAAATTTAAAAAAGATTAAATATATAGATATAAAAGTAAATTATAAAAGACTGACATACATAATTATTATATCAAATGAACGACATCAACCACAGTACGTGACTATTGCAGGAGCTGGTTGTAATTTACACAACTAAGGTCCAGCCACAAACTATACTTGAATTAATGAGCGTGTCTTGGGCAGACTTAGTTTAAACGACTATCACTCTCATTTATGACGATTTTATTTGGTTTTTAATGTAACTTACAATTGAATTATAACTAGAATATAATAAATTATTTCAATATAATTACTTCCTATAGCAACCTGATTTCTTTTGTGCTGAATATGTGTAACATATACCAAAAGAATCACCTCTATATTTATCTTCATCGGTTACAATAATTATAATATAATTTCAATAGAAATCGATTGTACTAAATATGTATTTCAATCAAACAAACAATCCATTTTAATAAAGGCGAGGGTGACATCTATAAATATTAAAAATGATTCTTGGAGTTTTTAAAAGCTTTTAAATTTTACATTTCTTACTTTGTGAGAAGAAATGTCGAAACTTTTCAATTAATCTGACGAAATAAGGATGACATTTCATGTTTCAAATACGATATAAATTATATATCATTTACAAATATATATTTTATTAAACAAACAACTTAAAGACAGCTTTATTCCGCATGACAAAGCAGGGGAGTCAGACAGACACTCCGTCCACCGCTTTCCATCCGAATTCGAGACATTGCGTGTTGAGTGGCTATCAACTTCACGCGACGTCTTACTAGAAAGACGTCTTAGAGAAATTAACATCGTTTAATAATGATTCCCCGAGTGGGCATCGAACCCTCAACGCGTCACGCCACAGTGGCCTCAATAATTGAAATACATTTTAAACATTTTATTTCTAAAGTAACATAATATCACTTGTCATCATGGTTGCAGTTTGAAGTTTTATGACTTCATTCTTATGTCAAATAAAATTATTAATTGTCACAATGTACGAAATGTTCGTATAGTATATAGTATAGTTGTTGATTTTTATTGCATCTTTTCTGTAGAAATCTACAAAGCATTACGTTTTAAGTGATACAAAATTGCGCTTTATCTTGACAGAGTGGGGAAACAAATAATTTAATCATAATCAATTTCCCGATAGTCCCACTTCGCCAAGATGGCCTCTGCCAGGATAGTTATTGATTTTATATATTTTTACTGACATGTACAATAGAATCCACCGGAAAATATTTAATAGTAAGTTTTATATATAATAAAATAAATCAATCAAAGCAATAAAATTTCTGTAGTCCACAAAAGTGTATAATATTGAATTCAATATTTTCAATGCATTATTCCGTTCATATTATTTATTTTATAATTATTTTCCATCTTTTGGCACATTAAAATGTTTAATAATAGAATTTACAATATTTTTAAACATTGCAATACTTTGTTATATATTATTTTTCTATAACAAAGTAGATATATTTTATTTACGTTAAAAATTTCCATCTAAAGTTTGCAACTGACGGTTGCAATAGAACAAAAACTAATTCCTTTGTTATTATTGTAAAACAATAGTACTTAGAGTGAATTATAAAATTGGACTTCAAACATAGAAGAATTCATTTCACCAGAACATTAAAACATTGCCAGCTATGGAGTTTCTATTGCAGTACTATAAATATACTGTTTTAATAAAGTCTCACAAACGGCAAGCTGGTAGGCGGCGATGTGGAACGAGGTACGAGTAGCAGGTCGACTAATCAAACAACAAGGGCCAATCGTTGTGTATGTGCCACTGAGCGTCGCCGCTGTGTTTTATAACTACTGATCCGAAAACACATCACCGCCGTCCGATGGGCCCTAAAAATACATTTACGATTTATGCTAATGAACATTTTTATTTCGTTAAATTGAAATGCTATTGTTTATTTCTATAAAATTTAAGCCCTAAAGTTCATATCGACTTTTTGCATAAGGGTAGGATAAGGGTTTGTGGAGGCTGCATATTATTATACATAATAACAATCTTTGTAAATTGCGTGTCCTAATCTCAGGACCCACAGTAACAATGTGATTACCGTGATTAAGTAGAGTGTAATGTGTCCCTTTCAAATTGCAGCAATTGTATGATTAATAAAAAAGTCCTCTACGCATTTCTTTATTTAGAGTTGTGTAGTAATAAACATATATTTTTCGTAAATAAACTTTTGGTACGCCCTTACAATGTGACCTCAAGGGAGACATAACTTACGCAGTTCTGAAAAGACACATTTTTTGTAAAATATAGGGTGCTAAGAAAGTTATGACGTACCAAAGCAGTCGTAAAAGAATTAAATAGGCTATTTGGTGAACCCCTCATTATTCAAAAATTGTTATTGCGTCCCGTAATGTTTCTACGAGCTAAAAGTTAAATAATGCTAATGTATTATGATAACATTTTAATTATGTAGCAAGTTGCTGTTCATAACAAATGTTAAAATGGTGATAGATAGAGAATACAAATAACCGACTAAGATGGAGAATTAAAATAATGTACGTAACACTTATAACATTATGCATCCTCAATACCCCTTCATGTTAGCCCTTCATGCGTCCGTTGCGCTTTGATTTATAAAAAAAAAGATGAGAGGTGTCAAGGGTCACCCGGATGGAACGAAGTTCCTTTCGATTAATTAGTGAATCAATACACTGTATACACTCAATAAAAATAATCATCGCAACACCACATTGTTGAGAGACACAGACAGAGAAAGACCGCCGCACGGCTTACAACTATAGCAATAAGTATCGTTACAACTTTTGGTCTTTCCCTTTCGCAACGCGCGATAAGGAACTTCGTTCCAAAAATAATTATTCTTAAATCAAGAACATTTTTTGTTGATATTAATTTAATGAGATATTTAATTAGGGAGAGGAATCTTGCGCAAAAAAACAACTTATTAGTAAAAAAGTTTTCATTCAAACATTTAAAACTCGTGTAAAGTTTGTCAAATGTCAAATCCATCCTAATCTTATTAGATTAGTCCAATAATAACTCGACTAAGCTAAGATCCCTTTATATTGTCTTACAGATTAAAATAAGCATAAATCTGACTGACAAATAAAAAATAAATCAATATTTATACTAGAAGATAAAACAAAAAAGAGTATCAAAATATACGAAGATATTTATGAAAAATTCGTTTATTGTGATGTAATAGGAATCTATGATATTAAAAATTTTGGTTTGTATGTTTGTACGTGTACATCTTTGAATCTACTGGACGGTTTGATTTTTTTTTTTATTGCATAGCTACTAAGCTTTGACAGGATGTAAAACCACAGTAGATCAGGTAAGAGAAAAGCCGTTTTAAAAAAGTTGTTCATCGTGATGTGCATTTACTATGGACGCTGGGTAGTCTTTGATGATAAATGAAAATAATTGGAAACTGTGGTCAGCGTGTTGCAGTTGTATAGCGTTTGATTAGAACGTATGATTAGAATATATGGTCGTCTATCCAAACCCGGAAGAATAATTATTTTAAAATTATTTTGTTTGTTTTTCCCTTCCTCGGTAAGACAAAGGGCAGCGTTGAGTTACGCCATTCGGCATGATAATCTCGAATTTTGGTGAAAAAGCGAGGAACGAAAAAGCTTCATTGTCAACGGGTGCTAAATGTAAATAATATGGGATACAAATAAGGGACAGGGACATAAAGTCTACAAAAATGAAATTGCTTGCATGACTAGTATTATACATAGTACTTTTGAATTTTGTGTTGATGGCTAATATAGTAATCTTTTTTTGATATGTGTAATAAAATTGTACATGAGAATTTTTCCAACATTGTATAACAATTTTTTTTAAGCTTCCTTAATTATGTTTTACTATTTGGTCCACAAAACTAATTTGGTTTAAAAACAAAGTAGAATGTACATAAACGTATATGTAAGAAAATATATTAAAATAGACATTTCACTCGTGTAATTGTGAAACTACAGAGATAAAAAAATAAAAAAACAATTTTATACAACCACAATCTAACCGATTCGAATTAAATTCTTTGTAGAGCGCGACTGCATGACAAACATAAAAGAATAATGAAGTACCTACTTAAAATACGGTTTTATACGTGCAGCTTTTATTTATACCGAGCATGTTTTAAGTAATTATTTTGACGTTGACATAATTAAGCAGAAAAAATATATTTTTTTTATCACATGGGTACAAATAGCACAGGACGTTTCAGACTCATTACTGTAGTTCTACGTGAAAACATTTGGCAATTGTACATAAAATTAATGAATTTGTGAACGAAATTTCAATTATAATAATTAATTTGCAACCGGTTTTTGTTTTGAAAAGAAATTAAGATGCGTAATAAGAATATTTAGGTCAGGCTAATATCTGGTGAAGCATACAAAATTATAACATTTGAATTAGTAGTTTGCTTAAGTAAGATTTCTTTATGGTACTTATAATAAAATATATATCGACAAATAGACTTGGAGGTATAGATAAAAATATTAAAAAAAAAATCAACTATGAGTTCTCAATGACTCCGCTGCTATGAGCGGTGCCACTATAGGGCGGGTAATATTTTCGATTCAGTTAATTCGACAAGGTGTGATTGATTGACGTAACACTCAATCACTTCAGGTTAATTACGTACCAGAAATTTAATCGATCTTTAATTACAAACACGTCTAAATTTATTTAAATGTCAGTTCTACCACAATATATTTTATATTTTGCTAATTTTTTTATATATAATAATAAATATAAAAAAATTAGCAAAATATATTCGTGACCTTAGTTTTTTACTAAAGTGTATATGCGTGTTCTGCTTTTCAATTACGTAATGTTTCGTAATAATTTTATTAAATTCTAAAGTATTGTTCAAGTTAGCATAAAAATGTATAAAAATTTTAACAAAAACATCCAAGCTTTTTTCATTAACTTATCTTCATATGCTTTATATATCGCTGCGATGGTATGTTATGTACCATTTATGTCTCACTCTGACTTTTTTAAAGCAATATGAGTACATAGTAAGTGTAATTAATGGCGGTACATTTCGCTTTTTGAGGCCTGTCGTAGCGCAGAGGCACAAGCGTGCGACTGTAATCGCAACAGGTTGTGGGTTCGATTTCCACTTCAAAAAATTAAAACATTAAATAATATTTAGTATCTTCATTTCCTCCCTTTGGTAAGGGAGGGAACAAGGAAAGCACTTCGTTGAGTTCTGCCAGCAGTTAGATCAGCACGCAATGCCTCAATTAGGCGAGAAGTGGGGAACAGCAATGACTAAAGAGAACGGAGTGTCTTAATACCTAGGTTATATGGTTCTCTCTGCCTATCCTGCTATTATGTCCGGGATACAGACAAATTTTAAAAAATAATATCAAGTTCACCTTAATTGTAAAGTTATGTTAACTTTAATTAAAAAGATAATTGTAGTTTAATTAATTGCAATGATGCAATGATTTATTTCTATTGATTTGGGTCGAATCTTTCAAAAGCTATTAAAAATGCTGTTTTAGGCTACGTTTTTATTAGCCAACCAATTTCCTGTAGGAAGGAGGAGGACAATTTAACATATTTCTTTTAGTTATCGAGCACTAAAACGTTTCTATACATAAAATATATAAAGTTTTTAAGTAGCACTAAGCATATAAATATTTTACGAGCTCGCACCCAATTTCTATATGGCAGGAAACCTTATTAAGTAGGCAATTTAAATGCTCTCCATGATACGATGTAAGATTATATATAATGGGAACTGTTACACGAACTTTTTGAAGCAAGCTTTGGTAGACTTAGCAAAATGTTTGAAAAACTTTGAAGGATGGCGAAGATGTCTTTCCAACAGTTTTATATTTCTAAAATAATCAAATGTTTTTCGTTGTATTGTTAACTGTTAAGTATTGAATAATATTTATACATACCTTTTTTCACACAGCTTAGTATTTTTATGGTTTTTTAATGGTTTTTGCTGTATAAAAGGTATATTTATATAATTCAATTTTGTCATTTTAAAAATAGTTTGGGGGCAAATAAAATTAAAACCAGTTAACTTTGTTTATAGTATAAGCAATGTCGTAAGTCTTTCGTACTAACTATTTGATCTTTAATTGTATTTTTTTTGTATTTTCGTAATTTTTTTATACCTTCGTAACTTCCATTTTATCGGAGCAGGTTTAGGAAATCTAATGATAAATCACTCTGTCGTGGGAATAACTTTATTATAAATATACCTCACAACGAGGCTCAACTCTCAAACAGTATCAGGCACTTTAAAACTCAACTATGATGGCATCACTTTAACTAATTAATTAATTAATATAATGTCACTTAGATTTAATGTAGATGGTGATCGCAGCTTCAGAGGAATAGTTAAATATTGATGTACAAAAAATAAATAATTTTAGCGACATCTATCACAAATTTTAAGAAGTACACAGTCCTTACAGGAACTTTTCATGACTACATGAAAATCGTATGACGTTTCAGTCATCTAGTACTCACTAGATGGCGCTTACTACAGTGTAAAATACAGTGAACCTATAATTTATTAATTCATTATAGATTATTATATAGAAAATAATACTAGAGAAAGACTAATAAATTATAGAAAACATTACGTAGAAAGAAATGCAAAGATATATATTTTTTTTTATTGAGGTTGTGATAATTGCGATTTATATTAGCTATTATCTTATTTCCTTATATTTCTAAATTTAATTACAAGAAAACAGTTAAACATTATAATTAAAGGCGCTAATAAATTTAACGGCTGGACGTCGGGCGAGTGACTCATTTTTTTCCGCTCCGGTCGGTCTGGGGTCTGGCGAGTAAAAAGGTTGTATATCAGTCAATGTCCGCCGGGCATTTTAATTGTAGACCAATTTATTGCCCTTAATAGGAAGTTACAGATTTCAAATATGTCTGTGTTTCGCAAAAACCTAGCAGTGGATTTTTGGCCAATTTCACGAAAACTTGCTCGCTGGTTTCGGCTTAATTGTGTTATATTTTTTCTGATGATATTGTATTTTCTCTTATATATTGTGTATAACTTAAATAATATATTTGAAAATTGTACTTTTTTGTAGGAGGATATAAAAAAAAAATATATGATATCGTATATACCATACATTTAGGTGCTAATTTTATCGTACGTGGAGAATTATCTGAAGCTCGACACACAAGTAGCTTAATATGAGATACTTTTTATCTCTATTTTTAAAAATAAATGTTCAACACACATAATTATACCTAGGTACAATTCTAAAAATTATTATTTATTTACGTACATAATAATATCTAATTTTTAAAATAACTACTTACAATAATAATAAATACAGTAATTTTATTAGCGATATGAAAACAGCCTATTCGTTTTGCGTGATACATGAAAATATATCGAGTTAGCAAATTATTAAAGGGAACGGAAATGAATAGTATGAGAACTAGTGTTTTATTTTTACAAAGAGTTATAATAAAAACTTTCAATCATTTCATAACAGGTGTATTAAAGTATGTAGTGCAGTCGAAAAGCATTTGGCGCAATAATTATTTTTCCACTTGTTTGTATTCAATATATTCGTTATCTTAATTTTTTCATCATATATTTTTATAATAATTAGAGGTTTCGAACAATCCATCAGCGAAGTCCTAAAAATGGAAGAAAAGTGTAGAATGAAGCGAAGTACCACTATGTACTCTATGTATCCGACACGAAAAATGGACGATGACTAGTGTGAAATTAAATACAACCTGAGTTTTTAGTCTCGAAAAGAAATAGAATAGCGTAAGCTTAGCAGGATAGTTTAGTTTCTTGAGAATGTTAATTTTAAAACGTAATAATTAGTTAGTAATAGATAAGCAAAATAAAACTCTTCCAAACAACCTTTAGATCGAAAAGGAGCCATTTTAATTGTAAACAGGTAGGTGGTGGAGGAAATTAAACGTATTATATTCATTTATAAATACAAAACAAAATTACATAGAAACACACACATACATACATACACAAACCATTCTATATTAATTACATAGGACAACATAATATATATTACTATGATGATGTCTTTTCAAGGGGGTGTTTTCACAGCTTTTTTAAATGACATTAATGATTTTGCCTGACGAAAATTTACAGTTTAACTTTATTTCTTTTTTTGATAGTGTGTGCGTGTGTGAATATTTTTGAGTTACTGCATGCCACACCTCGTCTGGGACAACTTATGTTTATGGTTGTAACTTTTTAAAAATTTCTACACTTTTGCTATTGTACTTTTCATATAACTGCACAACAACGATCATCGTCGTCCCGTATATATATGATATAGAGATTGTTAAAATATGCAAGCACTTTGCATAATGGAGTCTCAATTATGATTAGCGCATTTGAATATTCTATGAATCAAAGTTTCAGTACAGAGAGTATATAATGTTTTATATTACTTATTCAAATATCCATAATCCGCTTGAATAGGTCTATATTTTATAGCCACATGTTGCCACTTCATAAATCTGAAGGCTTAGCTGAGTAACGGACCTTAGTGAGTTTAGTTGGAGCATTAACCATTTGCTGAGATCCCTGAATATTTCAAGCTCTCTCATTCATAATCCTCTAGTGTAAAGGAGACAGCGACTAAATTTATGTTTGGAATATAACCATTTGCCGTAAGGACTAATAGGCTGGCATTATTGCTCCTATGCTAATAAAACTGATTCACTAATGGTTGATTCAGTTTAGGACACATTATATTTATGTACAAAGGACTGTGGGGATTGTAATACTTATCTAAATACGTTAAGTCATACTAATGAGTGGTGAATTTAAGTGGTTGTATTAGAGAATAGAGATCTTTTTCATGGATTTACCGTACGAGTCATGCTCATCGCTCTGTAGGAAGAGAAACTCTGAACGGACTCAGATTTGCCATCCAAATGTTAGTTGAATGTCTCTGCTGTTCGAGCTCTCTCTTCTTTAAAAAAATATAATTTATTATTGGTGCCGTTGAAATTCATGCTCTAAAATGAAAAGACAGACGAAGACGAGATCTTTAAGTAGGTTTTGGCTGTTAATTGTCTCACTCCTATTTCTCTCATGTAAAATTTACACTTATTGTTGATCAGTTTTTTAATTAAATTGTACCTGACCTTTTGTGATTAATCGATACCATTATTATTTTATTTTACGCTCATTTACAACAAGCGTTCAAATTTTTGTTCTTGTACTCTTATAGCAGGGCCCATGTCTACAGTTTTATGATCTTCTGAGTAATTTCGGGTACGATTTTTAATGCGGCTGCATCGACATGACTTCGTAATTCTTTGAAAGAAAGTCTATACTTTCTTACACACGGCACACTTCTACTTTGAGGTAGGCCCAATAAAAAAACACATTACATATTATTGTCGGGTGTTTTTGCAATTATTAAACTGACTTGTTACTTGACTGACTGACTGACTTGTACGTATAATTTATAATAATTATTATAATCCTATAATTATTATTATAAATTATACGTACATTTCCAAATCCATTAAAATATAACAAATTTTGTAGCTTAATAAGTTTTGAATGAACAATGGTTTCGTACAATAAAACAAACAAATAATACAAAAATATGAGATTTTTATTTTTTTAATGGCAGGCGGTATAAGATATCATTATATTAATACGTAAAGGAAAACTGAACGGAAACTTTGGATATCTTTTTATTAAAACTATGTGGAGGGAGGATTATGAATCTACCTAACTTCACGCTTATCCCTAGCGGGGTAGTCAGAGAGAACGGAGTGCCAAACGCTACAGTCCCTGCATACCTCTTTCGCCTCGTCCACAGTCATTAAACTCTTCAAGCATGCCCTCCGGGGATGCTTTTTACGTGACCTTCCTCCAGTATCATAGATATTGTGTTCTCGAAGGTCAACCGAAGTCTCCCCCTATCTCTCTTGCCGCTCACCTTTGCATCATATATTTTTCTCACCATCCTTTCATCACTCATCCTCTCGACGTGCCCAAACCACCTGAGTACGTTCTTCTTCATTCTGACTATATCATTCTCGCTTATATCTGTCCTTCTAAGTATCTCTTCGTTGCGGATTTGGTCTGCCAAACTGGCTCCGCATATTCTCCGAAGAGATCACATCTCTACAGCCTTTATCTTTCTTTCGTTCTTCTTTTGATACACCCACGTTGATTATGAATATATAGTGTACATGGAGAAGAAATACAGACAACGTTATATAGATCAAATTAATAAAATAAATATTACACGCACTACTATTGATTTGATATTAGCTTTTATGTAATAAAATATATCCTTTGCTAAGGCAAAGCGTAAACAAGGTATCTTGTATTTGAAAAACTGAATAAAAAAAAAGTCAATATGGATTTCAAAAATGATTAGCCTATGACTATATACAAATTATTCCGCTTCGTCCAAATACCATCACGTTACGTTCAGTAATTTTGAAGTGATGGGCGAACAAAGATCAACGATTGAATTATTATCTATAAGCTCCGTACTAAATGGACTGATAATTGAATTGTAAATGCTGCAATTATTAGATTAGGAAGCATATTAACTAAGTGTTAATATCAATTTAGTCCTCAAACATGAGATGCTTCATAAATCAGTGTCTGCACGATATAACCAAATTGTTATTTATGGTATTATGGCAGCGCCGCCTTGTGTCAGCCACATTTACGCTTGATGATAGATCTAGGCGTTACAGAGCGTCACGTTCTCTAACAAAGACGTACTACTTATGTATTTAATGAGCGGAATTTATGCTATAGCAATTATCATTCTTTAAGGTAATTTGTTACTAGTTTAATAATTTGATAACTAATGTTATAATAATTTAGTGTTTTTTTTAATAGGCAATACTTAGTTATATATCATAATATTTTTTATTTCTTATCATTTAGTGAATCCCAAGTGGCTAGGTTGTGGAACCGAGCATCGCTATATATCGGAGGAAGTAATTTCTATTGTGAATTCAAATCTTCCCCTAAATGCATCTTAAAATCGTAACCACCGTGTTTAAAGCTAAAAATCACATTTATTATTCGATTCTTTCGAAGTAATCAGCCGATGTTCTTTTATATTTTTCAAATTTAGTAACAATAACATTTAATGATTTCATTAGAATGTTATTGTCGCTACATTATTTGATGAAATCAGATTGAAAAATTAATCAATTATTATTTTTTTACATATGTGAACTCGTTACATGGTCAAATACGCCACAAAAGCTTGGAGCAAGTAACTTACCAAAATCAGAAAAGGGATGTATCTAAATTCAAATTAAGAGTTTATTTCTATGATATATACTCATACGAGGACATCTCCACATTAAGGTTTCCACATAATCGTGCGGGCGCAATCTGCCAATATTGACGCTTGAATTTACCCTCTAATTCAAAGAGATTTGTCGGACTGAGTGCGTCCTCGTTTCAATACAGTGTAGGGTTTTATTGAAGCCTGTTGGCTTTTCTCGACCATTTGAAAATGTATTGTTTCCTCTTTTGGTACTTTATACAGCAATCTTTTTCATTTTACACTGTATTTAATATTAAGCTAATATTGTGATCTTTCTAGATACTGATTTGTAGATATGTGCTAAAACTAAATATATTTTTTCTATTAAGCACGCATTGCCTTAGCATTTACGTTGTTAAATAAATAGAACATTTTATATATATATATATAGTTTCGTGTTTATTTTATGAATTTAATGTATTTTTAATACATTACTATAAAACATATTGATATTCTACACTGTTTTTAATATAAATTTTAAGTTTTTACTATACCAGATTTCATTTTTCTCTGTTGGTGTCGTTTTTATAAAGAGAAATTATTTACCATGCATATATTCTACTAGAGTAGAAAAGTGACTGTTGGTCATTAATTATGTCGTCATTAAATATTCAACTTTAGACGCCTCTCATGTTATTACAACTATACTCATACAATATAATTACTTTTAGTAGCTTGCACCAAATTAAACTAAAATACATTTAAAATTATTCCATAATTTATCAAAAATTATATAGTAATGTACAACTTACAATTTTATAATAGACACAGGAAGTTTCTCATATTCTTTTTTAGGAGAACGTCTTTACGACCGGTAACTTTTACCTAAGGACAATACTTAGTATACTAAGACAAAGTTACTTTAATGATCTAATTGAATTAAGAATACTTTGAATCAGTTACAAAAGTCATCTTTTCAATTCTCGATATTTCTATTATTTTTATTCATCGCTTCTATATTACTACCTTAAGAAACGGTAACTCAACCCGCACAACTTCGGAAAGCTTTCATTCAAACTTGTCGTTCCAATGAATGGTGGATGGCTCAGTTTGTCCCTAACTTTGCCGATTTAACTCTGTGTGATTGTTTTTGGCTTAGTTACGCTTTCTACCTAACTAATTGTATTTCAAATAAAAAATAAAATTATTATATACTTATATTTTTAATACGTTATGCCGATATTAATTTAATAGACTATAGAAATAGATGTTTAGTGTAAGCTAACATTATATAACATATTTCCTTTGTACACTATAAATTATTATTAAGTGAACTTTATATAGGCCCATTCTTTGAAATGAGAACAAAGTTTTTTGTAAGTAATCAATATTCTTTACCAGTTATTACTAGCTCAGGATTTGTACCACTGATTAAATTTCCTGCGAAGCTGTATCATAATCGAAATCTTTCGCGATAGCCTGTTAATGGTACTAAGTGATGAAATGCGCCACGAAAACGCGTATTTTGCGTAACTTCAGTCTGTGGTTATTTTTTTTAATACTTATAAATATATATATTTTGTAATAATTAAAGATTTTTCACGAAGCTTATTCTAATATTTACACGATTTTAATATTACATGAGCATTTCTACTGAAAGTGCTCAACGAAGTTCTAAGTTTTCTGAACTTTCATAATAAAACCCGCAATCATGCGATTTTTAACTAAAAGTTGAAATTAAATCTCGACGTAGTTTGATGAATATGTTGTACCGGAGAACAAAATTGATAGAGAGGTTTTTCTACCAAATAACTACTGTAACTTGAACTATTGTAAATAAGTGTGAAATATTTTTATTTTAGCTTTACGCTGTATCCCGCATATAGCAGGGTAGGCAGAGGGAACCTGAGAACCTAGTTTTAAGAGTGTCGTTCCCCACTGTACGCCGAATTGTGGCATTGTGCGCTGAGTGGCGGAACTCAACGCCGCGCTTTGGTTTGTTACCAAACCCAGGAAATGAAAATACTAAACTTTTACATTTCCTGGAGTGGGAATCAAACCCACAACCTGTCGCGTTTACAGACGCATGCTTGTGCCTCTGCGCCACGACATGTGCAAAAAAATGTTTTATTCATTTAGTATATAGTAAAATATAATAGAATGAAAACAAAAGCAATATTCACGATAAATGAGGTGAAGCCTCTTATCATTTATGGACGCGTAACACTACAAGCGACATTATGGATGACATGTGTTTAAGGTTACCACACATTAAAATATAAATAATACAATGTTAGTGAAAAGGAATATATTTTTTAAACTTGTCTCTATGAAATGATTTAGATAATAAAAACTAAAGATTAATGTATAAAAAATATTTTTTTGTAACGGCTTAAGTATAAATATAACAAGTAAGCAAATTTAATTGGCCCAAATAAGACCTCCAAAAACAGCAGCCAATAAAAGCACATACAAGTATAATTAGAAATCACTTGTCTCATATAATCGATGTGACGTGTAATTTATTACAGATAGCAAATGGTATTCCCTTAATTTATATTTACTTTAGTGGCTTATAGAGGTAACGTTCTATCTAATATTATTCACAACAAGTATTAAATCTATCTGAAGAAGTTAGAAGATAAAATTTTACGATATTTACAAAATATCATAAAAACTATAACATAAAAGATTCGCATTTGATAGTTATTTCTAATGTTTTTTAGGGAAATAAAAACACTTATTTGGTTTAAATAATTATTGTCGAGTATAATATGGCGTCTAGTTGAGCATATTATAGCAACTTAAAAATTTTTGCTTCACGTATTAATATATAGATATTTTAGTATATTATTGTACATTTTTCAAGAACTTTCTCTTAAATGTATTAAATGTCTACGTAACTTTACACGTATTAAATATAAAGTACACTTTCAAAACGTTTCCTGATCTTTCTGATACGTAAGTTCATTGATTTCCTTTAAGTGACGAAAAAACTTCGTAAAGGCTTTGAAAGTTGTAAGATGTGGAAAACCGGAAAGGTCTTAGAGATACGAGTTTACCAAAAGCCGTTAAAAGGGTGAGACGTGAAGCTGTATGTCGATCCGATATCAGAAGCAAATAAATAAAGCCTTTTAGATAAGATGCCCACTATTTCATTAATATTGGGTTTTCACGTTGAACACATTCCATTTAGCATTTTTTTACTTAATCCAGCACATGTCCAACGAATTTACTTGTCTCTGTTTATTTTTATTCTTATTATTTCAACTTTTTGTGGTACGTGTGACTAGTTTTTTGACCTTTTAAATAATTGTTCAATAGTTATATACTCAATATCATTTAAAATAAATAAAATTTCCTAATTTCAATATAGATTAAATACTGTTTTATTGACCTAAACAACAATTATGAAAATACAAAATCAAAAGTCCCTTAGAAATGTTTCTTTAGTATATATATAAAAAAAGTGTAATTATAGCTAGTATATAGCTTCGGCGTTATGAAATGTGGGAAACATCAGATAAATCGCTGTTACGATAATAATTACGAATTGCCGAAAATATCTAATGTATGAATAGTTAAAAGGCAAGTCAATTCGTTGGATTTAATAATGCAGCAGAAGCGAGGAGTGACTCTGAGGACGTTGAATTATGTAACGCGTTCCGCTCACTCGCTATGAAATTTATGCTATAAAAATATGCATACACTAAACTAGTCGTTATATTCTGCAAAAAAGATAGGATTTTACGTAAAAAGATACCCAAATTGATATCTTTTTTTAATTAATTTGACACATATTTTTTATTAAATAATAATGCTTTTGGAAGATAAATTTGATTTTCGTAGATTATTTGATTTCCAAGCCTTGATTGATTGATTTTAAGGGTATAAAACAGCATTAAAGTTTAAAGAAGACATTCCATATTTTTCCTTTATTCCATTCCATTATTCCTTTTATCGAGATCACATATATTTATTACATATTGATGCTATATGAATATTTTTATTGAAACCTATAAAATAATTTTAGATTATCAGATGGTAATCCAATAATAATAATCGTTTAAATACATGGTTGACATATAAAAGCTTTATAGTTGGAATTAATTCAGTCAAGCTAATAGAATATTAATTAATTTCGACTGATCATTATGAAAACAGTCAATATCACTATTATCGTTGTAACTGCATATCACTCGAAAATTACCTTACATATAAATTCGAATGCATGTATGTATATTTAGTTTTATTATTATTATGCATTCATTGCATTATATGATACATAAAAAGAAATTAATGTCTATATTTAATTTCAATATTAATAAACTAGTTGATGTCGGAAGGAATTCTGTTTGCGTCGACTCTTAACTCGACTCGACTCGTCGGCCCTTGCTATAGCAAATTTCTACTTTCATTTGCCACCCGTTGACACTCAAACTTTCACACCAGATGTTATAAACGTTTATATTTTTACAGCTTCACACTTTTTACTACATAGTAGGTAAG
This sequence comes from Philaethria dido, assembly GCA_033558755.1. Lineage (NCBI taxonomy): Eukaryota > Metazoa > Arthropoda > Insecta > Lepidoptera > Nymphalidae > Philaethria > Philaethria dido. The sequence goes on from JAKGSA010000136.1 coordinate 2,889,499, forward strand.
TAAAAAGAACCAAGGTTCAAGATAATTTCATATTTATTCAACCTCAAGTTGAGATTTGCGTGTTGAGTGGCGGAACTCAGCGCTGCACCTTGTTTTACTGAACCGGGCGAAAATATACAACAAAAACAATTAAAATTAAAAATATTAATTCCTTCGAGCGGGGATCAAACCCTTAGCCATTGTGTTTTAATATAAACGCACTTCCACTGTGCCATGACGGCCCCAATTTTCAATTAATTTAATTTGGCATCGGAAACTGATCGATAACTTTTTGGAATTCACCATTTACTCATTTTTTGGTTCTACATAATGTGTGGCTTCAAAATGCTCCGGCTTAAAAGCTATACAATAAAAAGGTTTCATTCAGATATGTTCAGTGGTTCCAAAGAGACATACAGACAAACAGTCAAACCAACAAAAAGACATTTTTTTTTAAATCATACTACGGTTTTTACATAAATATATTCAATGTACGTAATGTAGAAATACTTTTTTACTGTATTAGGGAAAAGATAATATCGAAGCATTAATGATAAACAAAAATTATATGATAATACAGTCAACAAGAAAAAGTTCGGACGTATTTGACTGTAAGTGAAGAATGTGAGTTTTCATACTTCTGTTTAAACATTGTTTTATATTTGAGATATTATATACTAAACTAAATAATTAAGCTAAAAGGATAAATTTTGTAATATTTTCCTCTAGTCTCATATAGATAAAAGTTATCATTCACCCATGGTTTATGTATACTATAACGTTGATAACGAACTTGATTGCGTATTTTGATTTTATTATTTGTTGACTGTCCGATATTTTTATGATGCCTAGTTGCCTAATTAATTTCGGTTTTAATATAGCCCGTATTTGTTGGAATAGACATATATATCAAAATGTTATAGTTATTATGTCAAATGTACTATTTTATTATTATTTTAATGTCCATTTTTAAGTTTTAATCAAATCAACATGCTTTAATATGAATTTGGCAATTTCTTTAATTTTTAAAAAACCGTATAGGTTTTCGATTCACGAATCCCTATTGTATATATACATGTAAATATTATTAAAATGTATATCGTTCACCTTGTAATTTTCTTTCTTATTTAAAATATTGTGTTGCTAACTGAAAAGACCGGAGGCTAAAGACTGGACTGTTTTGTCGGCGGCCATGTTTGAACTTGAAGTGTAGGCCATTACGTCGTAAAGTGGCACTGACTTAAGAGAGCTGTTGCACAGCGTTTGTATCTGAAATCTTATACATATCTTGACTATAATCGTTTATTTTGTAAGAAAATTAATTTTATAAAGCCCCTAAGACGTTTGGATGGCATTGTATGTTACCTATTACATATAATGAAATATTTTTTCATTAAAATACCTTTTCAACGTAGCACAGGAAAACCAGGGGTAATTTATAGCATTGATCACGCAATGTCTGAGTCAAATGAGTATGTGTCAAAGTTGTAAACAGTTAAGCAATCTTACATGACTTTATGTTTGACAATAAGGAACTTCCATACAAAGTTTCATCCCCTATTTCAACCCCCTCTATCATTTTTTTCGCGATAAAAAGTTCAGTTCTATCTTCATACCGAATTTCATCAAAATCGGTTCAGTGGATTAGGCGTGAAAGCGTAACAGACTGACAGACAGAGTTACTTTCGAAATTATAATATTAGTAAGGATAATTATATCATTGAAAGTTAATATTCTTTTTTTATTTGAATATAAGTAATAAAAGACAAATTATCTACATATTGCTTATATTTATTTTCATTTCAAAATACGCTGAAAAGAAGTAACGTTAATATAAATAAAACGGCTATAGCACCCTATAAAGAAAACTTAGTAGTTGCGTAATTGTGGTAGATGTATAAAAATAGGTACAAGAAATGGCTAGTTGAGTTTTATTACTAAGGTTGTGCGAGTACGTATGTATATTTTTAGCCTTTTGTTTTGTTTTCTTAGGTAGCTTAAATTAAAACCACACGTTAACTGCACTTGCGTAAACTTTTGTATTGAGATTATTTGGCCTAAAAATTAATGATGTAGAGTTAATTGGAATTCGAGATACTATAAGTTAAAAAGATACAATATGAATGGAGATAACACAGTCACCAAATTATTAAAAAATAACAAGATATTAAAAAATAATACAATAGGCTCTTATCATAAATTGAAAATTACTTATAGTTACATTAGTTCGTATATTCAATGGTGTACAATTTCATTGAAATACGATGCTCCATCATTTTGCGGTGAAATATACGATATCGTATAAGCCGAAATAGCTGGTCATTAATAAAAAGAACTAGTAAAATTCCATTTGCTTTTATCTCGTGCTCGAGTATCAAAGTAACACATGTCGCGGTAGGCCCCAAATGCTGGGAAAACTTGAATAGATTCTCAGAACCAATTACAAATTTTCATGTTTTTGGTTACTCTTTGAATTGCTTTTCAATTCTTTCAACTGAATTTTTAAATATTTTTGGCATTATAGTTCCAAGTGATATCTGCGGTACGTACTATGTAGTTGTAAAAATTTTGAGTGACATAAAATTTAGTAATATTTTAAGCATGTTTCGAATAAACTATAATAGTAAGAAATATATTGTAGGATAGAAAAAGATATTAAAGTCTGACTTATCGTTTTCATTACAAAAAGCGAAGCGAAGCTATTAGGAGGAGAAAGCTAAAAAGGCATGTAGGTTCCTTGGAAACTCGTAATAAACAAATTTGAACCCAAAATCAGTTATGCTTTTTTTTTTTTTTTTTTTTTTTTTTTTTGTGACGCTGGGAAATGCTGTTTACGCAGACTGTTGTACACAAAGCAGAAAGATTGCCATGCGGACGAACAGTACTGTGGGGCTCACCGGTTATTCCGATACTACCCACTAAAACCCAGCGGAAACCCTCTCCACCCCCATGAAACGCCGCAGGATCGCTCGCGCATGCCACTACGACGCCTCGGTGGACGGCCCGCCTACTGCAGGCCACCGTCGCCTTCAGGGTGCCCTAGGGTTTCTTCCAGAGCACCCGCAGCCTCGATGACTTACAGGAGGATCACTATGACCCTCCCGCAGTAGCTCCTCTATGGTAGGGGGAGTAGGAGGTGTGCGTATCGCCGCCTCCTACCTCCTGGCCTCCGACGGCGAAGCGGGTCTGCGTGCGCGCTGGACTCGCGCACCCGCTCCGCGGCCTCCTTCAGGGAGATAACAGACTCACAGAAGGAGACCATTGCAGACCAGTTACTCTCACTGTCCAACATGGCCCCCACCACGTTGGACAGTAAAAGATCCCCACTCACTACAGCCATCAAGGCGTGGCGTTGTGGGCCCCAAGCGGGGCATTCAGCCAAAGTATGATGCGCCGAATCGACAGGCGCACCACACTCGTAGCACACCGGCGACGCTTCCCGACGTGCAATCTGGTGCAAGTATTTGCCGAAGGAACCGTGCCCCGTCAGCACTTGCACCAGCCTGAACGTCAGGACCCCGAAACTCCTTGTGACCCAGCGATCTAGGTGGGGGCGGACCGCTTCCACCGTCACTATGCCTGCCGCCGGGGACCCCAGGTCCTCCTTCCATCGTCGAATCAGGGCTTCGTCCGCTCTTCTCCTGATCCACACGACACTCTCTAACGATGGTTGCTCGCCTCGCGACCGTTCGCTTGCGCGGAATGCGTGAACCCTAGCGAGTAGTTCCGCCTGCAACTCCCAAGGCGGATCGCCCGCCAGTAGAGTAGCCGCCGTCCATGACACTGTACGATATCCCCGAATAGCTCTCACCGCTATGACCCGTTGCGCTTTTCGCAATTGGGTCTTGTTGCGAGCGGTGAGAGAGTCCGCCCAAACGGGCGCACCATACAGCGCCATGGATCTCAACACGCCGACATAAAACCGTCGGCATGGAGAATCCGGGCCTCCAACATTAGGCAGTAACCTGCCGAGGACCCCAGCGGCGTTCACAAGCTTCGGCGCAAGCTGAACGAAGTGCGACGCAAATGACCATCGTCCATCCAGGGTTAGGCCCAGATACTTCATCTGGGCCCGCACCTCCACCTCCTGCCCCTGGATACGAAGAGTAGCCCCACGGGGTGGGCCTCTACGTGGGCCATGGAACAAGAGGGCCTCAGTCTTTGGCATTGAGACCCTCAGCCCCAACGCTTTGATACGACCGACAACAAGGCGCGTACCGGCTTCAGCCAAGCGTGCCGCCTCTTGATAAGTCGATCCCCGGGCTGTGACTAGTGTGTCATCTGCATAACAAATAACACTCATCCCGGGGAAAAGACGACAACGCAGGAGCCAGTCATACCCAAGGTTCCACAGTAACGGGCCCAATACTGACCCCTGTGGAACCCCGCAACCAACACTTCGTCGACCGATCTGCCCATCCCCCCCAATCCATAGGACTACTCTGTCCTTGAGGTAGTCATCTAAAAGCCGCCGGAGATATAGAGGCACCCTATGGTAACGGAGGGCCTCTTTTAACGTCTCAAACGGCAGGCTGTTAAAGGCGTTGACCACGTCTAACGAGACGGCGAGAAGGACATTTTTCTCTGTTGTCGCGGCCAACGACCGAGTCTTTAGGGCGTTCAGGGCGTCGATAGTTGATCGACCAGCCCTAAACCCGAACTGAGCCTCTGAAAGACCCGGCCCTACCTCCTCGAGATGCTGAATGAGACGAGAAGCCACTATCTTCTCCAAGAGCTTGCTGATCTCATTAAGCAGCACTATTGGCCTGTATGCGGAAGGCGAGTCCAGAGGTCGACCCTCCTTGCGCAACAGGCACAATCCTCCTTCCTTCCAAATCTTCGGGTACCGTCCAGTTGAGAGGCACTGGTCGAATAGCTCCCGAAGATTGTCAGTTAGGTATTCCAGGGCGATACTTAAAGCTCTTCCTGGAATACCGTCGGGTCCCGGAGCTGTTTTCTTGGCCCTCAATCTTCTGAGTGCCAAATCCATCTCCACTTCAGTAATGGGGGGAACCTCCAACTCTCCGTCATGCACTGAGGGAGGAGACATTCTAGGGGGAATGTGCTCAGGAGGCACCGGAAACAACTCCTCTACAAGATGTAGGAGGAAATCCGGCTTCAAAGTTTCCGTCAATGGAGCGCCACGCGCACGGAGTTTGCCCCGTGCAGCTAAGTACGGGCGCCCCCATGGGTCCCTGTTTAGACTCGCTAACAATTCTTGGCGAGCCTTAACCTTTGCCGAATGGATGGCTAACTGCAAGGCCTTCTTACTCTCCTTGTATATGTCTTGCAGCTGACCCTCAAGGACAGAATCAAATCCATTCCTCCTCCTACACCTTGTGTACGTCCGTCGGGCCCGGATACAGGACGCCCGCAGTTCCGCAATTTCAGGCGTCCACCAGTATACTTGACGATGGATTTGCCGTCGTCGAACTCTCGGCATTGATGTATTACACACATCCGTCAGAACATCACGCATTCGAGCCGCTAGTTTCTCGATATCAGGCCTGGCGCCTTCCACACTTCCCGAAAGGCTCCATTTAGCCACGATTGCAGCCTCTTTGGCAAGTTCTTTATTAAGCCGGTTAAGGGACCATCTCGGAAGCCTTCGAGACGGACCTCTAGGGTGGTCCACCGACGCCAGCTGAGAGGAGACCTCAAATCTAATATATAGATGATCCGATAATGTCTCCACCTCTTCCTCCACTCTCCAATTTGTCACATAACGCGCGACAGACGGGGTAGCAAATGTGAGGTCCACCACGGACCCCCCGTTTTGTCGTACGCAAGTGAACGCTGTTCCCACATTAAGAAGGGATAGCCCAGAGAGCAGAGCCCAAATCTGCACGGCTTTCCCTTTGGTGTCTGAGATGTTGTTTCCCCACGCCCGGGACTTAGCATTGAAATCACCCAGGACGATGATTTTCCTGGGTGACTGTCGACAAACTGCAGCTCTGACGGAGTCAAGAAATATCTCAAAATCCGCCAGGCTGCGGTTAGGAGAGAAGTATATGCCGACAATGACATATTCTCCCCACTCTGCTACAACATATCCCGAGCCACATTCCAAGGTAGAAATTGGAGGGCTAGTGGTATTCCCCGACACAATTGCCACCAATCCGTCCAAGTCACTTATCCAGCGAGAATTATGGGGGACTAAATACGGTTCACAGACGACTCCAATGTCTATACACCGCTCCGCCATGAATTGCATTAGAAGGTCCTGCGCGCCAGCGGAGTGGTTTATATTGCCCTGGAGGAAGCGTGCTTGTTTCCTGTCCATTATGACGACATAGAACGTTCCTCCTGGCCCTGACGGAGTTCAGGTCTAGTGGAGGTTCCGGTTCCTGGAGCCTCCGTCCCTTTAACAGACGGTGGACGGCACTCTGCGCTGCCCATTACATGTCCGGCTGGCCTCTTCGCATCGATGCATACCATGCATCGAGGTTCGGCCCGGCACATGTGAGACTTATGCCCCTCACAACCACAACGGAAACATAAATGTTCCCTAACAATTACGGAGGGGCATCGCGGCCTGGAATGGCCCAATGCAAGACATCTGAAACAGCGCAAAGGACGGTCTTCCAGAACTTGAACTTTCGCAGAGCTCCAGCCTACCAATAAGCTTCCCTTAGTCACTATGATCTTCGCAAATTCACATGGACACCGTACCACCGCAGTCATCATGCCTCTGGTGCCACGGACAAACTCCGATACTAAAACATCATCAGCTGCGCAGCCACTAATGTTAACCACGGCATTTACCACCTTTTCTTTAGTGACTGAGTCATCCAGTCCCACTAACTTTAAGGAGGCATTCCTACGGGGCCTGGTGACTACAGCCACCCCCTCCAGTACCGCTTGCATCTGCTCTGCCAGCTTATCTGCTTGCTCAGAAGAGTGTACAGCAGAGAGCTCCAGCAATCGTGCACCCGAAATCGCCTGACGCACCGTCAAACCCCCGGTTATACCCAGCTGTACCAAATTAACACTTTGCTGTGCTCGCTCTAGGATCTGGGCATAAGATACGCCTTTGCTGATGGCTTCCGCCGTTAAGGTCACCATTACAGCACTAGTGCGAGGTGGTTTAGCTACTTCAGGTTTGTGTAGCTGATTGATGGTACGAGAAGGTTTTTTTCCCTTCTTAGCCCTCTTTACCACTGCAGTCCAAGAATCATCATCCTGTTCTCTTATTTCAACGACATTAGCCTGAGATGTTGTCGAAGTCGAAGGTTCAGGCTCTGGAAGAGAGTTAGATAGTGCTGCGCTATCTTTGGCCATTGGAACTTGGGCGCGTACTACACTATGCGCCTTTTTGCGCCTCGGTTTTTGCCTGGTTTCGGTCACCTTCTTCACTGCTTCTGAGTCCACCGAGTGTGTAGCCAAAGGTTGTTCGCGAGTCCCCCGTCTTAAATCTGCTGCCAGCGGGGGCCGCATACGCTTAGCTGGCAAGAGACGCTCCTCGATGCCGGCAAAGCGGGCGTTAATCATTGTCCCCACTGAACAAATTATGGAGCGCTTTAACTCCTCCAGCACATCATCACATATAGTGGCAGTCGACGCTGGGATTTTCTTAGGCGTCTTCTTAGAAGCTGCTAGGGATTCTCTCAGTTCCTGTACGTCATTGTTATGAGACTTCAGCTCCGCTCGCAGTTTCTTCACTTCCTCATTCAGACGTCGGTTTTCCTCCCGCACCCGGTGGATCTCTTCGCTCTCGGTACGTGCGACAAGGGATTCAATTATTTCCGTAAGAGCTGCAGCAGCGTCTTTAAGTTTACGCACGTACGTGCCCTTAAGATGGCCAGATTTCGTCGCCACCTCCAGTATCGAGGCAGCCCGTTGCCCGGCGTATGTGCGCAGCTCCTCAGCTGAACACAGAGAGGTATTTTTCTTTCCCTCCACTACTGACACGCTCTCCGCATCGGACGTGTGAGCTGACCTATCTCGCTGCAGTGCCCAATCAGATAGGTCTCGTTCGAAGTTTTCTTCGCGTGCTCCTTCCACTCGTAACCTCTGCTCTTTTCGAGCGCGCGCTAATCCAGCACCACGAGCTTTTGGAGGCCTACCCCTCCTCGCCGTGTGACACTTTGAACTAGGCACCGCCTCGGTTTCTGAGCCAGAGTCATCTCCTACTTTGTCATCTTTATGGGCCATAGGCCGTTTTCGCGGCCGAGTCCCCGTCACCCCCCGTGCACCCGAGTCCGAAGCAGACTCTATAACACCTACATTACTATCCTTATTTGTTTCATTATTATTGTTCACCATACTTGTTCCCACGAGTATGGGGGAAAAACGGTCCATCCAAGCAGTGCCCCCTGTACTTGAATAAGCCTAGCGTAACTCGCCACGGGTGTCGGCCGGTACCCTGGCGGGGATCGCAGTAGCGACTGATCTTCCCATCAGCCATGCACCCCTCGCGCTGCGTCGCCACTTGGGTTGGGGTTATTTTTTATAGAGGTTTTCTTCCTCGCGGCCCGGCCGGTAAAGGCAAGACCCTCGGTTCCAGTTGAGATTACGAGACGTCACCGCAACCTCGGGTGGAGTTCCGATATCCTCAGCGCTGGCACAGAAACCAGTAGGTCCCTACGCCGGCGTGGCGGTAGTGTAAGTACACGCCACGCACGCCCTCGCTCCTCACACTGTGTCCTCTGCTAGTCAGAGGAACACGCGGAGGAGAATCGACGCGTCGGGTTATTCGCCGCCGGGCAATTACTAATCAGAGAAAAAATCCCTGGAAAGTAATTACCCGCCGCCCAGGGTGCACCGGCCCGCAACTAGCGAGCACACGAGGAGGTTACCCGACATAGCCCCCCAAAATCAGTTATGCTTGTCCCAACTACGCTACAATGGAGTTAAATAAATAAGAGTAAGATACACATGTAAATAGCTACAAATATTGCCGCCTAAAATGATAATGGTCACAATATTTTACAATCCAATTTTATGTAAATGCAAGTTACATTTTGGTATTCAAGTCACTGTTCTAGATTTCGTGGTTGGAATTCTAAAGAAGGATATTTCCTTTATTGCCTTTTGAATACCTTGTTGTCATATTTCAGTAACAATTTTAATAATAAAATTATTGTTCATGTACATCAATTTTACATAATTTATAAGTATTTTTTTTTCTTATAGGAATATTATTTTGTTTTTATTGATCTCAAAATTATTTTTATATAAAATTATTTAAATTAAAACTTAATCTTCATTCAGTTAACTACGATTTTCATTCAACCATTGTAGTTTCAAAATAAGTCGTAAGGAATGACATTTAAACAAACATTTAAGTCGAGTGACGAGAGACCGTTTCTATGTTTCGCTCTAAGTATTCGGAACAAATGGAGGAGATTTGAAACACGAAATGCCAAGATATTTACCTAAATGGTCCTGGTAAGAGGCATAATAAATACTACATTTATGATACATACTACATTTGCAAACGAATGATATTCGATTTGTTAGATGTCATGTAATACATATTTCTTTTCAATACGTAATAAATGAATAGAATTTACTTACGACAGCTTCAACATTTTTGTGGAAAAGCGATCAAAACAATATTAATAGCGGCTTATTTCAAAGACGTTTTTTCTAAACCAACACAATATAGATAATATTATTTATTATTATTACTTTTACTTCGTTAAAGTGAAACTTTGAACATTTGTTAATAACTTTAAGTTAAGATTTACTGAAGAAATAGATATTTATTTAGTTAGTAAAGCCATGATTCATTCTGTTTACTGTAATAACAATAATGGGTAAGTATATCACACAGATTACTTTCCCTAAGATGTATCTGTCTATCTCAACACCAATCTTGTGCTTTAAGGGCAAATATTTTAAAAAACTCACAGTAAAAGGATTACAATAGTCATATTTACTCTGCATGTGCTTGTTACTATCAAAGAATTAAATTATTTTACATACATACATAGCTTCACGCTGTATCCCGCATATAGCAGGGTAGGCAGAGGGAATCAAGTGTTAAGACACTCCGTTCCCCTCTTTCCGCCGAATTGGGGCATTGCGTTCTAAGTGGCGGAACTCTACGCCGCGCTTTGCCTTGTTACCAAACCCAGGAAATGAAAAGTTCCATTTCCTGGAGTGGGAATCGAACCCACAACCTGTAGCATTTACAGTCGCACGCTTGTGCCTCTGCGCAACGACAGGCGTTAATTATTTTACTACTTAATGACTACCTACTTCATAATGAGGTAGATTTAGTTAGTATTATTCAGTGAGGTAGATTTAGTTGCCTTTTTTATTAAAAGTTAAGTACATATTTTTCTAGATTCATATGATATATACAATATATATAGAATTCTTGTATCTTATTTTTATTTGAAAGGTGACCCAAAAAAATAAATCACTTGCGAATGAATAAACATGTGTCGAGTGACGCAGCACTCTAGTTTCCCTTCCAAGACTTTTTGGGTGAAATGTGTTAAAATGGTAAGAAAAATGTAAGTATATCACGTATTTTATTACATATTATACGCAGAATATAAAGATAACACGTTTGTTAGTTAAGAATAATTGATTTATAGGGTAATCTAGGGAAATTGTTTACCTATAGAAAACTTCAAAAGAAGATATTGTATATATAGTTTATAATAAATTTTATATGTTATGACGTGAACGATTGAAACGCACTCTAACACAAGAATCGTGAAGATTAAAATATTCAAGTATAGTTCAGAAATGTATATAAATAGATTAGTGATCTCCTTGTGTCTCGATCTGATCTCAATAGCGTTTCGCCTCCTTAATAACTTTATTTACTACCTTTATTTACTACCTTTATTTACTACCTTACATTACTGATAATTATCCAGCATATTGTGCACAGTAATAAACTTCTTGAATGTTTTTAATTCTTACTAATATTATAAATGCGAAAGTAACTCTATCTGTCTGTCTGTCTGTTACGCTTTCACGCCTAAACCACTGAACCGATTTTGATGAAATTTGGTATGAAGATAGAACTAAATTTGGGAAAGGACATAGGATACTTTTTATCGCGAAAAAAATGATAGAGGGGGTTGAAATAGGGGATGAAAGTTTCTATGGAAGTTCCTTATTGTCAAACATAAAATCATGTAAGATTGTTTAGCTGTTTACAACTTCACCATATAAACCAATTTTGACAAATAGTCTTGACCTTGGTGAAAGACTATAGGATACTCCTTATCATATCGCGCGATATAACCGAATTACACGCGGGCGAAGCCGCCGGCGGAAAGCTAGTATTTTTATTAATTACAACATAATTATTTAAAATATTATAATATGTTAAACTTGATTAAAAAAAAAAGTAAACAATATTTTTTTATATAATATAATTTTGTTCGTTATAAAGAATAATAAAAATCAAGTAATTATGGGGAAAGGATTTTTTGAAAGAAATCGGAGTGTCTTAACACTAGGTTCTCAGGTTCCCTCTGCCTACCCTGCTATATGCGGGATACAGCGTGAAGGTAAAAAAAAGAGTTCTCGTAACTATCATGATATAACGATTGTTAAATCTCATTCGTTTATTTTTCAGTTAGTATATTGGATATACAATACATTATATTTTTTTGTGATCGCAACTTAGAAATGAAACCTTAGAACCGTTGTAGAAGCATATTGTTTTTGCTGGTTTCCATTCGTTCCAGACTTACATTGGAGCTTAGTGTCTGATTACAATTGAGAATGATTTGTTAAACCGATTTCGTGCGCGAATTAATGAGTTTTCTTAGTAGCTTTTGAAATATTACGATGTTACTTCGCATAGTTAAATAAAAGTGTTTGGGTGGCACTTTATAAATTAATTTTAAACTTGAAATAATATTTTAGTCAAATAGCTAAATCTATTTAAAAAATACAATATATTATGTGTTTACAAAGCTTCTTAAGCTTGTATCTATTTTATTTTGTGATGGACAAGTGTGAAATAAGGTTAGCGTGGTAGTTTATTGAGTAGGCGTCAAACGAGATGTTGTACCTATCTGATGCCCTTTTATCTTCTATGAACACCCTGAGTTATATAAGAAACAGATACAGTGGCTAATATTAGTTTGGCGAGGTTACTTGGAAATATACTTAGATGCCTTAGTTACCTGTACACAAATGATTTAAAAGTGCGATCTGATTTAAAAGTCACTAAGGATGAACACAAGAACAGTAAGTATGTTTTGAAGTGAAAAAAGTTCCAGACACATTCCTAGTTTACAATGTTGTAATTATTTCCCATCTGGCATATATCATACATAGGATGTTAAAAAGCCGATATGTCATATAAATGTTTGATATAAACAATCACCTAATAATAGGTCATAACTTTTAATAGTAATGGTTCCAAAACTGGCCAATATTCAAGAACAAGCCCATTTGATGTTCGTTCCGTGGATTTATAATGCAAATTCCTTTCAGCTGTTACCGGATTCCCCATAAAGGCCGATCCTTTGAAATTAATAAGCCTTGAGGAAGATTAATATTTGATCACATTTTGTTGCTATAATAATATTAAATCTTTTATATACGGAAATATTTTTGTTTCAGAATTTAAAAGGTCTTAATCGAAACTATCCCTGTATATTATAAATTAAATATTGTACTTCGTAGATTATACGAATTATTCATGTAATATATAAGTTATAACAAAATAAAAAATATATCTATTTCAAAGACTACTTTTATAAAATTGAATATATATATTAACTTTTTATATAATTCGTCAGTTGAAACGACCCAAAATAAATAAAAGTAACATCAACAAAAGATTGTTATATGGCATAGCCAATGGCTATCGAATCTCGAGACCGTTTCGTAATCGACTTCAGAAACTTGAGGCCATAAATTGCACCTTTGGGATTACACGATTCCGTCAAATTCGGGAACCTCCGCTATAAAGAGTGGATAAAGTCATTATTCTTAGTCACGCGTACAGATCCAACAAAAATTAACTTGGTAAATTGAAGTTTTATTATACCTTTTCGATTAAACGTACAGACAATACACTTAATAGAAATCTAGCCGATAACGTAGCTATAGATAAATACGTACGTAATGATCGTCGACGAGTAATATACTGTAGACTACATTAATTCAAATATATTAAAGTATCTTATTAAAGTATCATATTTAAGATCATCGTCTCCCTCATATCAACCTTTTGTACTTATTAATAAATCTCAACTTTTTGTACTTAATAATTAAAACGTAACTATTATTAATATTGAATTCATAAGAAACATTTTAATAGATAAGAATATCTTAATAATAAAAACATACTCGTAGACCCGTTGACGCGTAAAATATTACCCCGCCCTAACAACGTCTATGTCACTTTATGCAAAAGTGTATGTCAAACACATGAGAGTATGTGTAATGTATTTGACATACATTATTATAAAAAATATTGACTTTCTACCCTTTTCCGCATATCCGCTGCCTTTCAAAATGTAGAAGATACTTCAAAGTAGAATATAAATTTAAAAGCTAATAAAGAAATTTAGTTAAATTAAAAGTAAAAAATAATAAGTTTTTAATATAATAATTTAGTCCGCATTTCTTAAAGATTTGAGTTATTACCTTAGAAGGATCTTGTTGGTTGCTAGTGACGTAAACTGATGCTCGTCGACCAAGTAGAGTCCGACTGACTATGGAGCTACTGCGGCGTCCTGACATGCGGTCTTGTGGTACAGGCAGCATATTGGCTTCACTTAAACACTTAAGCTATTAATGAGTACTTTTTTATTCGTATATCAAAGTCAATTTAATTTTTTTAAATAATTATATTTTCTACGTCATACTATACAATTAACTGTCAAATATATATTTATTTTTAATTCAATATCACCTTATTATTATAGGCACATTTGTCAAATTTTTCGCTTTTGCACTTATTTATAATATCTGGAACAAAAAAGAAATACTTATTAAATATTAAAAGCTTTAAATTTATTAATTATGTTTTTTAAATTATTTATTTTACTTAGATTTTTATAATAGTATGAGTGATAACAAAGAAAAGGAATATAATTCATAACATGAATCACGGGATAACGAGACAATAATTTTAATATATTCCTTTTAGTTTTTTTAACTAATTTGTTTCGTTTTTATTACATTTTTACATACTTTATAAATATAAAATGCGATTTACTTCCATATTACTAATTTTATACAATTTCATTACAGAAATTATGTATTGCGATATAGCAAATATTTGGAGCAAAGAATAAAAGCCGAAGTGTTATTATTAAATCTTTCTCTCGTAATACGGCTAAGCCTGGGCTCTAGCTGAGGATAATATGAATCTCATAATATGCCTTTGGAAAACCTAAAAATCCTTGTTCGTGTAATAATATCTATTACGCACATAATGCTCTAGAAAATATCTTACACACTGAAATATTGCGTTAAGTAAACAGATTAAAATTTAAAGCATTGGTTTATAGGATCTAAAATGGTTGGAAAGTTTTCTCTGCCTAACACACTAATGGGTACAGTGGGATAAGAAGAGAAATCTTCTAAAATGCGATGTCACGAACACACTCTTGATTTGAGACACACTTAGAAGTTTTTCAATTGCACCACAAAGTCGCATAGCGGTCAGGATCAGAGCGGTTAACTAAATAAGTTTACTTTATAATAACAATTTGAAGATATTTTGTTGACAGTAAATAGCAAACAATATAAATTAGTAGTATTTGGTTGTCGACACTTTCCTTATAATATGAATTATATATTTATAAAAGATGCTAAGTTCAGTTTTATAACGTAAAAGTTCTTAATAACATCAAAAACAAAGAGATACTCGTATAAGTGATACATACATTTAAATACATTATACTTAATCACAAAATGCAGTAAATATGTAAACAATGTTACATATACATACTGTATATAAGTCCATTTGCAAGCTTTGACTAATCAGAGGCTGGTTTCATCAAATTTGATACATACATATATACGTATCTACATATATGTGTGCAAACTTAATCTTAAACCAAGTTTGTAGTTCGGACTTTAATAGATTAGCAACTTCGGTCCCTCCTTCAGTCTAAAAGTGGGATAAGACATTTAATTTTCAAAATTACATGTTTAAAAAGACTAATTGAATTAAGTAGTTTTTCGTCTTTTAAAAACTTACGTGACTTTAACAGTGTTTTCTATTAATATTTCTCTTTTCTATTTATAATAATTGTTCTAAGCTTGTTTTTTTTTTAAATCGACATCTGTACCTTTATTCCCTATTTCACTGCATATGTTAGATAAACGAGAAACAAACATTTGTACATCGTTATAGCGCATTGGAGCTGTAACAGAATATACAAGAGTTGATCTGACTATTTGTAATTTGTTACTATCAAATTGATGATAGTAGTACGAAGGAGTGGATTTTCTCTATATTTCCAAAGTAAATCAAAGAAAAGAGCTTAGCGATTACTGAAAAAAAAATGTGTAATTATGGTATGGTATATATAGTATATTTTTAGATAATTATATTTTCTTGGCAAATATTGATATAGGTTTGATTGTTAAAAAAATTACAATACAAACCATGAAGAAGTTAAGTACAATTTTATGTAGAAAAAGGTTATCTTCATCTCCATCGTAGTCAATAGATATGAATAATGAAAAATATAAGAAAACAAAGGTATCATGGCTTAAAAACATCGTAGTGTAGCTGCGATATATGTTTTGCGTTTGCGTTACAAATATGACGTGATAGATGACTCTCATTTTTTGTAGGGAGTGTTGTTCAAAGTAGAGAAAACGAGCATCCCATTATTTTTACAATATAAATGCTTATTCAATTATAATAAATTGTGAATTTTAAAAATACTAATATAGTATTTTTAAAATTCACAATTTATTATAATTGAATAATTATAATAAATTAGTTATTAAATATAAAATTGAATATATTATTTTTTTTTTTCAACTTCACGCTGTATCCCGCAAATAGCAGGGTAGGCAGAGGGAACCAGAGAACCTAGTGTTAAGAAACTCCATTCCTTTCTACAATTCCGTTCCCCACTTTCCGCCGAATTGAGGCATTGCGTGTTGAGTGCCGGAACTCAATAAAGAAATGAAAATACTAAATTTTACATTTCCTGGAGTGGGAATCGAACCCAGAACCTGTCGCATTTACAGTCGCACGCTTGTGCCTCTGCGCCACGACAGGCGTTTTTAAAATTAGAACGGCTTATTCAATACTCAAATTAATTACAGGTCAATAATTTTTGTCTTTTTTAATTTATATAATTCTAAAGAAAAAAGTAAGTTAGTCGTGTATTAGTCATTTAAATAGGCAAACATAGGCGGCGGCTTTGGTAAAATAAAATAAAATGCGCACTTAGCGTGCGAAGCGGACGTCTCCGACGTGACGAGAGAAATGTTTTTGCGCCAAGGGTTGCTTCAGAGCAAATGGGCTTGAAAGCTTTTACACAATTAATTTGACTTGAAGTTTTCTGAAAAGATTTAATCCCATCAAAAATGTAAGTGTGAAAATAGAAGACAAGTTCAATATTGAAAATATGTATTATTGTCCACTTATCAATAAAAGAATTGTACGTATAATAATCGCTTTAAACAAACATTGTGTTCTGATTTTTTATAACCAATTTTTATATATAGCATGTTATTATATAAGTCAAATTTCATGCGAATATTATGTCAAATAGATTTTGTGCTTGAAAGGATTTACATTGGTTTCGAGTGGTAACATGGACCATTCGATTAAACTTGCGGCGCAAATTGATATTACACTAATTATAATTTACGCCGCAAGTTGAGCTTAACTCGACGCGCAGCCGTGTGTCTCGGTAACAAGATTTGAATAAAGTAAGTAAGTCTTCTTGGCTTTGAGAGAGTTTTGGTTTCTTTGCACATGTACATATCTGTGTTTATATTTTCTTTTACTTACTCAAGACGGTTATGGTTAACCATATGCCGCAGCATCTGTTTCGAAATCTTTAAGTTTGGCTGAATTCATTATATAATTATTTAAATTACAAACTTCGTAGATTTAATGATCTCATTAACTTACATAAAAAATTATAATTTTTATATATTTTATATATTGCAAAATATATTAATTCTCGTTTGTCGAAAATTGTTATATATTTTCTAAGATTGAACAGAATGCGTGTTTTATTCAAGTTCAATATAAGATTAAGGACAAAATGGAGGCACCGAGTCATGACTGGCCGTCAAGAATATCTGTCCTGACCTAGCGAAGGCTACGCGTTAATTATTCCGTGACACATCCCCGTCCTAAGATTATAACTTGTGATAAAGAAGTTACAGCAACCTATATATAAAGTTTATCTGACATTGTATTCTACATCAGTTTAATGAAAATGTTAGTTTATTTTAATTTTAGTTGATTTTTACATAATTTACTTTAAGTTAATTTTGAATCATATATAGTTGTTGAAAGAGAACGGAGTGTCTTAACACTAGGTTCTTAGGTTTCCTCTGCCTACCCTTCTATATATTGGATGCAGCGTGAAGCTTAAAAAAATATCTAGTTTCAAATTTAGACAACATGATTTATCTTCATAAAAATATGATTATAATTTTTTTTGGATAATTTTAAGACTTATACTAGTTTTAGTAAAGGAAGTTGACATTATATTTTATATTAAAAGATATATGTACACGCCTCTCTTCAAAGTGAAATATTAAGGAAAAAGGAAGAGGAAGGCATTCAAAGGATTACGCAAAATATATCATACAGTTATCACAAGTGAACATGAACGTTTGTGTAACGTCCTAAATACAATCTTTTGGCTGCGTAAGCCGGAAAATTTTCACTATTTTATTAGTATATTGTGTTTTATGATTAAAGTATAAACAGTATTCTATTATTATACTAGCGTTTCCCGCAACACCATCGCGTTGCGATCCGGACACGTGTGCAAATTTTTAAGCAATTGCGGTGGCAAAGTGTACGTAAGTCGTAATAACATTGCAAGATGTTTGATACATAAACATATACATGATAGAAGTTGATAAAAACGTGTTAAAAATACTATACAGCCTTTATAAAACATTTATTATTATTAGTGTCTGATACTTAAATATATTTTTTTGATTTAGTAGGACTATAAATAACAATGAATATAGAATAATAGAAAGCTATTAACAGATGGCAAGACGTATATTTAATTTATGGATACGTCGTCGCTGATATTTCTCTGAAATAGATATCATGTTATAAAATGAATGATTTTTTTATTAACTACATTACTTAGGGAGATTGAAAAGAAATTTAGCGTCCCTTTCGTTCAGTAATTGACTTAATTTTTTTATTATTTTTTATCCTTTTTTCACAGAATATCTAGATAAAACTGCTGCTACTGTATACAGCTCCAGGCTCTAAGCCGTTACCATTCCTAAATTTGTTTATCTCCATCCAAAAGATTTTGCGTGACTGATGCGCCAACTAACGACAGACAGGCAGACAGACTGAGTATTGTTTTGGCTTCTATTGCAATATTAAGCGACTTAATCAATATTTTTATGAAATATTTTATACTAGCTTTCCGCCCGTGGCTTCGCCCGCGAGGAATTCGGTTATATCGCGCGACATGGTAAAGGAGTAGCCTATAATGTTCCCCAAGGTCTAGACTATTTGTCGAAATTGGTTAAGTGGTTTAGGTATGAAAGTTGTATTTTATGTTTGGCAATAAGGAACTTCCATACAAACTTTCATTCCCTATTTCAACCCTTTCTACCATTTTCTTCGCGATAAAAAGTATCCTATGTCCTTTCCCAAGTTCAGTTTTATCTTTGTACCGAATTTTAACAAAATCGGTTTAGTGGTTTAGGCGTGAAAGCGTAACAGACAGACAGACAGAGTTACTTTCGCATTTTATAATATTAGTGAGGATAAAGAGTATACTTTTCTTTTGATATTTCCAGTAAAAAAATATACAATCTTCATTACGTAGTAGTACTCCTAGCCTATGCTATTATTTACCGATATATATTAAGAGATAAGATAATGTTCATCATTCACGTATGATTTCATGTGTCATAACTTCATGTGAGTATCAACAACAAGTTATTTTAATACTATATATATTTCTTAAGGTAACATGGTGGGAATCAGGTTATAATCTCTTCGCCACTGATATATTCATGTAGTTACTAGTTTATATTTGTACTTTTTACAATCATGTTCATTTTTGACATTGTAACTAAAATGGAGCCCGTCTAAGAGGTACCTTTCCTTTACATTTATTTGATAACATCTAACTATATAGTTATATATTCTTATGTTGGTTTTGAATGATTAAAATTAAAAATAAAAACATATTTAAAAAATGTCCGCTAAACAAAATTTAAAAATTATTAAGGTTTTTATGAAAATCTAGGTCGCTGTGGAAAATGCTTTGTGGCTTTGGAAAATAAACATTGACGTTCTATGATTTCGAATTGCACCAATTGGGTTTATTACTTTATTGTACAACGCAAACAGTCGAAGTTCAATTAATATTTCACACATATGTGTATATTTGACAAGAGACATTATTTGCGCTTTAGGTATTTACTAATCATACATAAAAAGAACGAAACTCAAATAATAATGATTTATTTTCACGTTGCTTTTGTATGTTGTATATTAAATAGCAGAACTTAACCTCGCACTCTATCGACACAGTCCGAGTGTCTTTCGTCGCTGTGTCATTATTTTCTACGTTAAGCATGATTATTATTACGCATATATATTTAATTTGAGGATATAATACTTCCTTTTATATCCTCAAATTACAAAAATATCCGCCTAATATTAATAAACACGTTATTTTGTTTAATCCTTACTAATATTATAAATGCGAAAGTAACTGTGTCTGTTTGTCTGTTACGCTTTCACGCCTAAACCACTGAACTGATTTTGATGAAATTCGGTATGAAGATAGAACTGAACTTGAGAAAGGACATAGGATACTTTTTATTGCGAAAAAAATGGTAGAAAGGGTTGAAATAGGAGATGAAAGTTTGTATGGAAACCTTATTGTCAAACATAAAATCAAGTAAGATCGTTCAACTGTTTACAACTTTCACGCCTAAACCACGTAATCAATTTTGACAAATAGTCTAGACCTTGGAAAAGACTACTCCTAGGCTACTCCTTATCATGTCGCGCGATATAACCGAATTCCACGCGGGCGAAGCCGCGGGCGGAAAGCTAGTTTTAACATAATTACTTCTAGTCTAGACGAATGTGTTTTATTTATTTTTGTATTATGGCAGCGATTTATTATCATGTTTTTACAACTTTTCAAAATGTATTATATTTAATGGCTAATAAGGTATCCATTAAGAAAAACTTACCTAAATCACTCACATATATCCTTACTTATATTATAAAAGCGAAAGTAACTCTGTCTGTCTGTCTGTTACGCTTTCACGCCTAAACCACTGAACCGATTTTGATGAAATTCGGTATGAAGATAGAACTGAACTTGAGAAAGGACATAGGATATTTTTTGTCGCGAAAAAAAATTTATAAAAAAATATTTTTATTTTTTATATATTTTTTTTTTGACAAATAATCTAGACATTGGGAAAGTCTATAGGCTACTCCTTATACGTCGCTCGCGCGATATAGCCGAATTCCACGCAGGCGAAGCCGCGGGCGGAAAGCTAGTTATTAATATAATAAGAAAATGTGCAATTATCTTGATGAATTTTGCACACTCTAAAGAGAAAAGATGCCTTACAACTAAAATTAATTTTCTAAACGAGCGCTCCTTAGCATATTTAACCTATTAAGAAGTTAATGGGCTGTGCTGGCGTTGTAAGTTACTGGTCTTAGCAGGCCTTTACATCTTGTACTTCTAAGGTAACGAATCTGTACAAACATCACGTTTCACAAGATTTCAGGCAAATCATACGATTTGGTTGAGTTTACTTAAGAATTTTTTTGCTATTTCAATAACGTTTATATAAAAGTAAGTACTTATTACTACAATAATATAATATTATTTAATTTATTATTTTTGCTATCTACTTTGCATGTGGTCAAACGATGGCATATCAAAAATGGCATTATTTATGTAATGTATGAACGTGCTATATGATGCTATTTATTTCTTATTGTATTTTGTTATTAAAATTTTTAACTAAAGAAAAAGTTGGCATGGTTGAGATTTTTTTTTTTTATCTTCACGCTGCAACCCGCATTAAGCAGGGTAGGCAGAGGGAACCAGAGAACCTAGTGTTAAGACACTACATTCTCTTTCAACAATTCCGTTCCCCACTTTCCGCCGAATTGAGACATTGCGTGTTGAGTAGCGGAACTCAACGCCGCGCTTTGCCTTGTTACCAAACCCAAGAAATGAAAATAAATTTTACATTTCTTGGAGTGGGAATCGAACCCACAACCTGTCGCGATTACAGTTGCATCGTCGTCGCTTCGTACGTCGCTTGTGCCTTTGCGCCACGACAGGCGATAAATCTTAGATTATACGTGAGGATAACTTTACAGAACGGAATGAAAAAAAAAACCTTAACAGAGTGATAGTTCGTCCTTTTCTATTTGCCTACAAATCTTATATATATATATTTAGTGAAAACCTAATGAATAAGTTTATATACTCAAATAAGAAGGCAACCAGGAAATGAAAAAAACACATAAAAGTGTATATCTTACGGCTTAGTCTTTACATTTACTGTTTTGTGTTTTTATTACATTTAAAAATTGGAAAGATATATATTTTATAATATCTACTTAATAATCCAATAGTAATTATTAAGTATTACTTATTTGGTTACAATATATGATTAATCATTACTTCGTTTGATTTTGGCTATTTAATTTTAAAAAATCATACGTTTTTTAAATTTTATTACTAAAATTTCACAAAACATATATGCTCTATGTTTGAGTGAACCAGATTTATATTTTATGCAGCATAAAATACAGAGTGCTGTAAAAATGCACTTATCTTAAATTCAATTTTAAGCTCACAAATGCAAATATAGAAATGTCAAATAAAAGGTATTCAATCCAGTCGTATATAAACGAAAGTAGCATTTGATATTTCAAATCTAGAAGTGATAAAACAATGTTTGTATCTGTTTACATAAATAAAAGTATACCTAAGAGCTTGTAAGTGTTACTTTAAATCTGTACTAGAGGTAAAAGACAAGCGTAGTGAGCTCAAATGGCATAAATAGGAAATTATGAATGATTCATCTCAATTCGTGTTTCTGACGGCTACATTTCGGGTTGACCTAGTTTTAGTTTCAGGAAATCCAATAAGCTTATTTAATTATTTTCATTTTAATTTTTTAAAATCGCCCATTTGCGTTTTTGGCGAGGTACGCCTGAAATTTTATTGCTAAAAGAGTAATACATATTCTATGAAGAACAAAAATGTTAAAATAATAGTGAGTCAAGCTTAATACTAACAATGTGCGTAGTTGTAGATTTCATCAATAATTTTGAAATTTATTTATAAGTAAATAAATAAATTTAAAGTTAAGAATAATCATCAAAAGTTTTAAAAATTGAGAGGGGATCTCTCAATTTTTGCACAATAAGCACTATACTAGAGTGTGACTCATACTCTTAATGTTAAACTGGGCCTCCATTTTCAAACGCATCGTAATTAAGTTAGAGTATAATAATTATTATAATGTGATACATCATATTTGTTGAAGTGGTTTTCATCGCAAAATATCACGCTACCACACCAATTTCGTTGTAGTATTCTAACTTGATTAGTTAATAATATCAAATGACACTTTTGTACATATTATAGGCGGTATTTTAAAAAGTTCTATGTATTAAAAAAAGTCACTACCTTTTTTTTAGCTGGCCTATCGGCTGTACAGCCTATGGGACGTCTATAATTTAAATACAAATATTTCACTAAGTGGGATTCGAACTCATAATTACCGTTACAGGTTAGAGACAAAGCCAAATTTTTAATTTAATAAATATATAACTAGCTACGATATTTGTAAATGCAAAACAGGTAAGTATATAAGTTACATTATTCTCAATATTTCAATTACACTTGCTAAATATTTGCAAAAAATTTTTATATAGCGCCTATCGTGGCGCAGTGGCACAAGTGTGCGACGGTAAACGCGACAAGTTGTGAGTTTGATTCCCACTCCGGGAAATGGATTTTTTCATTTCCTGGATTTGGTAACAAGGCAAAGCGCGGCGATGAGTTGCGCCACTCAGCACGCAATGCCTCAATTTGGCGGAAAGTGGGGGAACGGAGTGTCTTTACACTACGTTCCTTCAGCCTACCCTGCTATATGCGGGATACAGCGTGAAGCTATGTGTGTATGTATGTAACTTTTATTTTATTACAATAACAGCGAACAATTAATCAAAGAAAAAGCAATAATGGGATGAAAGGGTTAATTTAATGAAGCTTTAGCGCTTAATTGTTTTGGTATATCAGGAACAGCCAGAGCCATTACTTAATGGGAATTGCGAGCATTCCATGTATACCCATCATAAATTATTTGACTACGTTTTTATGCACAAAAACTACTTAATTAAAATACATTTTTTATATGTTATCAGTACTTCACATCGTGCCAGAACATTTTTTATTAAAAGTGACATTTCATTTGTAAAAGTTAGTCATTATTACTTTTTTTTCTTTACACATCTTTAGATGACGAAAACCTATAGTCAAGACTCTGCCTTTTCCGTTTTCTGCTTATTTTAAGTACATTGCATGTTTAATGGCCTAATCCAATAAAATTATCTAAAAATAAAATATTAATTTATTTTGAAATAGAAAGTAAATGGAGTAACATATTCGTTAGATTCATTATGATTTGCCAACAAAACTGCGTACTAAAAATATACTTTATACTAAAACAACCGAGTATTGATATATTTTGGTGTTGTTATAAAAAAATGCAGTTTCAGCAACATATAACGGATATTTGACCATGCAACATATTTAAAAGCTTTCTAATAAGTCCCTTATTTTTATTCCATGGGATGTGAAGAAATTACAATATCGATATGTATGATAATATATTCTAAAAAGTATGAGATGAATATAATCGTATTTATTCCAAACAAAAAGCACTCGTCCCAGCCCACATGATCCAGTAATATGTTTTGAAAGAAATGCCTCTGAACAAATTTGCTACACGTGTTCAAGCTTACGACATTGCTCATAAAATTTTCTTCCAATTTTCTTTCTTTACAAAATGTTAATATTTTTATTTACGATCAAAACTTGTTTGTAGATCTTAGGGGGAATTGATTGGCTGTAAAATCTATTTTGTTTCTCTTAATATAGGAACCTACGTATTTTTGATTTATAAAATAATTTTATTTGAGTTTTTAAAAAAATAAACGCATAGGTATTGTATTATTGGTATTTTATACGCTATTGTAGATTTGTAACACTCTAAAGAGTTATTTCTAGACTTTATTTTTAACAGGTATTGTTAATTTATTTTAACTTCAATATGCCTTTAGTGCACCAGAAAGTATCTAGCGCTTTCATTTTTTGTAAGACTTTAATGAACATATTATAATTAAATAAAAAAATATTATTTATTCAGTGCAGAATACCTTATAAGAGAATATAATTAAAAAAAAACATTTTGAGGTAAATGTATGACTGTCCGTAGAACATTGTGTACACAATCAGTTCAGCCAAGGGCAGGTGCAAATATTGCCACGTTACCTTTGCCCTTACACACGATATGCGTTTGTTCATTATCTTAATTCATTCTCTAAATTGCTCTACTAATGAAAACTTCAGATTACTTCACTATTATTCCTCGTTAAGCAGCTTTAAAGTTAGTCGTAACATTTGAAGTTCATTTGTCTTACGTACCTACTCACATATTTTAATACTAGCGTAGATATTGTAATATGTCGTACTCTAAGATATAGGAATGTTGAAACTTGGGAGAGTAAATACTATGATTCATAAAAATTATTATATTTTTTTTTTTTTAACTTCACGCTGTATCCCGCATATAGCGGGGTAGGCAGTGGGAACCAGTGAACCCAGTGTTAAGACACTCTATTCTCTTTCAACATTTCCATTCCCCACTTTACGCCAAATTGAGGCATTGCGTGTTGAGTGGCGGAACTCAACGCCGCGCTTTGCCTTGTTACCAAACCCAAGAAATGAAAATACTAATTTTGACATTTCCTGGAGTGGGAATCGAACCCACATCCTGACGCGTTTACAGTCGCACGCTTGTGCCTCTGCGCCACGACAGGCGTTAATTACTCAAAATTACAAAAATAATTTTAGAAAACATACAAAAAAATTAAAATAACGAGATTCCAACCCGTGCCTCTTGCTCGTGCGTTTCCCGTGCCTCGTCTAAGACCACCTCTGACTACTAAGCCATACATTCTTTTCTAAGTAAGTCGCCATTTTTAAATACTTGTTGTAACTTATTTTTACAGTCTGTTATCTATAGAGAGATCTTAATAAATTTCTGCTACTCAAAGATTATTACTAAGAACAATCATTTGAATGACATGAGGGAATGCTATTTATTAATTATTTTTAATACTTTTAAAGTGTTACTATATTAAGTGTATGATTAACATATTAGACATAGAAATAATTGTATTTATTGACAACGGCAATTGAATCGGTGAGTGCAGAAACAACGTAAGTCCAGATTTTCAAATTTTGCAGTAGGGAGAAAAACAACTCTCATCTTACCTTTCTAAGTTAGTTTAAATCGATTACGAATTTTGCATTTTTTGTGACTTACGCTGTTTCTGCACTCACCGATTCAATTGTCAAGCTCCTAGCTCTTCTCAAATAGCATGACAAATGATAAATGTAAAGACATTTTGTTCTATAATTTCCGCCCGAAATATTAATTATATTATTTAAATTATACGTACATAACTTTCAATATACATCTTTATTTCCACTATAAATAAAACCATTATATATAGATAAATGTCCAAACATAAAGTGAGAAAGCATTTCACACTTACGGGAAAGAATAAAGAAAATATTTTTAACGTGGATGGCACTGCAGGCGGCACGATAGTGAGGGCTCATATTAAAACCACTATCATAAAAGTGGTGATAACTAAACGTAGTAAATTCCATAAGAGATTGTATTGTGTTTAGACTTTTGTTCAGCGGCGGACCAATATAAAAGCAATTGCATTTAAATGTGTTATAAATTTAGAAAAATAGAGGATCACGGCGCCGTGGGACAGCGTCTAACTGTAAACGCAATTGGTGGTTGGTTCGATTCCCATTCGGAGGAATAATCCTATATAAACTATTTTAATTTCTACGCTCAAGCTTCGGGAAGACAAAGCGCAACGTTGAGTCCCGCCGCTTAACATGCAATATTTCAAATGCGGGCGGAAATCGGTGAACGGAGTATCTTGACACTAGATTCACCCTGACTCTGCGGGATAAAGCATGAAGCTGCTTTTTATTAACTTATAAATAATATGCTTACAATACATTCTAACTACAGTTGAACTAACGTGTGGATAACTTTCAATATATGACAGAAATATGACTTTTCATTTTAATGTTCATTATTAATTTTATTTCTGTTATCTTCCGAAATTATCATATTCTCGATATGGACATAAATTAAACTTTTTCATATTTATTCATACACGTTTTCTTAGTCAAAGATTATATGATAAACAGATTGAAATATATATAAATTGAATATAGATAACAAAAAAGCAAAATCTTGGAAAAGGCTTTTGCCGCAGTGTCGCAACTAATATGTGTGAACGTATTTATATATCAAAAAGCGTTATTAAAATTGGAGGCGCTCAACATTAAAGTTACATAATGAAGGCAATATTAATGAGGAGAAAGAGTTATATATTAAAATATGCATATTTTTATTCAAAAATATATTCTTTTACCGATTTATATGGAAAGTATAAATCAATTGTCATAAAATTTGAGTATTTTCAAAATATATGCGTTCTTACAGACACGCATACAGGTAATTTTCATAATACCATCTAATTATATTTTAAATATATATGTAGCTATTAAATATAAAATTATTTTCAACATCTTTTCAAGAAAAGCTTATGAGAGAAGGTATTTTTGAATGTCATGCCTAATCATCTCTTGACGTTGCCTCCTTAAGAACAGGCATCTTCGCATCGAAGTAAAGCAAAGTCATTTCTCTTTGTGGTATTATAACAAAATATAAAAGGATTATTTATATTCTTATAATCCATTTTGATATTCCCCTGATACACATAAACAATGTAATGTTAATTTTAATGTACGTATGTGCCTCTAATTTCACCTTATCTAAAATTACATGACACGAGTTCGTGAGCTGCCTTTTTATATGGTGACCTTATATTGAAGTAAAAGATTACAAAATTTGTCTCGTTTACCTGGATTTTGGATTTTGTTATACAAATATATTAACAAAACACGATAATTCCTTAAAAATGTGATAGTTTTTCCCATCACATGCGACAAGGAGTAGGAGACTTGTTACATGATATAAATTTAAACTATATTATTAAATAAGTGAATCAAATCCACAAGCATCGCTTTTCAGTCAATCGCTTCCCAACTGCACCACTATGAACATATAAAACATTTTTTTTAAATAAGTATCTAATGGGATTCTTATATTAGGGGTTACTCGTATTTAACGTATATTGGTGATAAACGCGATTGGTAGTAGGTTCGATCCACTCGGGGAATTTTTAATTTTAATTGTTTTCATTACTCCACTGTGGTAAGACAAAGTGCGATATTGAATTTACTTAAACCGCAATCTCTTGATATCGCGCAAAAAAATAGAGAAAAAAAGTGTCTTATGATTTTCTTATATCTACAGTTTATATATTGTTATCTTAGTCCATTTAAATAGGAAAAATAGATTTTATTATACGATGAAATATAGAGACACTTATGTACTTAAAACACTAATTATTATCATTGAGCACTATATATTATATAGCACACTACCACTGAAAATTGATTATAATGAACTGCCACAATAAAGCTAAAGAAGTGGCTTCTATACTACTGTGGCGATCCGACTCTTACTAGCTTATTTTCAATCTACCTTCATATACTTAAAATGGCGTTAACAATATATATAGGGATACACTTTATCGGTGATAATAATGTTTCTTCTCAAATAAAAAACTATGACATATTCAATATAAGAACTAAGATAAGAGATAAATTCCAATAAGTAATAATGTATTCTCATTCAAACATTTCTCCGACACATGTGACGTTGCTAACGTAATAGACAGGGTAGTTGTTTGCTATATATATACATTGTACTATCTTCTACCCATATATTCATACATTGCTGAATGTGAGAGGTAAGTTCATATTAAAAATAATTAATTTAAACAATAACTTTAAATATACGCTAACTACTATAGTAAGATATGCCAACTTTCTTATATTCAAAATATAAACGAATTACAAATTCCATGTTTATTAATTTCATTTAATTCTGTCAAAATTGCAGGTTGAATTATCGCTACGTTGCGAATTTTATGATTCTTTAGCAAAATAAGTTCGTGAATATTTTTACTCTTCATCATACTTGCTGTATTAAAGTAGGAGATATGTCGTGTAAAGAGAAAATTAGATTCGTTCCTTTCGTTAGCGTAAAAATTGAATACGAAAGTGAGTACCTTATCTGTCTCTAAATTATTATATAGAAATTTCATTTTACCAATTGTGAACGTCATATAAATATGAATAATATGAAAAATAGACTGGAACGTATCTCACTCCCACGCTCAAGTATTTTTAAGACGACTAAGATATATGTTTAGTTTTCAATGGCGAGGGGTAAAAATTTTTAAAATATAAATTTAGGGAAGCCGTTATATATTTAGGGAAGCCGGTATAGGATGTAAAGGTATTTAGTAATTTCACTATCAAATTTTTGTGTGACCCTCTTTTTAGGCAGTTTTAGATATCAGAGCTTGGTTTTTTTGCAATTTTCCTAGAGACTTATTTTTTTAAGTCTCAAACTTGTTTTTTTACAAACTCGCTCCCAAATTTTTGCTTACAAAAGCTAAGCCGGTGGGTATTATGGATTATTATGGCGTATTATATGGACGCCTCGCCACTGATAGCTTATATTGACTAGACTGTAAATATATCAAACTGTACACGTATTCTTTATACATATATATTTACGTTTACGTTCTCATTTAAGGCCCGTAAGTTTTTTTTTACATAGATAAGAATTATTTCCTACATTCATTCAGTATAAACTTAAAAAAGAGATGGCTTCATCTGAAAAAAAAATATTAGGCCGAAACATTACTCAAGCCTTAGTAAACCTTTAAACCTTTAGTATGATTTAGCTTTATTACACCCGCAAGAGTCCTCTGCAACTTTATTTGAATGAATTTGACGATTATACTATTAACACCTTCCATAGTTTTAATTGCAAAATGTAAAATCTTTGTATTTCCCGTTTCTGAATATTCATACGTAGTTCCTACAAATTTTAGAAATCCAAAGAGGTTAGTTAAGAGTTAGTCACTCAGTGCGTACTGGTATTGTGATTGATAAATACGTATGTAGGTGATATTATAAAAATTTTGTAAATTACAATAAATCAGTGCCAGATTTATTACCAAATTACAGACACCAAAAAAACGAAGGCGGGAAAAAATTAAGATACTAAGATTACCAAAAGAACTACCTCTATGAAAATTTGGATGCTAAAAAAAAGGTCGCTAGAAAAAATTGGGACTGAGATTGCAAAAAAACAGCTTAACAAAAATTTGGACACTAAAAGAAATAAGGTCCAAAAAAATTGCAAAAAAAAATCAAGAACCGAGGAACCTATGTACTCGTATCAGCTTACCTCTATATGCCGGCTACGTATACCGTCCCTATGTATACCGGCTTACATTTATAAAATTTTCAGCCTTCGCCATTACATATTTGATATATAAATTCTCATATGGTCTAATAATGTTGAAATTATGGTGTTAGTTTTGTAAAGAAATCAATATACTAAGTAAATTGAAACGAGCTGGCTACGGTTTAGTTACGCGAGAGAATGTGTCACTTACAATGTTTACAAGACGTTTGAATCGGTGGGTGTAGAAACAACGTAATTCACAAAAAAATGCAAAAATTCGTAATCGATTTAAACTAGCTTAGAAAGGCAAGATGTGTGATGTTTTTCTCCCTCCTACGAAATTTGAAAATCCGGACTTACGTTGTTTCTGCTCTCACCGATTCATTTGTCATGAGGTTGCTTTTACTCGTGTATAATAAAAAATACTCAAAGACTGAAATACATACGTACAATATATAAAACCGAGCAAGTATGTTTTTAGATTTTCGTATCTGTTTCATACTAAAACTAGAAATAAAGAACTAGACTACATCCATTGTAAAACTGGTATCTTTAAAGAAAAAATCTTTGTAGAACGTTTTTAGAAACGCATTGTTGCTGTTGTTTTTTCATGGCACCACTTTGGAAGGCTAAACGTTAAATATGGATATTTTTATTATTTTGTTTTGCTAAATGTCACAAAATATAAAAACATTTCCTTAATATCCAAAACTAAAAGGAATTTTACAAATTGCAGTCTTGAATCATGACTCAGGAAATTTTACCTCACTTTTTATTGAGGAAATTGATATTTAATATTATTTACTATTTAAGTTACAATACTCAAGTTAGTTCTTTTTAGCTTAAAGCTTTACCCTAGCGGGGTAGTCAGAGGGAACGGAGTACCAACTCTACAGTCCTTGCATATTCCTTTAGCCTCGTCCGCAGTTATTAATCTTCTCATATATGCCCTTCGGGGAATCCTCATGTGTTGAAGATACTTAATAAGAAAAATATTTATTTATAAGTAATATAGTATACGAATATGAGAAATTTGCGTTGAAGATTCCCAAAACGATAATTCTTATTATTCTTGGGACAACAAGAGCTAATCATGATCTTTGTAATAATAACCAATACATTTCCACCGGTAGAAAACTATTTATCCGCAGAATAACTCGAGGTCGACAAATAATAATACAGTAGCGTTAATGTTTTCTTCCTTTTCGATAACCCAATTCTATTGAGGTCATCTCCTCGTCTACTTTAAGTATTGTAGTTGCATTTGCTTACAAAGAGGGTCGAAACAGTTATCTGACCTTTGAGACACATGTAACGAATGTAACAGTATATTTGAACTAATGACTCGAATTATGTAATCAGGTTAGAATTATCTTTAATGAGTGTAATATTAATATAACACTATTGTTAAACATGATCGCTTGTAATAGTAATTGGGATAAGCAATACTTGCGTAGTGTTAAGCCCATACACTATTGTAAGTTCCTTATAAAAGGCAAAACTTTATTTAATACGAGCTAAAAAGCCTATATTGAATATATTTAACAGCAAAAAAATGAATGATGGATTGAAATGAATTATTTATTTAAAATTTTCTAATGTATCCCATTATAAAATCGCTTTTATCTTTATTTTGTTTATTTATGTTATTAGTTATTCAGAAAATTACTTATACTTTAAAACTATTTTTTTTTTCATTAAAATAAAGTAAATAGTAGAGGATAAATTGTGGTCTTGGAGATCCATATAGATAAATGATTGGACTTGTGATAAAGGATGTACCGCCATTTTGACGTCACTTATTTCTGACCAGTTCTTATCTACAGAGTGAATGTTTCCCTAAAAATTGTATTCATAAATGGCAGATAAAATTAAAACAATTTTTGTATATTTTAAACGGCAAAAATACAATTTATAAACCTTTCTGTAATATTTTCATTAAATTTTACATAAAATTCGATTATAAGACCAACGTAATTTTTTTATTAGTTGAGTATAAGATGAAATAAATCATATTAAAGTACAAAAAAAAGAATGATTCAAATGGAGGCGGAAAAAAAAAGAATAAGTATAGTAATTATTCTTTTTTTTTCAGATTTACGCTTTTTCCGCATAGCAGAGTAGATAGAGAGAACCTAATATTCACACTCTCCTCTTGTCCTCCTTTTATCCTAATTCAAGATGTTGAGTGGTGGATATTAACGCCGCCCCTTGTCTCACTTGAGCAAAGAAATGAAAATTCAATTCAAATTGAATCATTCCCGCGAGTGGGAATCAAACCCACAACTACTCGCGTTTATAGTCAGACGCTACTACTACTACGCCGTTCTAGTGTAGGCCAAATAATCATTGAAAAACTTTAATGATTATTTAGCCTACACTACTTATATGATATTTTAAATTCTGTATTTTAAAATAATTGACGTACGAATTTAGATTATTTTAAAAATGAATTAATGTTATGGCTTATATAACATTTATTATTTAGCAAAAATTATGAAAACAATTTGATAGTTTCACTTTTAAGTAATATGCCCAAAATATTTCATTTTAACTATAATTAATATAAAAATACTCAGTAGGTACGTTACTTACACTTGCCTTATATGTGGAGAAATTCCATCAGCAAGAATAATGCAAGGACAAGCAACTCCTTCGGAAATTTCTTAAACTAATGAAACTCGACGGAATGTCGGAAGACGTACGCGGCCGTCACTCGCGGTCCGCGGGCGCGAACTGGCTACGAGCTACGAGCTACGCGCTACGCTTGTACATTCTACGTATTATTTAATATTTATACATATATATAATTTACTTTAATATTGTACTATATGTTAGCATATTTTCAGGTAGTCTGCAATAGTAATGTATAGTAGAACTAGCTTTCCACCCGCGGTTTCGCCCGCGTAGTATTCGGTTATATCGCGCAACATGGTAAGGATCCTATAGTCTTTTCCAAGGACTATTTGTTAAAATTGGTTAAGTGGTTTAGGTGTGAAAGTTGCAAACAGTTGAACAATCTTACATGATTTTATGTTTGACAATAAGGAACTTCCATACAAACTTTCATCCCCTGTTTCCACCCATTCTATCATTTTTATTCGCAATAAAAAGTATCCTATGTCCTTTCCAAAGTTCAGTTCTATCGTCATACCGATTTTCATTACAATCGGTTCAGTGGTTTAGGCGTGAAAGCGTAACAGACAGACAGACAGAGTTACATTCGCATTTGTAATATTAAAAAATAAAAAGTAAGGATAGTTAAATTTATTTTAACGACGTTTTCTGTTTTTCTTGAAATATTTTTCAATTTATGTAAGTATGAGATATTTGAGTAAGTGGTGAATTTATTTGAATTGGCCACTTAATATATAATTTACTCAATAGAGCTATTATTATTTGTTACTTATTAAATAAAATAAATATACGTCTACGGGTATAACCGTTTTATCAAAGAAATTTTGTAACTTTTTTTCAAAATTTAACAAAAGCTATTATTCTTTTTGAGCCACCAAATAATAACACATTTAAAAGTAGATGCGATTGATAGAGCAGCTACATAAAACTATCTCTACACAAAATTATAATTCTAAAAGCGATACACGAAAATATAGGACTAAAACGAAGCATGTTAATGATTGTTATCTTGGTGTGGATATGAAGTGAACATGATAAAATAAGTAATTTCCTGCGTTCGATAAACGTCAGAAAAATAGAGTCCGTTAATGACGTGTGCGTTGTACTATTTTTTAGTATTTATTACTGTCATGATTACACCCACGCGGCCATTTGGATTGCTTGTTATTATTATCTCATATAGAGTTAATTAAGTTGATATCAATATTTGACCTATATATGGTTTTTTTTTTAATATTATATTCAGGCTGCTTATGTAATAGCATACAATATTAAAAAAGGGGAACTCAAATGACTTTACAAAAACTATATGCAATTTGATGAGAATGAATTAAATATACGAGGTGTGTTCAAAAAGTAAGGTGACTTTTCAAATTTGGCGGGCAACGTACTTTCGATTATCGATTTTTTTTTATTTTGTTATGTTGGTACACTCTTCCCGAACATCTGTACCAAGTTTCAAGTGTATAGCATTTTTTGTTTGGTTGGGAGAGGCGTAAAGGTTATAAGTGAAAAAAAAAATTCTTAAAAATACAAAGTCACCTTACTTTTTGAACACACCTCGTATATAAAAGTAATTACATTTAAATTTAGTTTCTGCGAAAAAGAAAAGTTTAAATTGTTTTTTTCAAAAATATGTGTAAAACTTTGCTTATGTTTACCATTTAAAACAGAGTAATAAACGAAATGTATTATATCTATTCATAATTTCTACTTCAATGATTAAAATGAAGAGTTATTCAACCATCTGATATGATAATCTCATATTATTCCTTTCTTTGTAAGGTGATCTTGCATAACGAGTAATATAATATTAACAGACGACTATTCTATAACACCAGCTTCAAATTGGATAAATAAACAAAGTAAAAATGTACATAATAAGGTTTTTCAATCTAAAGTTAATGGGTGGATTTCACAAACGATTCCACTTACCGCAACCCTCGAGCAAAGGGCTTTGGCCGTTTTATTGGTGCTAAAGTTAAATAAAAGAATGTGATAGGTTTTCTGGTATATTGACACTATATCTATTTCAACTTATTTAGGATCTGTCATTCAATTCTTATTATATTTCAAAATTTTATGTTTTGTGCAAATAATCTTCTCCATGTCGAACAAATGGTTCTGGATTATTTATATCCAACCTCAAAATAATCAAAATGCGTGAAAATAATAAGGGTAAAAATAATGGTACAACATAACAAATTAGCTTTAAAGATAATCTATAAGTAACACTCTTGAAATAATACCATCTCTCGACGTCCTGGTCATCTTGGCACACACAATATATGAAAATATTGTATTGTCATTGGATCTGGATACGCATGTAATTTAAGCAAATCGAAGGCCAAGAATCGGGTCAAAATAACGGTATAAAATTTTCTTACATAGATAGATACAAGATAAGTTGAATAAGCTTGGTAAATATACAAATATGATTAAATATTACTATCTGCTCTTTTATACGTGGAGGAACGATACTAGATTACTAGTAGAAAGTTGTTTATATCGTTTGTTGGCTGTATCTACTTTCCGCAAATGAGCTTGTTGCCTTTTGATCACAGCAGCATTGAATGCATATTCATGTGTTGGTGTTTGCGCCATCGATACAGGGTGCGGTAATGTATGACGTTCGCTTCTACAATACCTACTTATGCTCTTGAGTGGCTAGGTTAGCCACGTTTTTTTATCGTTAAAATTACAAATAAAATAATGTATTTAGAAATATATAAAAATTAGAAAGGTCACAATTTTCCAGTATATTTTTTTATCACGCAAGTATATAGTAGAGAAGACAGATCGAAGAAGTTGTTTACATTTTGTAGATATCGTCTGTAAAGTGGCACAATTCAATTTGGCACTTTGCAATATTTATTTATATGATATTACTTTTTATCTCTCTCAACTTCACGCTTTTCCAACAAATCAGGGTGCAACTCAGAGTCTAGAGTGCCGTTTACTTCTTCCTCTCCAAATTCCAGCCATATTGCATGTTAAGTTGCAGAACTCAACACCACGCTTTGTCTTATCAGAGCGGTGAAATTTAAATATATTCCTCTTACTGAAATCGAACCCACTGAGCCACGACGGCCCCTATTACTTTTTATTTATTTTAATTTTTGTGTAATTTAATATGAAAAAAATATTTCCAAGATCTAGTTACACTCCGTGTTGTTACCAAACACTCTATTTATACCCGAACAGAGTCAAGTCAATTTTTTCTTTGTCATAACAAACGTGATATAATGTAAAAATAGTATGGTAAAAAAGCTGTTGTATTTTTTTCGCAATCAAAGAAGCTTTGTCACAAATGTTAAACGTTGTGATCTAATATTTTAATTGAAGTTAATAACAATTAATAAATTGCAACGAATGCAAAATAATAATATATTTTAATAAGAACAAAACATTTACATTCGCTATATGGATATATTTCTTATGTTTTAATTATATCCCTAATTATAGAAATAAAATACATTAGAGCTTATACAACAAATAGAATGAATCGAATATTGAAAATTTCAATTCGAAAACAATAGGATAAATAAATACGAAGCTGTCCTAGAGTTTCCAATTAGTGTCATTAACAGTAGCCGACAGATTTATAAGTGCTTTAAACCTTCTCGCAACAAATACGAAAAGCGCAATCTTTGTGAAAATAGCAATACAAATTATTGATACAATAATACATGAAGTGATACGAATATTTATATTAAAAGTCGTCCGACGTTCTTGCATATTATGGTGGTCAGAGAGAATTTAGTGTCAAAACACTCTTTTCTCCACTTTCCTCTCATTTCGCATTACGCATTCCGCATTCGTGACGATGCGTTTTGAGTCGCAGTACTCAACGCCTGATAAGTTTATTTACATACATATATTATGAGACTTTTTGTAGTTATTAAATCCGCAATATATTCTGGTAAGAAATATAAGTCATATTCTATGAAACGGACATACTTGTATTATTATTTTTCACCACGATATAGAGTTTATGGTTAGGGCTTGTAAAATTAGGTATTTCAAATAAATTAAAAAAAATGTTTTTGTAATATATAAATTTGCTAGGGTTCATAAATGTGCATACACTATAACATAATTATAAGTAATGTTTTTATAATTTAAAACAAAAAAAAATGTATTAAAATTATCAATTTGTATGTACAAATAAAATCTTATTTATAAAAAAATAATAAATATTCCCCTTACATCCTACTTAGGGTGTATACTGTATACGCACGTGGTACGTGCTAAGATAAAATGTAAATTATTACTTCCCGTTTCAGTGTTTGACCTCCTGAAAAAATAAAGGCTAAAGATAAACATTCATATTAAAAACATATTTTCATTTACTTTTACATATGCATGTATGAAAATATAAATATAATTAGAATTAATTT
Organism: Philaethria dido; assembly: GCA_033558755.1. Lineage (NCBI taxonomy): Eukaryota > Metazoa > Arthropoda > Insecta > Lepidoptera > Nymphalidae > Philaethria > Philaethria dido. Next base: position 2,926,359 of record JAKGSA010000136.1, read on the forward strand.
GATATTTATTTTTCAAGAAGTATGTATGGTTTTATTTCTCATATTATGTTGGTTACTGACATAAAAAAGAAACCTTATAATTATTATAGCTACAAGTTAGAGGTTGTTTTGACTTTTCTGTGACATTTTTTTTTAATATATTATACAATTATATCTCCTAAGTAACAATAAAAGTTATAGTTGATTTACCTAACGCTTTAATATTGAGTAATGTAATTGTGAAAACAGTATTTAATTTTATGCGGTGCTTTTTGTACAATGTGCGTGCGTGCGTTAATACGAACGCAGCTTATTAAGCAACATTTGGAATTAATATAGTTTATGTAATATTTCTCATATTTTATTGACATCATTAAAATTCATGTGGGAATATTAGGTTATAATATACATGCACCTTTATACATATGATATTATAACACATAAATATGAATATGGTTACTGTAATAACTAATCCATTATAAAAAATATGTAAATATTTAAGTGTAAAACAAAAATATTTTCAGGAAAGCAAATGAAACAAATCAAATCCGAAAATGAAGAAATTGAATCAGAATATATACTATCTCAGAATATATTTTACATATCTGATACAGTCAACGAGCTCAGTCTTATGAGACATGTAGCCATCAAAAGCAAATGTCACATTTACATGAAAGCTATAAATTTTTATTTTCGCGTCTTATATACAGTACAGTCGTATGTTAAAAACGTGTTTCAGGTACTCTGAAATGTAAAGCAAGTACTGGCAAGTAGGAGAAGGAACTTTTATGTTCGTACTGACGTTTTAGTGCCACAAAGTAAAGCCTCATTTGATTAAGCTATTATACTAGACATGTGTATTACCCGGTTTAAATATTTGCTACTTTCTTTTTCAGTTTATAAATAACATAATACATTGTGCATTTATTCTACTTTGTTGAAAACGTTTAACCGTTGTAACAAAAAAAACCTTAATAAAACTTGAACAAAAAAAACAGAATTGCTAGTGTCGTCAATGTTTAGTATTTATTTTCTGTAAATATTGGATAAATTTGAATTTAATACAAATATTTAATATAATATTTGTTTATGATTTCTTTATCTCCAAATATAACTCAAAAGACGCAATCATGGCGTAATTGGAAGTGTGACGTGGAGTATGAAAAATAGAGTCATGTGTAATTCTCTTATGAGATATTTTTTTTGTAGTGGCAAGACACTCCATATTCCACTTTCCCTCTGCATTCAATATCTTGCACGTGGGACGTGAAACTCAGCGCCGCGCCTTGTTTTACCAAATCGAGGCAAAGAATATTATTTAAATGCAATGATTCTAATAAGTGGGATAGAAATCTATGACCAACGTCCCTTTCCGCTACACTAGTATCTGTAATGTAATATTTTTTTTTATTTATCTACCAAGCATGTCACATTTGTTATATACTGTAGGTTTTGTTTTGTATATCTTTCTTTATAAAAATATATATAAAAACGATGAGGTATCCGGTGTGTAATTACTCGGAATAGCGAAAAGGAAATAAGAGAGCGGCAACTTCACGGCCTAGTCTCTCATTCTATACACGCTTCGTTTATTTCATCCGAAACGGGGAAGAAAAACGCGATTATACGATTCACAGGGCCTCAATCAGATTTATATTGAATAAATGTATCCCTCTAATATCCATAACAAGATTTAACACTGTGAAAACAAAATAATGTTAAAAAAGTAACCGTTCTGCTTACGGAATTTCTGTTTTCGTAGTCCAATATGTGTAAAATACTTTGTACTGTAAATGCACAAGAATTTTCCTTAACACATTTTTGTTCTTGGATAAAATGTGTATGTGTATCAGGTGTGAATAGGTCGGTTTCTATGTATATTTTTTAAGTGTTAATAATCATTAGGAATCGTTTTATATAAGAAATTTAAATGACGTAGTCAAAAAAAAATTGAAAGATACTAAACGCTTAGATAAAAAAATATTTAGATAACAAACACTATTTACTCGTAGATACAAAATTTAAACTTATAAACGCGTGCCGTAAATATGTATTACCAACTTAACAACTTATTCATGCCTGCCTATTGCAATATATCAGGGCTTCTTAAACTATGGGTCGCGACCCCAAATAGGGTCGCGTATCAGAATTCTGGGGTCGAGAGATTTTAATGTCAAATATTTATATATACTATTTTGGTCAATTACCAATTTGTATGGGGTCGTCAAGAGACTCGCAATCACAAATGGGGTCGTGAGCGACATAAGTTTAAGAAGCCGTGCAATATATGAAAATATATAATAATATTTTATTTAATATTTTTACGGAGTGTCTTAACACTAGGTTCCCTCTGCGTACCCTGCTATGCGGGATACAGCGTGAAGCTATGTATGTATGTATGTATATTTTTACTGTTCATCTATATTTAAAACATATGTCGCTTTTATAAAAAAGATCAATGAAAATCCAATCTCTCATTATCTCATCAATCCAATCTGAAAATAAGTTTAAAGTAATATTATTTTATATATTTTAACACATTGATCCACAAACACTATGGAATCTTAGCACGTTTCACTGAAAGGGTAAATCGTAGTCATACTGTAAATTTCAATCGTGTTCTTACCTTTGATACTTTTGTAATCTCGCAGTTATATAACTATTTCGAAAATCAATTGCAAAGTACAAATAGTCTTGCGTTAATTTCAAATATATACCAGAGGGCTACGGGTTCATATCCTACATAGAACGTAGCACGCCTATTTAAAATAAAAAAGAAAAAAATAGTTTAATAGTGGCAATACGTTTAAATTGGTATATAAATATAAAAAAGATTACAAGTCAGCATGTCAAAATCATTGAGTACTAGAGATACTCAAAATATTTTTTCTACGAGTACCAGTCACAAATTTTAATATCCTAACAGTGTAATTTTTTATTTTTACTACAGAAAGTAATTAAACCTGTATTCCTTACAACGATCTAAAATGTTAGTTACTATAATCCAGGTAAACTTCGTTGAAACGGTCACGTATTATTTGGTAGTAAAGTTTTATCACTACGAAAAAAAATACTTTGTTGATTGCTGTGCGCTGACCCTTACCTTACATTGTTACCTTTCAATTTGGTCTTTCGGCTCTCACATTGGTTTTATTGTTTATAGTTTCCCATACAAAGAAAAACTCGACTTACTTATGGTACTACCAAAAATACATTCTCTAGTAAATTTAATACAGAAACTAAAATAAAATTCGTTGTACGAAAATAACACAATATATAAAATTTAATAAAGCTGAAGTCTTTATTGTTTCTATAGTTTACTCACACGTATTTGACACAGTTGGAAAATAGAACATAGTGTTAAGCATGTATTGTCCATTTCTAAATAATAATCTGCAAGTTGGTTACGTTTTTTAAATTAAGAAGGTAAATTCAAAATAATTGCAATGATTTAAGTCCCGTGCTTAATGCTATTTATTTTAAGTACAATAATGTGACAGCTTATTTTATTCTTCACTAGCTTTCCGCCCGCGGCTTCGCCCGCGTGGAACTCGGTTATATCGCGCGACATGGTAAGGAGTAGCCCATAGTCTTTCCGAAGGTTCAGATTATTTGTCAAAATTGATTAAGTGGTTTAGGTGTGAAAGTTGAAAACAGATGAACAATCTTACACGATTTTATGTTTGACAATAAGGAACTTCCATGCAAACTTTTATCCCCTATTTCAACCTCTTCTTCCCTTTTTTTCACCATAAAAAGTATCCTATGTCCTTTCCCAAGTTCAGTGCTATCTTTATACCGAATTTCATCAAAATCGGTTCAGTGGTTTAGGCGTGAAAGCGTAACAGACAAACAGACAGAGTTACTTTCACATTTATAATATTAGTAAGGATTGCTTAACATATTGTTGGTCATAACATCCTCTGCTGCTTCCGTCATGGCTTCAAACATTCTCACCAATCGATGGAAAGTTGTTATTCATTGTATTCAACCATAATACACGCCATGTATAATGTAGGGTCCGTATTCAATTTACAGCGGATTTTGAATAGTTCAATATTATTGTGTTTACGTAGGTCAATTGAAATATATTCCTTCGTTCCCTACCACTATTCTGTTATGTATTCTTTACCAAGCTAAGTCCATTCATACTGTCATTGTTTTACATATATCTGCTAATTTGTGAATCACTTAATTGCTGATCTGTTCAACTTGACTTTATATTCTTAAATAAAACTCAAATTAAATAAAAAAAGATTTTCTTGCCATCTTATTTACGCTTATTATAGAAATCGCTGATGGTAACAACAGAATGTCGCTGAATCATTGTTATAAGTCCCTAAGATATCCTCATATTTTGTTCTTAAAACTAAAACGCAATCAGCGTTTGAAGTAATCATGATGTACACGAACACTCGTAAATTTTGGTTTATTTAAATAATATGCATGCAATACATTAAATAGTGGTATGATAAAAATCTACATTTTTTTATTCCCATCTAATTCATTTATAAATATATATTTTATAATAAATAACACTACAAAAGACACTCAGCTTTATCTCGAGTGTCATATTCGTCCTTACTTATTAAATAACGTTGAAGGTATATTTTTTAACTGTAATATTTATATGAGTTAAATGTTTAAATAACATATCCATTTATATCAGTTTACTGATGTCTATATATAACATAATCACATTTTTTGTAATTCCCATACCGAATACTATGTACAACTGCTTTCGCTGTTTTGATTTAGTAGTTACTAGTAGTTTTCCGAATCAGTGAGCTGACAAGTGTTTCAGTATTAATGCTGGTCTCAATTCTACTGTGACGCTGCGATACATTTTAATATCACGTGAATATTACATCGAGTCTCACAGTAAAATCCATTAAAATTACTGTGAAAATATATTTTTTTTAACTCAGTTGACAAATTCTCAGACGTCACCGCATATACTATGATTATGGGTTCGATATCCACTTGAACACACGCTCTTATTAAAAATATTTCTGATTCTTTCATCTCTTTCAACAAAATTAGGTTGAAAGTTGTCTTTTGCTATCCAATAGACATTATTGAGTAAATAGTGACAATGTCCGTATCACATAAAAAAATGGGGTTATGTGGAGATAAAATAATAATAAGATTGACAAATGACACCAACAACTTGTTTTATATTTGGCATCTTTCATGCATACCAAAAAAATTGTTTGGTTTCTCTACCCAACAAGTAATTTCTGTCTTGTCTTGTTCTCTTATCGTTCTTTTTCTTTACGTTCCTATACGCGGGAGAAACGATATTTATCCTATAGTACTACATAATAATTTACTAACTTATACTTAACTATTGTTTATTATTGTTTATATTCATTTGATTATTATTATTTTAACGTCTTTTTTGACCTGTACATCTTTTACTACTTTTTATACCATACCTATCAGTATGAGGAAATCTTGAAACATCTATGCCCGATGTCTTGCCGTCTTATTTGCTCAAAAATCAGCACATATATCCAACTGTGTTATTATATGTTAAAATAACATAAACCTCATAGTGATAAGATAGTATAAGAGAAAAGAACTTAAAATTAGAATAAATAAAATACAAAAAATAGTAAAAAATTAAAAAACAGAAAACAAGGTCTCCGATTCCCTTATTGGAGGTCCAAGTATAAAAAAAAATATCCTTGCCAGAATACTTTTTCTTCAGGTTAAAATTAAAGTGAATTTAGTAGTTTTCATATAATTAGGCATTCTGTTATTGTAGAAATTATTATTTTATTGAAATGTTACTTTTCTCCCGTTCGTCTACGCGATGACAAAAGATTCTTGGAAAAAATATAATATCAAAAACACCTCTAGTAACACATAGAATTCCAATATAATTTAATATCGTGCCCTTGTTATATTTTGTCGACATATTCAATATATTGTATTAGTCACAGATCGTAGCACATACTGCTACGTGTGTCATCACATATATGTATGTACATAGTACATATGTATGTTTTACAATTGTATTATAAAAATTTTTGATCTTATAAAGAATGACTAATGTAAAAAAAAATGTATAAAAAATTAACTAAGTAGAAAAATATTTTAAAATGTTTTATCATATTCACCCCAATTAATTTAAATAATGTCTCTAAAGTTATACACGATAAAATTTATGTAAACATTTCATGTCTATAAATTATAAATGTTTTGAAAGTCACAAGCGCGAATTGCGGTCGAAAACTTTACCGCAAAGTGAAAATCATTCTATAATTATGTTTCATATATAATTAAATTAGAGTAAGTATTCAGTAACTTCTTGATAGTACTATTTTGTGTTGCTTATATTTACCTATCTACTACATTCTCGCGAGATATATAGGGCCAACGACAAAAACGAAGGCCAAATCTAATTAAAATATTTTAAGCCAAAATATTCTCCGAGTGACATATGAAATCAGAATTTGCACATTGAGCCAGGTGCGTTGCATTTGTGTATGGTTTTGAAGATTACAAATATTTCAATATATAACGTCAACGCATCTTCAAGAAAAGCCTTTAAATATAAAAACGTGTGAAAGAGGAATTATAGATATACTAAGTTTGTGTCTCTGAATATCTATTTTGTAGAATATGTTAAATTTCCAAAGATTAAGGGTCGGACACCGCTTTCCCATGTTTCATCATGCTGATAAAATTCACACGATCGCAGTATTCCGCATGGTTGCGGTTTCTCGAAGCTTTTACATAAAAAAACGAATATCCCTTGGTGTGGATTAAGCAGATTTACTCGGTAATAAATGGCCCAGTTTCAAGGGCAATGTTTAAAAACTTTACTGGAGCAATAGCTTGAACATTTTATACTTCCTCGGAATCGCTAACTTCGTCCATCAAAACACACTTTTTCTTTAAATCTGCATTATGAATGTTTATAGCGCCGTTATGAAAATGACAAGTACTTATTTACGGTCATTACACTTTAATTATTTAAATGACAAATCGTTTCAAGTAATTTGAATGCTTCGGTACATTTTTGTATCTGACAGTTTTAATTCTAAATACATATTTTTTTCGATTACTTTATACAAAATATACAAATACAAGTACAATAAAATTGACATATCGTGCTTTAGACAAAAATCTGTTTGCAACTTATATGGAATGAACAAACACAAAGAATAGAATAATATATAACTTTGTTTAAAACTTCACGATTTATCCTACGTTGTATAATAGGCAGTGAGAACCTAGTGTTAAAATACTCCGTCCTCCACTTTCCGCCCAAATAAGAGACATCGTCGTTGAATGGCGAAACTCAACGCCACGCTTTGTCTTACCGGAGTAAAGAAATGATAATAATTAAAATATTATTGTTCCCGAAATCGAGTCGAACACTGTAGCGTTTGATTATAATTTAACTATATAATTCTGCAGTTATTTGTGACTATCTGTTTACACGATTAATTGTTAGATGTCTAATAACGGAATGCTTTTTATTTAAAAGTAATCTAAATATTTGCACTTCCTTTGCTTGGACTTAATAGCATATTATTATTTCCATTAACTAGTCATCACCGAAAAAAGTTCTCCATATGTATAATACGGTGGCACCCCTATATTATACTATTATATATGTAGCTAAATATATTAACAGATAAGAAATATCCATCATGCTGAACAGGTTTTTAGCTCTATATCATATGTCCCAGATCTTAAATGTCGATATATTCATCAGGTTGAATAACTTTTTCTTGTTTGTTTGTAGTTCGTTGTTCTTTACGCTTTATGCCACATAGTAGGGAAGTGAGAAAGAACCTAGTGTGAAGCACTCCGCTTTATGCCTGAATTCGAAACCTCACTAGTTAAGTGACCAACAACACCGCGCCTTGTCCTGCCATAGTGGAGAAATGAAAATGACTTAAACATATATTTTCCCCCGAGTGGTAATCGAATCCACAAACAATCGCGTTTACAGTTAGATGTCCCAGCGCACAACGATGGCCTTAACTTTTTTGAGTTAATTTTTATTTAGTCTATTATGATTCTATATCAGGTGCTCAAGCCTTTAAAACATTTTTATTGTAAATTATGCCCTAACGGCATAATAGTTCTATAAAAAAAAATTAATTACTTGGGTTTAAATTGGGTTCCGTCAATCAAAAAACAATGTCCCTAAAAGCAACATCTTTCAACATTAAAAGCCCTCAACCTGTCTTTCTAACTGTTTACATTGCAGAGATTTTTGTATAATTTATAAGGTGTACTCGTATCAGTTCTCTAGACATAAAATATTAAATAAACGAGGTCAAAATTCAATATCTATTAGCCTATTATTAAGAAAAGTAGCGTAACCACATCTTGGAGCACATTAAAATCTCATTTAAATATAATCAATAAAACATTTCGAACGTAAAAACAGATCATTGGCGATTAAATAATATCAATATATCTTTTATTTGTATTAATGTGTTATTTATTATTATGCTATTTATATACAATTATGTATAGTTTTGGAGAACGGAACATGTTAAAAGAGAACGGAGTGTTTTAATACTAGGTTCTCTGGTTCCCTCTGCCTACCCTACTACGTGCGGGTTACAGCGTGAAGCTAAAAAAATGTCTATTTATTGTTGTTTATTCTTTATGTAATAAAAAAAAACATTTCAGTTTTCTTAATTTTTTTATATAAATAAATAAAATTTACATATTTTTTGAAAATTAATTGATAATTGGAAACATATCAACATTTGAATGGAGTAGAACTTGATGTTGTGCCTCTTGAAATCCGTCCAAACGTTCTAACCAATTGCCATACTCTCTTATTGAGACACTTCGAAATTCTTATAAGTTTGTTACAACTTTTGTTTTTGTAACTCTGTAGAGAGATTTTTTAAAACTTCCGCCACCCAAAAAGTATTTTAAAGAATGATCATTTAGGACAAATAATTTTATTTGTTTTTTACTCGTTACTATAGTTTTATTTAGTACGTAAAAAAATGTTTTTTCGATAATACTGATAAGCCGAATTTAAATAACTTACTATATTTTTATAACTTTAGTAATAGAAGAAACTCTACAAAAAAAACCTAAAAATATTATTACTATGATTGCCCCGAAATAACTTGTTTACATTTCATAAACAGAAATTGATTATTTCAAAATTCCGTAAAGAGCATCGAATATATGTTATATGTTTACACATTTCAAGTAATTAAAGTATGTATGAATAATCAGTTTGTTACAATAACATTTATATATATATATATTGTGACCATAAATTGTAAATAAAATAAAAAGTATTCATTTATTAATCAATATTTATTTTGTCGCCTTCAAAATAGACCCCATTTGATGCAATGCACATGTGCCAACGCTTCTTCCAATCTTCGAAACATGTTTTATAAGCACTTTCTGGTATCTTCTTTAGCTCTCGCGTCGAATTTTCTTTTATGTCTTCAATTGACTCATAACGGTGTCAATTTGAGTTTAGGGTACAGGAAAAAGTCGGCCGGAGCTAGGTCTGGTGAGTACGGTAGTTAATCGATGGTATTTATCGAGTTTTTGGTCTTAAATTCGGTCACGACGTGAGCTCGATGCATTATCGTCATGCAAAATCCACGAATTTTCCTTCCATAATTCCGGCCGTTTCCTACGGATTTGTCGCGCAAATGCCTCAATACAGCTAAATAGTATTCCTTATTGACCGTTTGTTCCTCCGGAAGGAATTCATAGTGGACCACACCTCGAATATCGAAGAAAACAGTGAGCATCACCTTCACTTTTGACTTGCTTTGGCGCGGTTTTGTCGGTTTTCGCTCGTTTTTGGTCTGCCATTCCGAAGATTGTTGATTTGTTGGCATGTCATACTCGTAGACCTATGTCTCATCGGCAGTTATGATGCGCTCCATGAATGAGGGATCAGCATTGGCACGCTCCAGCGCGTCTAAAGAGGCTTCTTCACGATGCTTTTTTTGCATGAAATTCAGCTCTTTTGGAACAAGTCTGCCAGCGACCTTTCTCATGCCCAAAATTTCAACCAAAATCAAACGAACTGACTCTCGAGAAACGTTAACGTCTTGTGCTATCTCTCTAACACTGGTATGACGATTTTCGAGCACAGTTTTCCTCACAATTTCAATGTTTTAATCGGTTGAAGAGGTCGAAGCTCATCCGGAACGAGGCAAATCTTCAACGTCTGTACGGCCGTTTTTGAACGCTTTGTACCAATCATAAACTTGTGTTTTTGATAAAATTGATTCACCGTAAGCCTCTCCCAACATTCCGCACACGAAATTTTGTTTGCAACACAAAATTTAATGCAAACTCTTTGTTTAATTATTGGATTCATTATAAAATCGCCGCGCACTACTGAGGTGTGTTTACTAAATTGAGTGCTGTCAACAAACTAGTTGTCAGAAGAGAGAACTAGGTATCAGAGGTCAGCACAGTGCTAACAACTTACATAAAAAAATTATTTGAAACATAGTTGACTTATACATTATAAATTTCTTTGAGTTAGAAAACTATTGTTTAATGTAGTACAGTAAAAATTGATGACAGTGTTCAGCATTTTTTATATGTTAATTATTATAAGTGTAATATAAGGATAAATCTACATTTACACATACTATGCAATATACAAGTTTACTAAATTTATCCCAAATATGGCAGCTTTACGATATAGTTTGACCCACATCAATAGAAGGTAGCATTTAAATTACAGAGGTGCAAACATTTCTCAAATAAACGAATAATGCCGAGCCTTAGGCTACAAATGCGAATAGCTCCTGAAAATTTTCGGGTCACGTACCTCACTTAATACTATTGACCTTGAATTCACATCGGTGAAACGTGAATGTAATACTTGAGATTTCATAAACCACAATTTCCATAATAATGTTTGTTTAAACATGTTCTTATACAATTCACTTATTGAAATGTTACTGAGAATAATACCATTACATACAATTGTTCTTACAAAATTTGTAAAAAATGTGGAAATTTACGAGTATTATACCTCACTGTTGATTGACATACTACTCTCTGTTACGACCCTACAGAAAACATCACATCATGAAAACAGATAAGTTCAACATTATTTCCATTTACCTAATTTTTATCACAAAAACGGTTTTTGTTACAATCAGTATTTTTGTAAACTTTTTATATAATACTATTTTTATTTTTCTATGAAGTTTTTAAACAATTACGAAGCTCTACCGGAAATTTTTAGATACCAGATGCTTATTTTTACATAAGCTCATATATGTACTTATATGTACATCTGTTAATAAATAATTTTCAAATTATTAATATCAAATACAAAATATGTATACAATACCTTATTTTTTACTAAAGTTTTTACTACTGTGTGTGCTTTTCTTTAGCTAGCATTACATTCCCATTTACTCGTAATCAATCATTTCGACGCAATGTATCTTGTCTGTCTATTGATTGTGCGAAGAAAAATTTTATCCGGCAGTTTCTTTTCATGCATTTCAATTGCTGAATCGATTATGTTTAAAGCAAACCTATTAAATGTGTATAAAAATTAAATTATTATTATTTTTTTATTAATAGCTTTAAGTGAGCCAGATGAGCACATATCACTTTGCCAATGTCACATTGTATGGAGAACACACGAAGGAGATAGTTAGGTTGTAAAGAGAAAAAAGTTATAATTTTATAAGAAGAGATCAAGTTGAATTCCTGCAACCTTCACCTATACAAATTAAATTAAACTTTTTTACCTCTGATATCTCCTGGATCATTCAAAGTAGGCAGCTGTCATTTCAATTTATTTTTTTTATATATTGTCTAGTCATCGAGCATTATTCGTCACTACGAAGTTAGGCAGAGAAAACTAAGCGCCAAATGCTGTGTCTTTTGTTTAAAATACCTAAAAAACAAAAATAAACTACAAAATTTAGGACTCCGATGCTACAAAGCTCCAACGGTGACAGAGCCTCACCTTATGATATGCGAAATGACACTCTGCATATAAATTGGTTAATTTGTGACACTCCTTACGTACTGAGCTGTATATTTCTTGTCAATATCGTTACCAAAGTTCTAAGGTATATTTAATGACATTTTTTAAAGTAAACAGTAAACACTGTTACAATAACTATGACATAAAAAGTAGTTAAATAGAATACAATAACTAATACTAATACTACTAACTAATAATAATAAACGCCTGTCGTGGCGCAGAGGTACAAGCGTGCAACTGTAAACGCAACAAGTTGTGGGTTCGATTCCCGCTCCAGGAAATGTAAAATTTAGTATTTTCATTTGTTGAGTTTGGTAACAAGGCGCGGCGTTGAGTTCCGCCACTCAACACGCAATGCCTCAATTCGGCGGATAGTGGGGAACGGAATTGTTGAAAGAGAATGGAGTGTCTTAACACTAGGTTCTTTGGTTCCCTCTGCCTACCCTGCTATATGCGGGTTTCAGCGTGAAGTTAAAAAAAAAGTAATAATAATAATAAAGAATAATACCACAACACTGTTACAAAAATTAAAATTACAAAGATTAATCTTTGTATCATCTTAAGAGAAGTACACAGACACCAAATTGTTCGGATGAATAAGTTTTGATAGAAAGGAAATAATATAAAAAATACATCGCAGAGTCGAGACATTTCGATCTCTTTTTGCTTGAGTTTAAGACATTTATTGCATGTTGAAATTCAATATCGCACTTTATTGTTTTAACAGAACGGGAAAATAAAAATAATTCAAATCCACAGCCATAATGTCCGGATACCGGGCCCATCGCGTTGCACAGAGAGGAGCTTGGAAAGTGCCTGGGACGACCCAAGTGTAGGTTTGAAAGGCCCCTTTAAACTGCGGATGAACTTTCACCTCCATTATCCGCGATACTCTCTCTATATAACCTATTTCATTTATTTTATGGATAGGTATATCGTATATTTCATTTTTTCTAAAAATAAATAAAAATTTTATAAATACGCGAGAAGATTCATTCTTATAGCAAGAAAATACTGTTCTTCATAAAGCTGCTATTACTTCGCCTCTTTGATTCGAAAGCTTTGTTATGCTATTCTTGAAAATTTTAAGTCTTTGCTACTTAAAGAACTAAGTAATTACGACACATAAAATCGAGTTTTTTTTATGTTTCATATTGGACAATAAACAAAAACAAATGCATGGTGTGATAGGCTATCAATTAACTTACTTATTAACCATTTTTTTACGTTGTGGAGTATGCAGCATTATCCCTTTTCCTTTTAGAAACATTAACAACATTTCGTTTTACCATTTTATTTGACTGATATTTAATAAATTTAAACATTTCCCGAGAGAAATTCCGGCATCGAGTTCAATCAGAATTGTGATATTATAGTTTCATTTAAATTATTAATTTACGTATTAAAGCATGCAATGGCTTTATATTTCGTTACTTTATATTTTCTATTAAAAAGAGTAAGTCTTTGTCTTTACGAATATGTTATTTGGTATACTGAATTTCTTTAAACTTTTTTATGACACTGTTGTTTCCATGTAGCTTTTATATAATTCATTAAATATATCATTTATATGAAACACAACAAATATTAGAGGTTATAATGTTAACTAGTTTATATAAATTTGTTGAAATAATACCATTTTTTTGCCATGCGCTATGTCCACTGTCTTTGCAAGGGTACCTTAAGTAAGAATATACTGTCTGAGTCAGCAACGGTTGAAATAAAGTAAAAAGAAGATGAATCGCTCTTCTTTTTCATTAGTAAGTAAATACCGTCGATCATTTTTGTTAAGCTAATTGATGATACGAACATTGGTTCGACTTTCCATATTCTGGCAGAACGCCAATAATACATCAACGTAAATTATATTAAACATTTACTAGCTTTGCGTATTTCTTTGCACGCTTATGTATCTATGTTTAACAATAAAATGAAAATTATCCTTATTCCATTACAATGTAAAACATGTTTTATAAATGTTGATGTTGATTGTCTCTATATAATTCTTATTTAAATTCATTCGCAAGAATATTAGCATTCTTGCTTCATATTCCGTTATTATCTAACACCAATCTGTAAATTATGAGTATTGATATAAGGCTTAATAAATAATTTATTTATTAATGATAACTATAAATCTTATTTTTTACTAAAAGATATTTTAGAAATTTGTCGTCGTAGTCATAGAAACCACGTAGAAAATGCGATTCGATATTTTAAAGCGTAGTATATAATTATGATAAAATAAAAAGGCAAGGAAAAAAGGGTACGGTAAAATGGGTAAGGATAACCAAGTATTTGCAGTTATAAGTACCTACTATATTTATTAAAAGGACCATTAACGGTTTGTGTAATAAACGCAATATTAATGCGTTTGTGATACTTAATTACTTAGGAAACTTAAAAATATTAAAGGAGGTCAAGTTTTTTTCTAAGTTTGCAGGATAAGTTGAATATTGAAATGTAAGCACTGAGAGCCATGGCGTTGATATAAGCCCTATTCATCATTAAGATACGTAGTCGTCACCACATAATGTAAAAAAAAATACGTTAATTAAAATTTACAGTAGCTATTGAATAAGCTTACAACATGATGTAAAGAAATTATAATTAGTTGTAAATGTTATTTATAAAATATTTATGCAATTCAAGGCACACATATTTTTCTAGTTCTAGATCTAATTACTTTTCATATGCTATATTGCAGTCTCCTATGAAGAGTATGCTGACGTATCGAAATAGTGATCCAAACAGGATCAAAAAAGTTACCCTATGTTGAAAAACACTATTAGTTTGCGGCGTGGTCTGATATGATCGGTAACTAAACCTTAAAAATATGCTAAAAGATAATATCTCACTTCTTCCTCTACACCATGTACGCGTTTTATATGGTAATGCATCTCAGATATTGATATTACAGACATAACGTAAAGGCACACCTCAAATATGAAACCTGTAAAAATAATTGTATATTACTTGTATATATTTAGCTAGTTACACATAAAAATATGGTCTGAAACAAAAACTGTTATATTATAAAAAACGCAAAAATAAAAGACAGCATACAATAGGCGTTTCAAGTGATTACAATTTTTCAAAATCGTACAATTTCAATTGATATACTGGCTGAAAATTCTTTGTTTTAGGTTCACAATTCTAGAGCTAAAAGCATGTAGATGTTTTCGTTCTCTATTGGAAATATTCAACAGAATATGCTCCTGTGATTGCCTAACACGAATGTCGTGTCACTATTTGCAAGTCTCTTTATTCTTCGGCATTCGAATTCCACTTTTGAATTCAAACATTTTTTTACAATTCTGCTATTCTTTTTTGTTTTTTTTTTTATTATTTTTTAACTCTTTCATCGTTGGTTTCATGCATATGAGTATACCATGATAATATAAAATATCAACATTGTTTTATGTTCATATATCGCATATTATATGCCAGATTCATGGCCTTGTCTCTTTAAACTTTAATAACAAAGACGGACAAAATACTTAACAAGAATCGAATAATCGATTGCCATTTCCAATCATCTTTAAGTTTTCAACTCGATTAACCCCAACCGTTCCTTCAGAACTCAATTACTTTTCAGGAAAACGAGTTAATGAAACAAGACAGACCTGCAACCATCCTTGACTACGCTGATATCATTAATTGTTTAATACGTCTCGCTCTAGTACGCGCCGATATTCAAGTATTGATTGTATTCGTTAAGTATTGTTTCATTTCTTTAGTTACTTTTTATTGATAGAAAGTTCCTGATTTATTTCCATCATAAGCATTAATGTGAAAATGTGGGTCAAGTTCTATATTAAGTACATGCATGGTTGTTGATTTCGTCGATATAAGAATTAGGATATAAAACGCTGCCAAATTCTGTAGATAATCCTGAAATATATTTAAAAATAAATAAATGTATTAAAGGTGAAAGTTCGACTTGATTAGTTTTTACATAAAAGTTATATTATTATAATAGCAACGAAACATGATGATATCTCTATTTATTCTTCATATTTTATATTTCGCATATTAAATTTACGCATCTCATTAATATAACAGAGTAGGCAGAGAGAATTTAGTATTAAGTAAATCCGTTCTTCCCTTGCCACCCAATTTAAATTCTTTGTGTGTTAGGTGGTAAAGCCAAACACCACACATTACCTCACCAAATTGAGCAATTTAGAAAAAAATTAAGCAAAAACACTCCCCCGGTCTTCCATCGAATTCACAGCCATCATGTTTATTGTCAACATATTTCCACTACCCTACAACGGTGTTTATTTAATAAAAATGTACACTAAAGAATAACTTTAATATAATGAAAATTTACTACTTATTTTAGTATTAAAATACTTTCAATCAAATTGTTGCGAAGTCAATAAATAAGGCTTTAAGGAATAAATGCTGGGGGAGATTTATCCGTTCTTATACTGAGATTAGACTGTTCCCGCAAAGCTCAGTCCCTTTGTCTAAATTAGGTTTTTTACTATTTTTAAGCAAATTGCCATTTATGTACCTATATTTTATTTAAGTGAACTTACTGAAAGCGAATTCGGGCTTAACATTATTTAGGTGAATTTACAAAAAGTAAATTTTGTCTGCGTCATGGACAGACACAATAGACCAACTATTTAAAAATATTAAATGAACTTTAATTATATGCTTTATGTCTGATATACTAAGCACTTTTATATTATGCCACTTAATATTTCTATTAAGGCAGAAAGTGAAGGGTAAGGCTAAGGAGGTTTATTTATCTATAACGCACAATAAGAAAAAACATAATTAGACGTTAAATCACAAAGGAACAGACACCTCCATATTTAAAAAAGATTATTTATTTCACTACTTTTTTGTTTGTATACTTTTTCTTTAAACAAAAATATAAATTCAAAAAAACTTATTCTGATTTCAATAATATGATAATATTTTCTGTTATACGCTGTATATATTGTGACACATAAAATATGTCCCATATATGATAGACAATAGCTCGCTAGACTAAGGGAGTTCGAATGCATAGATGCTAGAAATTGACTTGCAAAACAGTCCCGAGTGGCGAGCCAGGGACACTTGCTCGACATTGTGACGACAGACTGCAAGTTTGCTGCTACAGAATTCTCTAAATAAAATTATTTTAGTTATTTAGTAAATTTGTATGGATATTTGTATATTGGATTGTTGTAGTATTATTAAATTTAACTGCTTACTGCTACTAACCATCTCATATGGTTAATTTCATCAGTGTATGATAACCACACTTACGTAAGTTACGTATTTTATTAATCAGTAACCATAACTGGGTATTGGGAGCTGTTTGATATGTTAATTAAAAAATATAATTAATTTACTGATATTTTGAATACAATTGTATAATATAAAACTACCTTAAAATTATAACACAAATACAATTAGCATTTTCTATCAATTCTATTTTATTCAAATTGAAAAGTACGGCTTAAAAATATGTTTAGTCAGTTTGGACTAATGAAGTGGGAAATATATAAGAAAAAGTTAGAATACATATTCATATAACAGTAAAATATAGTGCGTAGATACACGATAACATTTCTGCGTTCACGAGAGTACATTACACAAATAATAATAATAATAATAATGTCATATGCTATAAAAGATAGTTCCAAAAACTTGAGGGCAAACAATACAGTAACTACATAAAGTCCAAATTATTAATCATATTATGTCAGGGAGAGCACAAATAAAAGTTAATATTGACGCCTCCAACAAGGCATTCCGTAGGGACCGCTTCCGTTCTAACTTTTCAGAGACCCTCCTCCTCTTTGATCATTACTGTATGTGTTAATTAGAAATGTGAGTATTTTCTGTATTGACATGCTCCTATCTATGAGCCTTGTAAAGACGTTTGCTCTCATGCAAAAATATCAATTTATTTTTGTTAGAATTCGTATTTTCACATTCGATTCTAATTATAAAAAATATGCTTTAACTCATTTTTAGGTTAAAGATTGTTAGAAAACATACAATTATATAACTAATTAAAATATTTGTATATTCTTAACACTTTCAAAATATTTAAAAATATTGTTGTTAGGCTTATGTATTAATAATTTATGCTTTTACAAAAAATATAAATAAAATATTAGAATGTTTATGAGTATTTTACTATGGTTATTACTAATTAATTCCATTTTTATAACGCTAACGAAAAAAGTATAAAGCCAGAGCTTATATACTGTATTGGTTTATTTTCTTATTATGTAGATTTATCACTAACTCAAGATGAACTTGTTACAACTAATCTGCAATCCCTTTCGTCACTTCGAAT
This sequence comes from Philaethria dido, assembly GCA_033558755.1. NCBI lineage: Eukaryota > Metazoa > Arthropoda > Insecta > Lepidoptera > Nymphalidae > Philaethria > Philaethria dido. The sequence goes on from JAKGSA010000136.1 coordinate 2,944,640, forward strand.
TGAGAGCTCTATTTTATTGCTAGCGCGGGGACCCGTGTGATTCTGCCATAATCTACAGCGATACTCATACCATCCTTTTATTAAAATTAAGATTCTTTGATGCTGTAAGAATTATAGTTATAAGTGTCGTGATTCAAAGTTTAATGAAATTATGATTTTCATGGTTTCATTTCAGTTCATTTAAGCGCTTTGCTTCTAAATTCTAATGAAAGTCTTACGACCTTTGACGATTCTCGGACAATTTACGGTATTTATGCTATAGTTTGGTAACCACGTGTAGATATATTACTATTATGTCGTTTCATAATATTTAATTGAGATATATAAATATTTTTGTTACATTTTTTAAAATTATATATCGTATTTTCATAAAAGAAAATTAAATTAGAAGAGGAGAGATTAGATTTTATATTTATTTTATAATTACTGCCAATAAGTATAATAAAAAACAATTGAAAGACCACAACGTTTTATTTTGATTCTCATATTGCTTACAGCATTCGTGAAATCTTTTAAAAAAAACGAGTTTTTTATGAGGAAGACATAAACAATAAAATGGTCGTTTAGTCTCCAGTCGTAATCGATGCCAACAGAAACAATCTCGTCTTCGCTACTACCATCGTAAACCTGCTATAAAAGCAGACGAGCCTACATTTCATATGTATGTACCTATATAGATTTTCAATCTTCGCAAGATGACGGGCGATGACAGTCAAATTCTGATAACATTAAGGTCATTGTCGTAACATCCTTTTCAGTTACCTCCTGGACGTATAAAGACGCTTTAATATTGAAATATAAATAGAAGTTTCTTTTATGCTTACCTAACGGCATGAATATATATAATATATTCATTAAATGATGGTTGGTTGTAGTATTGTCTTTTAGCTTTTCTTTTTTATTAAAAAACAAAGTTTATAGAAGCATTTTAAGCGATAAAGTAAATTAAACAATTTTTGTGATTTAACGTTAGTGGTTAAATATAAATAATCTTGTGAAATATTATGTTGATGACAAAGCTAGAGTATATAGCGTATTATATAGATCTACGTAAGTACGTGAGTAAAAGACCTGTAGAGTATTAAGTGGTTTTCAAATTATCCATAGCAAATATCAGGTATTTTTTCTGATTAGATTTAGGGACCTCCTACAACAAAAGAATATTTAAAAAAATAATCTTCCATAGTTACATTACAATATATTTACATATGTCGCATAATTACTGGTGGCATTGTAATTTTCTTACATGCTCAAAATAGATATTACCAATATAAACTAATTTCTTTTTTAAAAAAAATTGTGGAATAAAAAAGCGTACAGAATGTGACTTCTTTACTTTCCTTATGGTCTTGATGATGATGTGAAGGATCAAAAAAATATGTTATACGTCGTATGAATAATAAAAGCATAGCTTGACTTTATCTCGGCCATATAGTAACTTAACTGGATTCACCACAAGACATTCGTATCAAATGATATTCTTTCTCAGTTTTATGGCCACCATAACGTAGGAAAGGGCAATACGGAAAACGATACTTGCCTTTATAAAATATTATATATAGTACTTAGCAGATGTTATTACTTTATACATGGGTATACCATATTCATATGTGCATTTAAAGGACTCCAAGCTTTAGGAGATATCAACGAATGATATGATGAATATTATACATTTTAAATTAAAAACAATAATATGAAGTAATATTGTCAAGTAATTTAAAAATGTAACCAAAAATCAACTCGGACAGTCTACTAGTAAGCGTACAAATAATAAATACCTACGGTATATGTGAATAATTGTTATATCGTAGATAAGTATGTTTATAAACGATAACACGCCTTGGGAATAAAATGCTCGCTCCAGTCTATTTCAAAGGTATCATTGTCACTAATAAATAATTGTAAAGTATTGACTTAAAAAAAAAGTCCCGCTGAGTTTCTTGCGCCGGTTCTTCTCAGGTCTGAGGCATAAAATTTAGTGAACCGGTGGTAAGTTATTTGACGTTCAAAACAATGAACCATGTAACTTCTTACTTTGAATAAAATTGACTTTGACTTTGACTTTGACTTTACTGTCATATTACACGATTGATACATATTTGTTTAATATTTTGTAGACGCATACTCGTATTACTTTAGTAGAGATATATATAGAACTAGCTTCCCACCCGCGGCTTTGCCCGCGTGGAATTTGGTTATATTGCGCGACATGGTAAGGAGTAGTTTAAAGTCTTTCCCAAGATTCTAGATTATTTGTCAAAAAATTTTTCGCGATAAAAAGTATCCTATGTCCTTTCCCAAGTTCAGTTCTACCTTCATACCGAATCTCATCAGAAACGGTTCAGTCACTTAGGCGTGAAAGCGTAACAGACAGACAGACAGAGTTACTTTCGCATTTATAATATAGTAAGGATATGTACCTAATATTCGATAATATTATTAATCTGTAAAGCTATCTACGAGTACGAGTATATAGCTCATACGTTATAAAATTATTAAATTGTATGTTATTTTTTCTGGTTTCAGGTGCAGTGGTATAATAAACACACCGTCAACGGGTTCCAACTACTATTGAGACCTTTTTTATCGTGTTAAAAATGTCTTCGCGTTTTTCTCTGATCTTTAATAAAATATACTAACTGTATCATTAAATCATTTTTAAAATTATTTTTATTATATAATCTTTATAGAGTTGTATAGCACTCAGTCAAGGCGTCAAAGCAGTTTAATGAAAAAAAGAATGTCGTTTATTTATGTTGGCGCCAAGTAAAGGCTGTGAAAAATGTATATCTTTTGAAGATAAGAGGTAATATATTAGATGGTTTCATTATGTGAGTGTTTTTTTTTTCATATGAATGTAGCTGTTAAATGAACGAATATGGCTTTAGCCATGTATATTTCTTCTTTTACGGGTAAAACCATTTTGCCGTACAAAAATAGAAATCAATTTAAAAATCAATTTTTAATAAAATTTTAAATAATACAAAAAAGTTCGTTTGTTTCACTGATAGCTAAAATGGCTCCAAGTTTTTTCTGTTCATTTGTACTTATTAGTGAACAATGTTTAATATCGTAAAAGTTCTCAACAAATAACCTCAATACCCTCCAAAATGTAGGCTAAGAAAATTAAGCAATTTTTCCTAACACCATTAAGGTCTAATTTCACTTAGTAATTTTAATTCTCAGTGAGAAAGAAAAGTCCCAATTAACATTTAATTCTTTCGTACTTTCATTGGAACTTAAGCTTTTTAGGCCAGTAAAGAAAACATAAAACAGAAACAGATTTCATAATTTAAGCCTTAATTTATTTTGTTTTTAGAACAAACATAAAACAGGCTGAAACAAATCTTATCATAAATGTAAATGTTGATTGATTCTCTTCAAATATTATTGTTTTCGTTTCAATATTTAAAATGTTCAGTGCTTCTTAGACTAACGTTTAATTTTTACCTTACATGAAATTGAATAAATACATATTCGAGCTACATGTTAAAGGTATAAGGAGGTTAAGCAGGTATTAATAAATTTGATAGTGCAATCTATACTATATTATTACCCTTTATTTATAAATGTAATATGTAGTGTTGTTCTAAACGTCATGCATCATCCCATCAGACTGAACCCACTAACTTCGCGTTCAGTCAAACAGTAACTCATATTCAACTACTTTCCTTATAAGCTCGTATTCTGGTTTAAAATGTTTTCATTCGCAGATTTCATGCGGAATTATTCATGTAGAGTTAGATTAAAGTGTTCTCTTAATTAATCTGTAGATTTATTACAATGTACACTTTCACGCGTTTTTAATTTATTACACACAGAAACCATTTTAGTTGTGTTTTTAAACGAATTAAAAATTTGATTACTTTTATTTTCCTCTTTAAATTCGTTTCATCATGTCTCTTTATTAATACGTTATATTTAAACCATTTTATTTAAAAAAATGAAGTGCAAATTTGAAATTTGTAACTATCTTAGGATGTTTTACATGTAACACATAAATTATGGATTAATTTATTTATTACTAAAAATATTCCTGAAATTCTGTTCCTATTCTAAGGTAATCGTGAGTAAAGGGTGACTAGAATAATAATTTTTCAGACTATATATTTAAGTTAATTTCAATAGCTTTTAAAGATCTTACCAAAAACTATTAGTATCTTTCTGAGGTATACTACTATAATTTTATAAAAAATATATATTTATAGACCTATAAGCTATAAGGAAGGACAAGTCAGATCAAACCAGTGTATAATAAAATATATTATGACACTTATGTTTTAGAAATCTGCAGTCTGATATATAGTTAAATTTAGTTTGTATTAGAATATAAAGAATATACCCATCAATTACTTTTATCTGTATTAGACAGTATCGGACTCATCTAAATGTCAGTTCGGCCAAAAAACGTGTTGTTCCTATTTTATTGTGATATTAATAAAAAAATACGTGAAATTTATATAACGAACACGGCACGTTAGGAATATGCCTCGACAATTATTTTGATCGCGGATTGTCAATTGAATTCATTTAGTCATTTAATTCTCTATATATTAACGGTCATAACGATTTAAAAGAACTAATACCTATAAACTGATCTTTCTTTTCTTAATTCTAAACCTAACTTTTTGCTCGACTGGTTGCTCAACTTTTTGCCCGACTGGTTGCCCAACGGTTTTGCTCGACTACTTTCTCGAGTGCTTGCTCGACTACTTGCTTGACTGCTTGCTCAACTGTTTACCCAACTGCTTGCCCGATGATTATTTTAGAACGATTATTTTAAGAGGTAGTGTTCTTACTGTATTTCTTAGCAGGTACCTAATACCTATTAGGTACATTCTTTTTACACTACAGTCTACAGGTACTTATCGGAGTTTGATTGTCTAAACAATATAAAAATATATAACCTCACGGTGCTTTTCCTCTACCGCCACTGGCTGAGGCTCACGGGAACTCCTGAATCTTCCGTGAAATCTCGGTGGACTTGACTCTGCAACTTGCCTTGTAGGCTGATGCCGCCGAATTTCAGAGAATATAGAGGTAGTTTCCATGGTCTCGGCTAGGGAGCACCGTGTAGTTTTGGTGTTCTTTCTTCCCATAGGTAAACAGCTAAGTTTTATAACTTAACAAAACTTGCTTTAAGTTGGAATTGTCAAGGAACCTATAAATTGATTTTTAATTAGTAGCTCAATATTGTCCTAATATGATAATGTAAAATAAAAATATAAAAGGAATTTTGTTTTAAGTTCATATAATAAAAATAAAAGAATTTAATATATTATATTGATATTTAAAAGAATAAGCAGTAAATTCTAAAATTCAATCTCTCGTTGAATTGGAAGATTAAATTAAGATAAAAAAAATCCTTTTGCAAACGGGACTGATCGACTTTCTTTACTAGATTCATTTTCAACTTCTAAGAGACGGCTATAAAGTGTGTCGTTTTTTTATCATATAAGTCACATAGGTTGTCCAATTTATTTATTTCTTCTTAACATACATCATAGTAACTAATCTTTATAATAAAACTACTGTCTTGTGTAACCTATAAAAGGTGATTTGTTTAGTTTTTCTCAATATGTTTAAAGAATTTGTCATCGAATTAAATATCTTTAAATTATAAATATATTCTTCTTCTTCTTCTCTTCTATGTTCTTCTTCTTCTATGTGTTTTTTATTATAAATATATTGATACCTAAATTTGTAGTATAAACAACTGTCGATATCTTAAACATCGACACTTGTATGTAGTTACTTCATTTATACTTCGTGATACATACATATTAAGTTCGCAATACCTAAAAATAACTTTGTATAAATAAAAATAAGATTTATGTCACTAGATACGAAAATACAATAATTACATAGGAGTAAGATAGGAGATATTATGGAGAGCGTTGGTTTCCCCGAGGACAAGTAAATCTCTCGTTCATTACCCCACATGTGCCGCCTGACGTCGCGGGATATCAAGCCATCGTACTAGAGGAATCTAATCTCACTTTGATTAAACTACGTAAATTGAAATAAACTGATGACCGCCCTTAAAGTTGTTGTTGTTATGAATTAGTTTTACCAAAATCTAATCTTTTTCTAATATTTATTAAAAAAATACAATGGGAAATAAACAAAAAAATGTGACAGATCAAAATAAGAAAAAAGTATATTTCATCAGAAATTTGCAGCAAAAATTTGACTATATAGCACATATGGGAATAGCGCCATAGCAATAATGTTCACCGTGATGAACATTAACTTATCTCACTCATAATTTATATATATATAATAACAAAAACTGGGTGTATATGGGAGTAAATGGAAAAATGCTAAATGGAAGGTGCTTATTCCTTATAACAAAAAATAATTTTTAAATATTACCTTAGTGTCATAAATGTGTGTGTATTAATAGCAATCCTAATGCCGCTACTAGTAGGTCGAAGAAAGTGCCTGCACGTGAATAACAAGTAGGAAAGTATTTTGCAATTCTTTAAAAATATGTGAGTCAATAAATATAGAAAAATTAGTGATGATGGTTGCTAGCAGCTCTGATGACATCAACTAAAATAAACACGATAACACTGTTACAATATTTGTATGGTACTTTATATTTCCGGCTTCTTGGCACAATAGCATAAATACCTTCTTTTTATGTGTTGTTTATTATATTTTTATCTAATAAATATCGTATTTAAAGACTTCGCCGTACGCTAATCGCAGTAAAAATAGTAGGGAACCCTCAGGTAGCCCCAGACGGCGGGTAGCCCCGGACACTTCAATTTCTAAGAAACGAAACGCATTGCTTTGGAGAAAGAGTTATTGTAAAGATATCTTTTTTAGAGTAGAAACAAATGCAGTTTGATCACGGCGTGGACGCTGGGTAAATTAGCCGTGGGAGAATGTTTTATTTTCGACTAAAAAATTAATCGCTTCTGTTAAATTTCATCGGTGATTGTAAGTACAATAAGTAATTTTTATACTTTTAAGCTATAGCATAGCTTCTGTCGCGGGCCTTGAGCGTTGAGACCGTACCCAAAAATTTCGTAACGAAAATAACCTAACACCCCCCACTCCGACCGGCACAGCTATGATACATTTTAGTTTTGCCATCTACCAGTGAATAGTAGAACTTTTAATGACTTTTTGAAAGATGACTTTTTCAAAGAAAATCAAAGCAAAAAAATACTGCATAACTAAAATAAATAAATAATTATAATTACATAAGTTGATAAAAAATGTTATGCACCGCGGCAGTCTCCGAGTGCCACACGTCTTTTTTTATTTGCGTTTCATATAAGTGTCCGGGGCTACCTCCCCTTCCCCTAAGTAAATTAGAAAGTACATATGTCTAAATTATTCTACTATGCTACTTAACTGATAAAGAAAAAAGTTTCATGGATTATATATATGAACCTATATATTACAAAAAAAATAGGTTTTAATGTGGACATTTATTTATTTCTTATATTATTGTTATTAAGTCGTATATATACGAGACTCGTAGTACATAAGTATTTAATTTATACAGTTACACTTATACGATAATTTGTGCACCATTAATGTTTAAATCTAACCATATTATGTATGAAAATAACAAATAATATTTATTAATAGTAAATTAACAATTATCTTCATCTATCTTCTTTTTTTAAGGGGTAAGCAAAAATCAGTGATAACTTTTGCTCTTTTCCCGCCAATTAAGCGTGGGTTGCGTGTCGAGTGTTGGAATGTCGTTCCGTCTTATCAAACTAGAACGAAAATATAAAATTTTAGAAGTATAAACATTTTCATTAATGAAGTTTTCATTAAATATATAATATAATCTGTAAATTCTCATTTTATTTTATAAATACTCGTATTGTCGCATGTTTCTTTGACAATCGTCCATATAACACGATTCTTATCATCTTACCTTTTGCAAATCATAATATATGAGAGGTCGAATTATGAGCAAGCTGAGTAGACTGAAGTGACGATTTGCGAGATTAGAGAAACCAAAAAAAAACGAGGTCGACAAAAATTAGGAATTCTGAAAAACCAAGGTTGACAAAACTGAACTGACTATTTACGAAATTTAGTGAAACTTGGAAGTTCCACTCAAACTTAACTAGCCTATACCTTGTCAATTTATAACATTTTCGTCTAGGTCGGACCCACCCACGGAATTTCTACTATTCGCCACTGTGTTTTCTATATCGTAGTACATATCTAAATTTGGACTGTAAAATATAGAATCCTGTTTTTTCCATTCTTGTAGGAGTTGCAGGTTTTTTTCTCATAGCTTACCAAAGACCTCACATGGCAAAACTTCAGCGTCTTACGCACACTAATTTAGACTGTGCATTGTCTCTCAGTCACTTGGTCAAAAAGGGAAGAGTTATATACCTATATATTTATTGATAAAACATGTAAAAGTCAATAGCATATGAGTATTATCAAAAGAAACAGCGTCGCTTTCAAATCTCTATCACGGAATTCAATGAGCCTCTATCTATCTATTACGTATTTAGGGTCCATTCCGATATTGTAAGACAGCGGTCAATAACGATTTGAGTCTATCATCGAGATTGGTATATCAAGCACTGATAATATCGAATTTATAAATTATTATTATACTACACTTAGAACATTTTCTTAATAATTCTAAATATTTGTTACGATTTGGTTTAAGAAACAAATCTTAAAGAAAGTCATAATTTACAGAAAAAAATATTTGTATATCTAATACTGTAAAAAATTCTACATATATTATTCACTCGATTTACATTGTTTTATGATGTTCATATAATATTCATATATTTACATTAAACATTGACTGTGTATATTTATATAAAAATATGATAAGAATGTTTTGTTTCTGTTTTAAATGATTATCCTGAAGTCTTGGCTAAATACTTGGTTATATTTGTACATCTAAAGTAATATATAACATCAATTAACAATGATACTTATTTACTTTTTATGGCATATTTTTTAATTGAGAAAGGACTGCTGATTCAAAAAGGCCAAGTTTCTTTTGTTGTTACTTATATATATTACACAGCTTGAAACTTGTCTTGTTGATAACAAAAACAAAAAGATAAATTACGTTTCTTCTTTAAAAGAAGTTGAGATTGTTCATCATTTCTGTGGAGTAGCGGTCAAATGTTGGTTGGTCATTGCGGTTCTTGGCGATCCGCCAGTTATTCTGTACCGCAATAAAGTGATATTTAACTTTTCCTCTTTTTTATATACACATATATAAAGATTCTAAATTATTTTATTGTGTTCTATTTAGTTCACACTTACTTATTGAATTATTATATAAATATTTGAATTAACTTCGTCCGTTTTAATTTTAATTGTCTCCATTGTTGATCAAATCTACTAATCGAAATTTTAGCCCCTTCCTGTAGATAAATGGACTTGAAATTTGGTATATGCCTTTAGTTTTGATAAAAATACAAAGATATATAATATTACATTTATATTTTATTTATTATATTTATATTTTCAAAGAACATCCTTGAATAACTTTAAGCAAAATGAAGAACGGAATGACCTATCATTAGATTCTATCGATCTATTCTTAATATATGGTTGGTAGTAGATTTTTACAAAAAAAACATAAATATTATTATAGAAGTATAATATACATTGCAAATTTTAAATAACAAACATTTTAAACCCAAAAAGGAAGCTCATAGATAGTTAGTGAATTAAATTTGCTACACTTGATGATAGTTTAACAAATTATTTTGACGTTATATCACGTATTTTATGCCAGTTAAACATGTAAAATGGTAATTTTGACGTGCATCACGCGAAGAGCAATGAACCAATTTTAGTGAAAGTTAACACTACATTACTTTCAAAATTATAGCTTTTAGTTTATTATAAATTCACAATACCTATATATTGGTAAAGGATGTATAAAAAGGGTTCATTTTCCACTCCAGGAAAATATTAAATAACATTCAGTGTTTTTTATTTCCATGCTCCGGTAAAAAAGCAAAACGCACTGCGTTGAGTTCCGCCACTGAGCACGCAATGCCTCAATTCGGCGAAAGGAAATGTTAAAAGGGAACAGAGTGTCTTAACACGAGGTTCCCTCGTTCCCTTTGCCTACCCTGATATGTACAAGATACAGCATGAAGCTAAAATAAAATGAATAAAAAACTTTTTTCTGGCATTACATTCTACAATGAAATAATATCTTAGTAATTTTTATTATAAATTTTTATATAATGATTTTGTGGTAAAGTAGAAGAGAAATTCATAAATATCTACAGTATAAGAAATGTAACACATATTTCTTTTAACATAACTGTTCTCAATATACGAAAACAATTCCTTTCAAACAGGAGAACCTTATACATATGAATAAAACTACTGTATATAATAAAATGCAATTATGTAGCGACAGTCTTGAAAAAAGTATCATTTGAAATTTTTACGTTCCTAAGTAAGAGCTGTCACAGAGCGGGAGAGCTTAGTCATGTGAGATTAAAACTCTAGAATGCCCTAAATCTGGCACTCAGAGTTGTTGAAATGTTTGCGATTTGTAATTCCATTGTTTTAACGAGCGACTGCTTCTGAATACATTTGTTTTAATTCTTCTAGATACAAAAATAGTTTTTAATTTGCACAAAATAAATAAGTATATACTTATACATACAACTTAATTACTAAAGTTACTTAATTTAATGTAATTATTATAATGGACATATTAGTTCAAAAGTAAGTCGTAATCTATAAAAACAAACTCATTAAGTGTTCTTCCGTTTATTCTCCCTAATCACGCAATTTTTTTAGTGAAATTAGGTGAACTTTCGTGAAATTATCATATATGATCAGTTATTAAATAAAATTTCGGTCAGTTACCTATTTTTTTTTATTACACTTGTATATCATGTTAGTGAAATAATTAAAATTAAAATGTCATAGACATTAAACAATTTGTTATTATTAGAGATAAACTAGTTATAATAGCTATTACTTATAGTCAGTCTCTACAAATACTAGCTAATTTTGGACACCCAATACTAGCTACTAAACCCCAACAGTAGCCTTTTCCACACGCAGAATCACTTGCGCAAGCTAATACGGTGCCTACGTGGAATTTAATTCTGAGACCATTCTAAGGTTGTGGTACAAAAAGCTTACTTTAGCAATAAAATAAACAAGTAAAATGAGATATTTTAACATCATTTTTGGTTTGTTGTATTTAAGGGTTAGTGGGCTAAGCGAACAGAGGGCGGATAATCTTCATAATAATATTTTTTTTTTCATAATAATAATATATATTTTTTTCTTTTTGGCCCAGGGCGACGGTAGAGGGCGCGTGCAGTTACCGTCGGCCAGACACTGCATCCAATCTTAATCAATCGTTCAATCTTAATCAATTCTTCAATCGTTCCTCTGATCGTAGCGGTACTCCGTTCCATTGGAATAAGGAACGAGCGGACGAGAGAGTGCGTCTGTGTATGCGCACACACTTACGTACTATAACATATTCCCGCGCAGATGACACCTGGCAAATCAGTGTGTCGCCGTCGACGGATACGTCTAGGAGGACATCATCATCATCATCATCAATATATTTTGACTTTCATTTACTTTAGTAAAAATATATATGTGAATGTACTAGCTTATATCGAAATATTATATTTAATAAAAAAATATAATATTTAAAAATCAATATAATATGCACTGGAAGTAGAATTTCAAGCTCGGTATGCACTTTTGGATGCGCTTACATAAGTCCTGCGCTAAGCCAACTCTAATAGCCTAATTAAAACGCGCCTTTTAGCAACAATGCAAGCATTTAACGTAATTTCAGGCAACAGCTGCAGTTGCACTCGGTCCAGGCATTTTAGAAGATGACAGTAATTACAAACGCTCATTAGAAATTCCAAGATCTTTTGCCATTAAAAGAACCATTATCTCAATGATATCTTTGTTCAGCTTCATTGTGTTGTGTTCATTATTGTATAGGTCAGTGTATTACTTTGTTGTAAGATACTCGAATTTTGTATTTGTAGATGGGCTTTATAAATATTTATAAATGTTGTGTATGATCAAGATTTACTTCTTGATTATCGATTCTCGCTCCTAATTTACATTGATATTTAAAAAATATATATGTAAAAAATTTTGGTTATTTTATTTACGTAAACTTATATCTTTAATTATACATATATCATAAAATTATAATATATTAAATGAGTACATACATTAAATTTGTATAAAATTTAAATTTGTATAGTTTTTTAAAAACAATAACTTTCATTGAATTCTAATCGCATTACCAAAGCAGTAAGAGAAAATAAATAAAAAACATTCAATAATAAGGCCATCAATTTTTATCAATTGTATTAAATGATTCCGGTCATATATCTTCCTACGCAGTAGCATGGCTATCTTACACGCTTCAGTGCGAATTCAGGCAAAACGGCTTTCCAGTCATGAAGTTACATTTATGTAGCTTTTTACAGTCTTTTTTGTACGGCACATTTAATCGACGCGACAATTTCACTGTGATCACAAAAAGATAAGTTGAATAGAAAAGACCTTTAACCCCTGTCGTGTTTAACTTCATTTTAACTAGATACGAAAATTGTTGATGCTAGTTACCTTATAACATGCAATTTTTTTAATTCTCTTCTCTTTATGGACAGAAAATGTAGTCACGGTACTAACTTTATTTTATCTTCCTTGCAAAAGGTATTGTACAAAAAAAAATGTTGAATTAAATCATTTCTTATTTGCTCTAAAAAAGTTCTGCTAATAAAAAAAATATTCATTGTTTTTATATTTAACAATCGTTCTTATTAATATTTTAATCAGTAGCATACTTTACATAAATAATTTTTAAACAGATTTCATGTGATATTTTTATCGCGGTTAACTTTTAAACAGTGTAAAATTTATTATTTTAAGAAAGAAACAACTTATTTTAAATGCATTTTGTAAAAAAGGGGTTAACAGCGATTGAATAGATGATAATTCTTTAAAAATAAAGTATGCTACTTTTTATTATAGTGTATATATTATACGTAGTATTAAAAGCAGTTTCATAATTTTGAAATAGATATTGACTGGAGGCTGACTCCAAGCGCCACGAACTGAAAGCCCAACCACCTTTAGTGATTAGTTATAATTTTGCCTACGATTTGCTTAAATACCCGCAATGCGCAAGGATCTCTTCCAAAAAGCTGATGCAGTCGCCATTACCGCAGTCGGCCTGAAAAAATCATCATCACTCGTAGTGTCCATACTCAAAATTACAAAGTTGCAAAGGGCAAAATTTTCAAGTGCATAAAGAAAGAGATGGCGAAAAAGGTTCTCAGGGAGTTTGGATGCGTAGAAGTTATAAGTGAAAAAGAAACGTCATAGAATTTATAGTTATTTTTTATTAGAAATTTCTGAAAATACCTGAGCCAATTAAGCTAATAAATAAAAGTATGTCTTCTTAATGGAATCCTTTATATTTAAACTTACACTTGTTCATATTTTCATACATGCCACATTTTATTAACATAAAATATATTATGTCATAAAAATAAGGTCATGGTGCTAAATAAATAGAACCAAAATTGAAACACCATTTCAATATTGCATTACAACAAAGAATGCCGTGAATTATTAGATTTTAATCATGTCTGCGATTAACTGTATAAGTAGTGAACATTTTAGGGTCACCTTTAATTTTTGTTGCATAGTATAAAAACAACAAACATTTATACGTTAACAAGCGACTAACGAGCTTAGTTATAAAATTACCATACCTTTTTCTTTACTTCAAATTTTACACGGAATTTCAATTTGTAACTGTGCAAACTGTACTAAAATGTTATAAAATAATTGAACTTACAAGAGGTGTCAGTTCAAATCCTATTACGTTTAACTCCTTAATACTTACTACTTTGCAAAGAAATTCAATACGTAATATCTATATTACGGATACGTACATTTAAAACTGAGGTATATATATACGCTTGTCATTTAAATTTAAATATTAAGCTTTACGTAATAAAGCTAGAGAAACGACAGTATCTTAAATATACCGTTATTAATAAAACGTAATAGTAAAACGACAGTTTCTTATTAATTAAGGTGAGTGGTAAGAGAAGTAGAGGGAGACCTCGGTTGACCTTCGAGACAGTATCAGTATACAGTATCAATGATACTGAAGGAAGGTCACGTAAAAAGCATGAGGACTCCCCGGAGGGCATGCATGAAGAGATTAATGATTGTGGACGAGGCGAAAGAGGTATGCAGGGACCGTAGCGTTTGGCGCTCCGTTCTCTCTAGGGATAAGCGTGAAGTTAAACAGTTTCTTAAACATAACGTTATTATAAACATAAAGACAGGCAAACTCCAAATGCTCGACAAGAAAAGAAAAACATTGATGTAATTAATAGAATTTGTTTTTTCTATAGTTATTAGTGATATTGACGAAAATAATGTTTCTATAACGTTTTAAATAATAATAAAAAATAAATACTTTTAAAAACGTCTGTTTGAGCTTCAGCTTCAATAGAATATGGAACAATATTTTCAGCTCAATGAAGGTTAAGAATTAGTCGACTGATTTTACTTTCTTAATATTCATTTCGCTAACGTCTTCCGATTTATGATCTGCAAATAGCCGTTCCAATTTTATGTTATGGCCCCATATAGTTTTATTACAGCAAACAAGTTTTATATATTTTTAACGCTAAGAATGTGGCTTACATTGTAAATGTAGGACTAAGGTTTACTCGAATACATACTGTACTAGCGTATGCTTCAATTGTTTCTTTTTTATCGATTCTATAAATAAACAGATATTTATGGAACACTTTATTAGCTCGTTGTATTACTTCTTGCCTTATTTATAAAATTATAAAGTGTATATTAAAAAAACATCTTTGTTGAAGCGTATAGCTTTAAATTTAATAACGAACTTAGGTTTTGCCTACCAATTCGTGATTTAAAATTTTACTAAGGTATTAAAAATTCAATATGATATAGATTTAGTCAAGTCTTTGTTTAGAGAATACATATAATAATTACAAGCATAATTCATATCTAAACCTACTTTAAAAGAGCAATTTCACATTTTTTACCGCATACCTTGGTAAGTACTGTCAAGATACTCCGCTGTCCCCAATTGCGTTTTGAATGGTGCAGCGCAGCGAGACTGTCTTGCCAAAGCTGAGAAATAAAATAATATACATATATACATTTCCCGAAATGAGAATCGAATCCAAAACCATCGCGCTTACAGTGAGCCGCTGTTTCTTATTTCATTAAGCCTCATAAGCTATATACGTTTTTTCCTCTTTTCAAGCTTCCAACTTAATCGCTATCCCTACTCTTTTTTATTCGTAGTATGTTATTTCAGACCATCACAGATCATCTGAAAATTATCTAAGTATTTGAAGGATGCAATCCTGAATGATTATTATATAATTATTTTCATTACTCTCCTTTGAGAAGACAAAGCGCGGCTTTGTCTCAAATTCGGATTAAAAGTGAAGAATGAATGTCTTGAGTCTAGACAACATTTTTTCTGACCACCCTGTTATACGGACAAACGCGTGAACCAACTGCTGGAATAATATATTCATATAACTCCAATTTCCATTGAAGTACAATAAATATAAATCATTAAGGCCAACTTTGAAATAATTCGTGTGTAAAATACGAAGCTTCGCTCGTTTATCCGTATTTTTTCAATATTTTCATTGAGTAAGCAATTAACAACGCTAGAAAGTCTATAGAGCAATTAATTTTCGAATACCCCTTACTAAGTACTTATATATTTTTATTTTTAATAATATTTCATTACGTAATCATGATATATTTTTTAAAATTTAGGTTATATCAATGATGAACCGGTTGACTATACCAGGGCTTCTTAAACTATGGGTCGCGACCCCGGGGTTGTGTAGCAAAATTCTGGGGTCGAGAGTTTTTAATGTCAAATATTTATATATACCATTTTGGACTATACTAATAAGCTGATACACTTTCTGGCATTGTGTAGCAACACTCCCGTAGATAGTATTTCAGTTTCTGAGCCATAGTTTAAACCTACTCTTTTCTGCTTTTTATTCTCTTTTAATTTCATTATAAACTTTCGTATTAATAAAAAAGGCAGCTTATGTATTTAACTTAAAACACATATTTTGTATTGTGTACGATCTTTTACAGGATTCTCTTAATTTCTTCTCATCTTAAACTTTCTCAAATATAAGTCTGAAAGAAATAAGATAAGATAATATGTAATTCTTTGTACACATTTTTCCTTTATCTTAGTTACTGTATATTTTGTTACGTGTTGTATAAATACATTTAAAATATATATTTTCAGCCTTATATTATATAACATAAATATATTTCTATATTAAAAAAATCAGGTAATAAAACTCAATTTACAATCGTCATTTTACATTTATTTTATTCTACATAACAATTGTCATACGTGGAACATTAATTATTACATAAATATATCAACTTTCTACGGTAAAAGCATTCACATTAATAAAATAGCAAAAACAAAATTGTACTTTCATATAATAAATTCTTACACATAGTAAGTATTAAAAGGAATAATCATCAACAATTTTATCACATCAATAATGTAATTGAAAAAAATTGTATGTGCAAAGCGATATTTTTTTTATATTAAATATCATTAATTTTTAATTTAAGTAGTAGTCTGATCGTCCGTCAGTTGAACGTCAGCAGTCACTTCTTCTTCAATAAGTGGTGGTTTCACTTCTGTCTCTGTCGTGGCCTGAAATAAATAAAATATTTATTTTAATATTTTATTTTAACTATTGCAAACATACATAGCTTCACGCTGTATCCCGCAGAAGGAACCTAATGTTAAGACACTTCGTTCCCGACTTTCCGCCGAATTGAGGCATTGCGTGCTGAGTGGCGGAACTCAACGCCGCGCTTTGCCTTGTTACCAAACCCAAGAAATGAAAAATTACATTTCCTGAAGCGGGAATCGAACCCACAACCTGTCGCGTTTACAGTCGCACGCTTTTGCCTCTGCGCCACGACAGGCGCAATATTTTAACTATTACTTTTTTTATTTTCAGATGCATATTAGCTAGAAACTTAACTGTAAATTTAAATGATTGTGGATTCAATGCCCCTTGGGAGAATGATCATATTTCATTTTTTTTACAACATATTAATTCAGACGCAACAGACATACTCATCATGAAAAGGCCAAACAAAACTTGGCCTTAATAAGAGTAATGCAAGTCAACGAACCACATGGCGCCTCTTGATAAGGAAAGCCGACCTCGTATAGCGGGATAACGCGAGGACAAAGAAGAAAAAGATATTAATTCAGACGCAAACCAAAGAGCGGAGTGCCCTGACATTAAACCTAATGAAACAAAAAACTCTTTCTGATTACTCTACTGTGCGGAAAAAGGAACATATTTGCATTTTCTCAATATATGACGGGTTCTACGTACATTACTACAAGTGCAAAAACACAACTTTATAGGAGAGCCAGAAAAAATGTTCCAACATTATAATTTTGACATTATGCTAAGTAAAATCAAAGAATCATTTAAATTAGGAATCCTTGTAATAATAACAAAATAACAACAACCTTAAAACTTAACCGGAATGATGACAAAATTACAACCTCAAGAATCTTTAAATAGCTCTCTGTTAAATTTGTTCTTTTTTTACTAGTACCAGTCTATGTGGGACCTATTGAGGGTCACTTATTTTATGAATATGTACAAATTTAAGCAAATAATTTAATTCATAGATTATAAAGCAGATTCTATTGTATATCTTGTTCCTAATCTGATACCCTGCAGATAAAGTGTGAAGCTAAAAGCAGAAAACTGTTATATTTACAAAGCTATATTGAAAACAATTAAATAAATTTGCTCTAAAAAAATATATTTCTTCATATTACTAATTCAATGACAGATTAGAAAAAATATACATAAAAAAAACAATATACATTGTTCACACATTCTTTCAAGTAATGTAAAAATAAACTATTTAATAAATGTTACCTCAGTTTTCTTTAATTCTGTATCAGTTACCATTTTATTTGAAGTTCTCTTTTTCAATTTCTCAGCAAGTTTTGCTTCAAATTTCTTTATAAAATCACTTTGATTTACATAATCCTCAGGCATCTCTGACATATAACCAGGATGCAGTTTAATGTCTGGAAATTATAATATTTTTTTTAATATATAATACTTGTCTAATAATGTAGGTAGAGAATGTTAAAATAACTTCGAATCTCTACTTTTTGCTGTTTATGAGATACCGTTTTGGTCGTTTTGGTTCAATATGTGTCTCTGTTGTCATTTAATAAGTAAGAGTAAGAACAATACATAACATTGACGATAAAAAAATACTTAATTTAGATTTGGATAATTTCATTATAAAAAAAATTAATAAATTAAACAATTTGATGTCAATAAAATCTTTAGTAATTAACTTCTACAAATTAAATAAGAATTGTAAAAAATACTATATTTACCAGTTCCAAGTACTTCAGGTATCATGTAAGGATAGAGCCAACCAACCAAAGGTGTCTCTCCTGCAACATAATGCGCTCTCTTGTGGTAGAAGAGAAGACCATCCAGTGGAGGTAAGTTTTCTTCAAATTGGGGATATGTGCTTAATAAGCTGAAAACAAAATATATTTTCACAATGTAATGTATATCATTTGTACATATTTTATGTATTAATTTTTAGTTTTATTTTGTCCAATTATGCCAACAATTGTGTGAAGTGAAGTGGCATCAAGTCATTATTTGTACTGTTCTGTATTTGTTTATCATTATATAAATGTATGTATAGGTATATTATATTCTATTTATGTACATACAGGTTATTAAATAAGTACATTCAATATGAATTGGTATTTTTCCAATTAATCTCTATTCAATTAGATCTTTTAATATAATTGTCTAATATTTATACTGTAAAATAAAAAGTTCAGTATTAACTGTTACCATTGTGGCTCAGTGAGATAGCATGTATAGACAACATATAGCTGACAATACATGCATTACTTGTGGGTTAGTTTCTCACTCAGGACAATGATTATATTCAAATTAATTTCATTATTCCCCTTTCTTCTATTACTTATCACATTATGTCTTAAATTTGGACAGAAAGTGAGAAAAGTGGGAAAAGAGAAGTTATTATATATACATATAGAGATAGATACTAGATCTATCTCTGACTACCTTATTTAACTACTGGAAGACTATTTCTAAGAATTTTCGAATTCATCACAATGAGTTACTACAGAATATGCAATTATGAATAAAATAGAATCATCAATAAAATTGCTTACAATGTTATAAAGTGATCTGTGCATGGCATCATAGGTAATATCTTAATAATTACTTTGTTCTTTTTACTAATGGTTTTAGTGTCAGGAAAATCTTCTAGCTGTGTTTTCATCCAGTAATGTCGAAATTCAGTCTAGAATGAAAAAAATGAAATATTGTATTTAAAAAGATAAAATGCATTAACTTTTTTACTTTGTAACAAAAATTTGTAAATATAGCAGTGAACTAATAATAAATTAGCAAATTAAAAATAATATGAGTATACCATAGAATTTGAAAATTTTATCAGCATTTTTTCATTTTTCAATAATTTTTTTTTATCATAATGCTGCATATATATATTTAAGAATTTCAAAATTATTTCAATTCAAATTCCATGTAAAAGAAGGATTATAGGCAAATTCTCAACCTAAAAGCATGATAGAGATATGTTTGAATAATAAATAATATGTTAAGGACATGTTATTTATTTTTCTACTTATGTGCTCTACATAATGCAGGTCTGAAAGGAAAAATCTATAAAAATTCTCATATACTGAATAGCATATAATATTCAAATGTAATTATTATGTTAGTTAGTTATAATATTTACCTCTCCATCCGTCATAGGTTGATTATTCCAAGCAAGCAAGTCCAATAAGTACAATGTATTAGTTTTCTCATAGTAAAAGCAATCTAATACACAACAATTCTTGCGGAAACAGGTGTATGGGCTGCCTCCTGGCAAGCCTGTGTGGCACTCAAACTTGAAATGACCAAATTTCGTGTAGAATTTTGTAGTGCCCTAGAACAGTGATAATTATGTAAGTTCTCAACTAAAATGGGGTTGTTTTGAAAATAATTAATTTTATTCTAATTAGGCATATGTACATAGATCTCTCACAATAGTTTTAATTTATTTGTATACCGCGTCCCTTGTATAACATGGTACTTTTAGAACACACTTTTGATATTACACGGTACAAGAATTGCTATTAATATAACACGGTTTCGATATTACTAGGTACAAGAGTTGATATTAAAATAACACGATTTTGAAAAATATACATTTTAAATTTGAACTTTTTACCATTCTATAAAGTAAATACCCCAAATTCATTGCTATAAAAAAATATCTCAATTTGTTTTGAGAAGTGAAAGTACATATGCGTTTTGTCCTTTGTAAATGAAGTTGATAAAGTTTTAGATTGCTTTGTTTTTAATATTTTAGAAAGTAAAGTAAAAAGTACATAGTAAAAATGCCTTCTTCTGCAAGTTTATAAGTGCATAATAATTTTAATTTGAAGTATGTAAAAAATGAAGTTGTAATTGTAGCCATTATTGTGACCCTAAATTTAGATAATGTCTGACAAGACCAAGAAGCAAAAATTTAAATGTAAATGTATTTCACTCGAAAAAAAAATTGGAATTTTAGATCGTATAATAAGCGGAGAAAAGCCTACTTCGATTGCAAAATCATTAAATTTAAATTAAGCTATTCGAACAATATTCAAAAATGAACACGAAATAAGAAAAAATGTTGCCTTTTGTTGTATTTTTAAATTTTTGTATTTCATCATAAAATTGAATTTAATTTATTTTTCTTAATAAAAACTTCAAGGTCCTTTTTCATTTATGTAGTATTTGGAACGAAATTTCAGCTATCATAAAATTTTACACCTTAAGATTTGGTTTCGATACAACACATTACCTTTATTTATACTATTTCAAGGTTTCATATAACACAGTTTCGATATAACACAAGACAAGGTCTCTATACTATACGGTATACCTTGTCTCGTAACACGGAGGGATGCCTGTATTACAATGTTTTAGCATCAAGAATAATTACATACACATTTACAAATATTTGTCTATTTTTATTTCTCTTAATATTTTCATATATATAACTAATTCCTAGTTTCTTTAAATATTGACAAATATGCCAAAAATCAAGTACTACTATGATTTAATAAACATGTATGTAAATAAAATATATAGTGTTTCTAAATATATAACTTTACAACTGTAAATGAATGAAAAAATGATTACATTAAAAAATACAAAACTTACATGATTTGCAATAGCCAGTAGTCTCATTCCTTTGGGACATGGTACTACATACCAGTTCTGACTAAAATCCCCTGGCTTTTCAATCATCCATTCTGATAACATCAAAACATTACTGTATGTAAGACATGTCTTATGAAATCCAGAGACATAAATATTAGATTTATATGGTACCTGCAAATAAAATTGTTTCGTTTAGAATACTCTCTTTACTTTGTTCTCTTAGTTTCAGAAAACTAAATAAAGATTGATTTAAAAAAATAAAATAATTTTGAATTAAGCTTAATGATTATAATTTTTGGGACTGATCAGTCAGACACTTGTTAAACATGGAAGAAAAAAAAATTAAGCTAAGCTACTGATAAAATGAGCTAAGTAAATTTTTATAATACTCACTTTTTTATAGGGTTTAAATAATTTGTTGTCTTCAACAGAGTTCGCAAGCTCCAAAATGCCTCGGAATTTATCTATTTTATTGTTTCTATTACTGTAATGAATGATATAAATCTATAGTGTGGTAAAAGGCAACTCTACATTTATCTACTTATATGTTTTTTATAAACTACAAAGATGACATGTTCATTAATAAATAATATTTTATACTATATACATTTTTCTTAACGAGTACCTTTTTTGAATCTCTAAAAGTTGTTTTCGTCTTTCTTCCTGATTTCCTAGCTTTCCCCAGTTTTTATATAGGCCTTCATAATTGCTGGCTTGACTCTCTTCCGCTTCTGTAGTCTCAAGGTTTAATAAAGCTTTTTCCAAAAGTTGTAAATCGTCTTCCATATTTTCAAGTAACAACTATAATATAAAAATTAACTAATAATTCATATTACTATTGAAATTTCAATACAAATAACCGGCATGTATCGCTGAACCACCTTAACACTTTCGAAATGTAAACTTGTCTTTCTGTTAAGTTGACAGCTTGGTTTACTTTGACATATATAGAAGCTTTACACTATGGAACATCCAACAAGCACAACTCACAAAATAAAATAAAATCTTATAACAAATGCTAATTATTTTGATAATATATTTAATCGCATAGCTATTTTAACCGGAATAACTAACAGACAACTATTAGTATAAGAATTTTAACCTCTAATTAATAATTAATTGAACCGATAAAATGAATATATGAATTGTCTTAAAAATAACAAGCAACAATTTATAAAAAAAAAACGAAATGGAGAAAAACGCACCCAACACAGTAAATAGAAAGACCAACACTTGACGTGGTTCGTCGATTTTTATTATATAAAATAATAAAAATCGAACAAATTGAACAATCGAACAATATATAAAATAATAAAAATTTAACAATATGATGACCGGCTGATAGTAGTGTAATTTTTGATCATTTTCACGTTTTCAGTAACAGTTGCAAGGTTAAAACAAAACGAATTAATTGACGTACTCGTATGAATTGTCAAAATCGGTCAATGCGTTTGGTCTCTACTTTGAACTTTTTTTGAACTAATGTATATGCATAAATAGCTGATTGCTGATAAACACATTACCCTCTTTTTCATCACGCAGTTGGCTAAAAAATCAATCGTTTCGCTATAAGACAAGAGAAAAATGTTTAAAACGTTTCCCTTTATCATAAATATTTAGTTCTTTAAAATTTGTACCAATTTAATAGCATTCCGCCAATATAGTTAATTCATGTATTTTTACAGATCAATGAAATTAAATTGACTTTGACTTTGACATCAATTAACTAAATATTAATTGTATTATTATTATCAATTTAATAACTCTATGTCTGCAGTGCCAGCTTTAATACAAAAATAGCCTAGGAAAACGTACTAACGTAACATGGATGACGCCATTTCAATAACCCAGTAAATATATTAAAAAATCGACATAATACTCTCATTTGGATTTACTGTCAAATTCAATCTATGCATACAAACATGGCGTTACTTTCCAAAATAATCACGCACCTAAAATATTAAAATTCTGTTATTTCTGGTTATTTATATACCTATAATAAGCACAAATAGATGAAAAAGTTGCATAAATAATTTTGCAAATATTAATAGGCATAAGGATTTGTGTTTTTTATGGAGTCGACATATTACATATGAGTAAATAAATCAAACACTTTTAGGAAAAAAGTATTTAAATAAAAAAATAACAGAATTTACAGATAACTCTCAAACTTTAAAATACTTTAACTGGAAAATATGAATTGTTGATCTGTCAACTTATTCACATCCGGTACGCATACCGATACAAAGTAAATATGATAAACCAAATAGGAGTAACTAGAAAAACTTAATTAGCAATTAAAGGTGTTTGAGGCTGTAAATGTTTTGAATTATGTACCTTAAATATGATCTAAGTATCTAAGGAGCGAGGAGACGCAAATATTGTGTTACTTATATGTATATAACTTACTTTAAAATAATCGATAAAATCAATATGTGTGAGATAAATTATTTAAACATGTTACTCGCTAAATATACTCTTTTAGAAAATGAAAAATTATAGAAACAGTTTATAAAGTATTTCTTAAGAATAGAACTTACTTGATTAACAAACAGCTAATTTCAGGGCAACGTAGTATTGTTTCTATTTTTATTTATAGTCCACTGAGGCTATATTGTAAAGCGCATGCGATTAGACATGCGCGCGAATGCAAGTGGTTGCAACTTAACATCTGGGATATTCGATTGTAAACCAATCACTCGATGTTGCTATGATATTAATGTTAGTACTATTTTCGACCTTAATAAAATGGAAAATAAGTCTTACTATTGTATATCGCAACGTGGTCAGTCATGAATAAGCAATAGACTACTGTAACATTATTCGTTTCAGTGATACTATGCATGAGGTCTAGCTAAGTCGATATGAATGTTGCCTCTGCATTTCGTGTACACCATAGAAAATTTATGTTCAAAGAGACAAAATGTCATTCAACAAGTGATTTGCAATATTATAATAAGCTATATATAGGAGTCGATATATATTAATATGCCTAAATACCGTATTATAAATGAAATACCTTAATATGCCTATATTACTTTACTATTATTTATCATATTTACACTTCTGCAAACAATCATAAGTATCTAGATCATGTCACATTACCAAAGTTATAAAACTTAAATTATATCATAAGGTAGGTGAACTACCACCCGCTGAGATTTTCATATAGGACTGTTAATATTTTTCAGATATGTGCTTCATATCTTAGGATAGACGCTTCGGGTTCGTTCGTTGGTTAAAAAGACCTGTTTAATAGATAAGTTTGTTTGTCGGCCCATTTGTTAAAGTTAATGGAGCTTTCCACATAACGAATTTAGAAAGAATCAGTGAGTTGTAAATATTATATAGTTTGGTTTTTAATTCTTATCATTAATTATGTTTACATGTAAATTATTAATTTAAAATAACAGACATAATTATAAAGAACAAAAATCCGACTGAACCAATTCTTCAAATTTAGGAAGCAAATACAAATAAAGAAGGTTATAAAAGCTAGTTTTGTGTTATATATTTGAAATGTGCTAATTAATTTCTTTCATTTGATACCTCACACGGTACCCATTAACGATTATTTTTTTAATTTATGACGTAATTGCCTTCAGAGTGCGCCATATTTAATTAATTATATAAATCTATCCAGGGATTTGGAAGATATGTGGTAAAGAAAGGTAAAGAATATTACAAACGTGCATGATAGGCACGAAAAACATAACACTTCTTTGACAGTCGTGTTAGGTACACTTAATCGTGTGACTCAACAAAAAACAGACGCTGTACGACTGTGCCACGATGGCCTCGTACGAATACGATACAAATATGTAGAATAATAATAATAGAAATACATTTTAATTAAGCTTGAATAATAGAACAATTAATAGCGTTTGAATTGCTAACATTTTTTTTTATTTTTTACATCGTTTAAACGCAGAACCAAACCCCATTCGACCAGCAATGTCTATCGAAGAATTGCTGGCGAACCTAGCGGTTTTTTAAATTGTTTTCATGAAAAATAACAATAAAAATGATGTATCGAATCATTGACATTATCGATTTGCACATTATAAATGAACTATTTTGAACGGATTTATCGGAAAGGCCGTGGTCAGGTAGAAATCTACCGGTGGCCATGATAACTATAAAGTAGTAGGTACAACTAAGTAACTAAGTAAGAGAGCCTAATGAGATCCATTTTTTGACTTTTCACAATTTTCCACCTTTAATACTTAAACTAAAACGGACATGACAGGACCTTTGCTACACATAATCACAAGAGCGCCACAACATTTATTACTTTGGTGACTGGTTTTGTGTTTTGCGCCAAGCTTTATTACTTAAAAAATAATAAACCCATTTAATTAAAATAAATAGCTTAAAAACAATCTGATTGCCGCTTTCTGCCTGAATTCGAGACATTACATCGCACCTCTAGAATTATATTGACCTATTTAAAAAATAGCAATTTTTGGGAAACGTCGATATCCAGAACCAATCACTTATTGCGTCACGATGGACGCTATTCTATACGTGTAATTTATTTAGTTATGTTAATGTTACATTATTTTCAGAGTGGATTGACAAGATAAGTTACTGAAATTATTACTAATGAGGCCCATGTTCTTATCCTCTAATAAGAGCCGGGACTGAGTTCTATTAGAGGCATTAAGTTTTAAAATTGGCGGGATCAGTATAAGCGTAATATAGTTATTTGTCATTTTCTCGAAAACAAGTAGAGTAAAATAAACAAAAATATATTAATATAGTTAGGATATGTAAATATGCAATATAATTACACATGCATATTTATCTTATAATATTTAGACGCTGCGATTGTCTTATTGGGTACATGATACCTTAGAACTAAAACTGAGAAAATTACTGATTAGTAAGATTTTGTGATTATGAGCATAAAACTATTATTTGTTTCAATAATAATAAAAAATAAATAAATTACTATTTATATAGGTACATATCTTATGTACTTATGTATATCCTTTATATTACTATAAAGTAGTCTAGTAGTTGTTGATTTCTAATTAATATGTATTTTCGAATACCGAAATATATGCAATGAATTCGTTTCAAACAGTCAATAAGGACCTGCAGCGGAAAATATTCGTACAGCAATCATATTATTGTTATCAACAATAACGTAGCTTGAACCTTTTTAGGAAGGTACTGAGCAAGATAGCACTACATTACGTCAAATTTCAAAATTATGACGGTTTATTTTGTTAGCGGTGTCTAACAGACTACCACGTCAGCTGCAGAAGGTTAATTAAAGTTTCTATTTCCGAAAGCTATTTTTATGATGCCTATGGTTTTTCCAAGATAAATAATTACAAAGGTTAAAAAGTGCAGTCTATGATTTAAATTATTGTCTATATCTCAAAAGTTCAGGTACTGTTACATTTGTTTGTTTTGTGTGGTTTTGTGCGTTTTATTTGTTTTAAATATTCAGTATAAGCTGACTTAGCGAACTTCGTGCCGCCTAACAGTCAATGAATGTCGTGTTACCTTTAAGCTGAACTAATTTAGGCTTTGATGAACGTAATACCATGATACAAAATAAATATTAAAATTAGGTAGATATATAAAAGTATTTTATTATGATGAATAATACATACAGAGAGAGAATAAAAATAAGTACTTCAAACTCGTGTCAGAAAAAATTTATCATTTTTTGATATTTATTGACTGTTAGGCGGTACGAAGTTCGCCGGGTCAGCTAGTAGATATATAATAAAAGAGTAGAAAAGTTAATTCTGCACATGGATTTTTTTTGAAAAATATTAATTGGGTACGTTAATATATCGTTTATAGAAGCGAAAAAACCAATCAGTAGAATTTTTGTCTGTCTGTCTGTCTGTATATTTGAACGCGCATCACGCAAAAGCTACTGAATAGAAATTGGCACAGTAATACCTTAGAGTCTGGAGGTACATATAGTTTTTATCCTGTCATTCGATTTATTTTTCATGAAAAAAATAAAAAACCTACATAGACAAGTTACTTTATATGCCGATAATTACTGGATAGAGATGAATGATTTTGCACGGTTATAGCTTAGAAATTTTTAATATATGTAGTATAATAAAAATAATTTAATTTCTTACATAATGGAATTTATTGAATACAATATTTCTTACATAATGGAATTTATTTTATCATTATTATAAGGGTAATGGAAACTTTTAGTTGACGGAATATATTTTGCTAAGAAAATCTTTTATATTAGTAATAAATTCTAATTGTAAGAAGTTAATACTGTGTTATTTTAGATATTTATGGGAAAGTGCATTCATAAAGCACGAGACAATATGACACAGGTAACGTGAAGTAAGTTTTATTAGTAAAGATAATAACAATTATCCTATTCCGATTATTAATGTGAAAGTTAGGAAACTTAAATATTTAGACGATATTTGTTACTCTAAAAGTTAGGATTGTAATTTAGAAGATTTTATATGCGTGAATCGGACTTATAATTTATTCATGTAAGGCTACAAAATAATCTAATAGGAAAAAAATAAAAAAAAAACACTAAAATTATATTGATTACAAAATTTCAAGTGTATCAATTTTTTTCAAATATAATTTATATTCGAGAAAAAAAAATAGTAATAATATTGCTAAATAAAAAAAAAAATTGAAAGCGTACAAAAATTACTGGTGTTGTATGCACTTAGAAATATCAAAATATTTAATGAGCAGCATTCTCTCTTGCCAAATGATTGTTCTTAGAAATAATCTTTCAAAATATTTTTTTCAAATCTCTGTACCGAGATGCTAACAACAAAAGTAAGTTATAATAAGTGTATAAAAATTTTGACATGGTTGAATAAGAACGCATGTCTTAGCAGTAATAGTGCTTGGACGAGACTGGCACTGGTTCGAGTCCTGCTGCGTTCAATTTTTTATACGTTTTCGAAAAATGGTTTTCTATTCCTAAGTATGTGATAAACACTTTAATAATATTAAAAATACCGTTAGTACAGTAAATTATAGTTGTGACCATCGTGGCGCAGTGAGATAGGCTCTCTCCACCTACTAATTGATACCTAATTATACTTCTAAGATTAAACATATAAACATTTGGATATTTATATATTAGAAAATTCAGACTTAATAATTGTAAAAAGGTAAGATGTAACCACAAATATTTGGTGAGGCAAGGCGAATATTTAGTTGCAAAAATCAAATACGGCAGTACAGTACCTTAACATGAAAGTAAGTGAAAAATCCTATGTTTAGCGCGAACGAAGTCGCGGGCACCGCTAGTATTATATAAAAATATAACCAATAGAATTTCATATTTTTATACGTTTTCGAGAAATGATTTTCAAGTCCTAGATGTGTGATTAAAACTTTGAAAACTGATGATAATGATTAGTCCGACCGATTTCGGCCATGGCGACCGCTTCAGCTCCCTATCGGTTATCGGCGCTGATGCGCCCGAAGATGGCTGATGTGGCCAATCTTCTTGGTAAATTGACTTGCACACAGAGCGCACGTCAATTCCCCATTGACATAATTATAATGAATGGCAGCAGGTTGTCGGGCCTCAAGCGCGGTGCGTTTTCGTCGAGGTCAGCTTTGCGCTGCTCCTCGAACTCGCGCGTCCACCTCTTGACAAACCGGCGCCACTCATCCCGTTATGTTGCCAATTCCTCTCAATTTGAGGCCTCAATATTACACCTTTTCATGTGTCTCTTCAGAACATCTCTGTGCCGGAGGAGATGGCCGCCTTGTTTCCGCTTGCCCTCCTGCAGCTCCGAAAAGAAGATGTGTTTTGGCACTCTCTCCTTGTAAATCCAACGTGCCCACACCACCGAAGCTGCCGACGCATGATGTAGAACTCAATGCCCCCTACATTGGCTCGTCGCTTCGGTATTACGCACGCGATCGGACCAATTGATGTTCATAATGTTCCGTAGGCATTTGAGGTGGAACCTGTCTAACGTGCGTATGTGGTGTCGGTACAAGCACCATGTTTCCGAGGAGTATAGGAGATTTGGCAGCACAATCGCCATGTATACAGATACTTTTGTGGCCAGTTTTAGGTCATGCGATCGGAAAACCTTGGAGCTCAGCTTACCGAAAGCTGCAGCAGCAGCCCCGATTCTATTGTTGATTTCGGCTTCCAGGTCACACTTGGATGTTACCATGCTCCTCAGGTACCGGAACTGTTCAACTTGGTTTAGCACATCGCCACCAACGTCAACAGACAGTGTCTCACCATTAATGCCCAGTGAGATCACTTCTGTCTTTTTGACGCTTTAAGCCGAATTTGCAGCAAGATTGGTGAAAATGTGTCATCAGCCGTTGCAGCCCCTCCGGAGACTGCTACTACTACTCGCACCTATGATGTTTTCTCATGTGATATGTAAAATGCCTAAAAATCTTTCCTGATATCCTCTATTTATTGATTAAAATCGTTTCCAAAGATTAATGCTTAACATTATTCTGTGGTTACAACAACTTATATTTTATAGTGACATCCACAGTAGATCTAAGCATTACTTAGGATAACTGCATTGTGCAAGTGCGCGTGATCTGTATTCACGCATCTTGTGGTATAGAGAGAAAAAAGCTTATGGTCACAATGCTTAATAATTTTTTGTGATCGATGTTTAAATTTAAATTGAACTTTAACTTAATATAAATGAATTAATCGTTGTTATTGTATTATATTACTTTTATTTTCATTTTAAAATCTCACGACTGTAATTTACTTGATTACTAATAACATACGTCTAAATATCAAATCTTAACATTCTTAAAATTCTAAATGTATTATAAGCCTCAAATAATCGAATGATAACTATGAGTTTAATTTTGTGCAAAGAATTTACAATTCAGTACATAGTACTACCATACTAGTGCATTATACGGCAAAGTATCTAACTTATTTTATGTATGCGTACTATAAAATAATTATAATCTCAGTGTGACTCATAATGAAGTAATCACAAGAATATCGTTATGATTTGACCTGCAATGACTATCAACCTCAGATCTTAAAATTTGAATTACCCGCAATTTTTTATACTTTATTAATATTTAAATTATAACCGAATTTACATTCAAATGTTAACTTTAGCTAATTGATAACAAATTAAACAGTTTTTCCTCGTAACTCTTTATATTTATACAAGGAAGATAATGGAAACTACTTTTAGATTCACCATAATATATCTTGTTCAGTTCTCTCAATATTGCCATATAATTTTGATGTTCCCATCAAAGCAGTTAGAATAATAAGAATTTAATCAAAATATTAATTTTAATAATTTGTTTATTCATCTGTAAATTAATATATAGCTTATATTTAAAGATTGACAATGGTTTATAATTAATATTTTGTTTTATTGTAATATATATTTATATTTTCACTTTGAATGTACAATGTGAAAAGCTGGCTTTATATACCAAAATACAATTTGTTTTAAATCAACATTTATTTAATAAATACACTGAAAATGATTTCATTTAAGCTTCGACATATTAAATACACGTCTATATATAAGACGTCTGTTGAACATCTGGGGAGTTTGGTATTTATAAAATGGCAACATTATTGTTAGTTCCGATCTTTGCCGAGCGTTTTTCTATTGGAGGCCGAGAATATCCGAATGTATGATTAGGTCACGTGGTACTTTTGGAGTCTTCGTGGCGTAGCTTGTTCAGCTGCTCGTCGAAGCGGCTGTCGGACGGTCGCCTCTCAGCGAGTCTGCGTACAATGTAGCAGCCATTTTTGTTCTTGTTCATAATAGCGTGCGCATATTTTAATGTATTTAGAAGGATATTTAGGAAATTTTTCACGATGACTATCATAGTCTTTTTAATAGATACATCTGCTTCTATGAACCAAAGAGCTTATTTGGGCGGACGCCCAACATTGCTTGATGTAGCCAAGGGCGCTGTGGAAACGTTCGTAAAGGTACGTGCAGTGTCATCGACTCCTCAAACCGCCTCGTTTTGTAATCGATTTGTTTATCGAGTGTATAATGTGTGGAACTTATTTATATTATGTCCTAGGTTCGTCAACGATCTCCTGAAAGCAGAGGCGATAGGTATATGCTTCTAACTTTCGAAGAGCCACCCGCGAACATCAAGGTTAGTATATCAGAGTGAACACGTTTTTTTGGGGGAATTCTTGTGATTTATTCGTGAATAATGATGTCAAAGACTGTCCTGTTGTGTCTTTATGAAATGCACTGTGATCTGGAAACTAGAACATGATCATACGTTGAAAATACGAATTTTACTGAAATATAAAACACGACGTAAACAGGACGAGCCGCTGCCGTTGCTGCCTTCGCGATATCGCTCGCGACTGCGCTTTCGTCGAACGCTCATTGGTCGAGTAAACGTATATAACGAAATGGCGAATTGGGGGGAAATATGAAAGGATGAGTGTTGACTGTAGAGGAATGTATTATGTGATTGCGGTTTAGTTTTGTTTGATAACGATTAATGATATCGCGGCATGTTCAATTACTAAATAAATTAAACATACATATTTTTTATTATTAAATTCGCAGGCTGGTTGGAAAGAGAATTTAGCAACATTTATTAATGAACTTAAGAACCTGCAGTGCCTTGGATTGACAACAATGGGTGCTGCTTTAAAACATGCGTTTGATGTGCTTAACATAAATCGAATGCAAACTGGAATCGATACTTATGGTCAAGGAAGATGTCCTTTTTATTTGGAACCATCTGTCATTGTGGTCATTACAGATGGCGGAAAACTGACAAGCCATGCTGGAATTCAGGAAGAAGTGAGTGTTATCTATTTAAAACTATATAAAACAAAAAATAAGAATTTAATTTACTTTATTCTTATAAGATTTTTGTACACATATTAATTGTTTACAAAATATCAACATACTACATTCGTAATTATGATAACATTAATTGATATAATAGATTTTTAGTATTAAAGTATAAACTTAATTTGAACTTACTGTGAATCATAACAAATATTATATTTAGCGTATTCAGAAATAGTTCTTAGATAAAGACAAGTCCTTAAATAATCCAAAGATTGTGTCCCATAAAATGTACTTGTGTGTTATTTTAGTTATGATGCAAACACTGCTCATATCTTATCTATATAGTTTTGTTTGGTTACAAGTTAACTTAAAATTTTGATGTTTTTTTATTCCAATGCATATTATCAAAGTTGGTAAGCAATACATAACAATTCCGTTCCCCACTTTCCGCCGAATTGAGTCCGATTTGAGTTCCGCCACTCAACACGCAATGTGAGGCATTGCGTGTTGAGTGGCGGACGTCGCGCTTTGCCTTGTTGTCGGAATTGTTGAAAGAGAATGGAGTGTCTTAACACTAGGTTCTCTGGTTCCCTCTGTCAACCCTGCTATATGCGGGTTACTGCGTGAAGTTAAGTTAATACATATTTACTAGAATGTAGGACAAGCTATTTTTATATTTGCACTTTATGTTATAAGAGATTTTTCTAAAATTTAGATTTTTTTGAATTAGAGGAAAGTAATAAGTAATCCCACATATATTATATCTTTATTATATTATTTTTGAAATGTTTTGCACTAGTCTTTACCAGCAGTTTTGTTGGTTATGTTGTATTACTTTCATTTACCGACCACTGTCTTTACAATTAGGGCCTATAATTTCACTTCCAATATAATATTTAAGACTTATCAAGATCTTTAATGTATTGCTAGCTTATGGACCATTCTCATGAAAGTAGCTAAATAATTTTAGAAATCCAACTGAAGGTTCCATAGATTAGTGTGTTTAAAATAAACAAACTCATCTGCTTGTTATATTAGTATACATTAAAGTAGGGTTTCCCAAACTTAAAAGACATTTAATTTTATGAATATTAATTGAGAAATTCCAATACAATTAGTTTTACTTTATAAATAAAAATTAAAAAAAAAATTGCCGACTATTTAGCATGGTATTGGTATTATAATATTTCAAATACTACTGAATCTAACTAGTGTTTAGGTTATTTGTTAAGTTTCTTTTTCTCAATTTAAATAAAAAATAAGCAATTTTTAAGTAGATTATTTTTACTTATTAACAGTTTAACCTGCCGATGAACTGTCCTATACCTGGATCTGAGCTGACAAGAGAACCGTTTAGATGGGATCAGAGGTTATTCTCTTTGGTGCTGAGGCTAGCTGGCACTCCTGCGGTGGAAAGAGATACAGGCCTTGTACCATCGGACTCATCACCTATTGATGCTATGTGTGAAGTTACTGGAGGTTCGTAAAATTCAATTTTTAAATCTTTTCTTTGTTTTTTAGTTTTTTATAATGATTATTGGAATTTAAAATATTGTCTAAACATGACATGTTCTAGCTTAAAGTTAAATAGTTTAATTTTTAGTTAATAGGATTAGAGAATCTGAAAGAAAAAAAATCAGCCTCAATATTATATTTAATATTAGTTGTCACCCACAACTTTGTTTGTGAAATTTCTTCTTGTTCTTCTCTTCCTATTCCTGTAGGTATTTCGAAAAATTCTCTCTTAGTGCGACCATAAACTTCTCAACCAACCAACCTACCAAATTTGTGCTGTCTACGTCCAGTAGTTTTGTCTGTGTTGACTGTCAATCACTCGGTTATAATAGTTTTACATATATAATGATAATGATGATGACAATTGAAATAGTTATCACATATGAACAATTACACATAGGTACTATGAAAACAGTTCATTGATTTAAAATTTATATAAAAATTTCTTATTGTAAACTAGTTTTAACAGGTACCTAAGTGACTCAGATTTTTAAATGAAAACTCTTTTGCCTGGATTTTGACCATATGAATTTTGGAAAATCCTCTAATAGTGCTTCTCTACGCTCCCCAAAAAATCTACATACTAAATTTCAACTATCTATGCCCAGTAGTTTCGTCTATGTCTTGTTTGTTAGTTACTTAGTAAAACAAGAATTTTATATATAGACATGAAGCAACTGTTACATTACAACTTACTTTAAAAGTAGTTTTTACTCTGTACAGATTTGTATTTATTTATTATGCTAAATAGTTAGTAAACAGGGGTGACATTATAGGCCCTTTACAAACCAGTTTTTCAAGTTTTTTTCGAGTAGAATTCTCATTGAAAATTCTTGCAACATAATATTAATTTACAACTTAACCTTTGCTGAATATTTGAAATTATTATTAAATAATATTTGGTTTCTTTTTTTTTCTTAATTTTATTAGTCTCTCTGATCTAGCGGACTAGACACATAGAATATATTACTAAAACTTTTTTTCTTTCTTTTGCTTTGTTCGTCCACTCTATTAATTTTAGTCACATTGCGGTTGGGTAATGACACTTGGCAACGCGTTTTGTCTTATCAGACCAGGGAAGAGAATATTTTATTATATTTTTTTCCTTAATGGGGATATGACTACGCGTCCATCGCGTTTACAATCAGACTTAATAAATAGTAAAATTTAATAATTTGAATAAATTCATTGAAAATCCTTAATTTCTTTATAACTTTTTAAGTAAATAATGAAGAGTTTAACAAAAAACGAAAACCGACATAAAATAAAATGCACTGGGAATTAAAATTGTTACGAATAATTTAAAAAAAACTACTCGTCAGTCCTTAACTATATTTAAATCAGATGTCATCAGAAGAACTAGTTGTCATATAAAAAAAGAATTATCAAAATTGGTTCATCCAGTAAAAAAATACTGCGGTAACACATCAAAAAGTCGGATCAAAAGAGTCGAATTCGAAACTTCTAATAACTAATAACGGATAATGAATAAATATTGATGTTTTTGATGAAATAAAGTAGAATAAAATTTGTATTCAATATTACAAAGGTACGAGATTTGGATTAAGTCTACATACAATATATATTTTATTAGTTATTATTATATGGGCCCATTGTCGTGCAGTATGTTCTACTGCAACTTTTGCGTCTAACTGTAAACGCGATTCGTTGTGGATTCGATTCGCATTTAGGAAGAACGATCACATTGAAATTATTTTCGGTGTTGAGTTTAACCACTCAACACACAATTTCGGACGAAAGTGGAAAACGGATTGTCGTAGCACTAGGTTCTTCCTGACTATACAGCTATTAGGGAAAACAAAGAGTGAAGCTGCTTTTATAATTTATTATTACTAATCCTTGTTTTATTTTTATTAAAAAATATATTTAACAAAAATAAATAAATTAACGTAAAGTTATTATAATATAATTTCCAGGTCGTTCGTATTGCATAACATCACATCGTATGCTGATGCAGTGCATCGACAGTCTCGTACAGAAGGTCCAAAGCGGTGTTGTTATAAACTTTGAGAAGATTGGTCCCGACCCACCTCCTATAGACGGAGGCAATAACAGAGAGGGCGAGGAGGATGTCAATCCGGAGGGAGATAAAGAAATTGATGTGGATGGGGATAGAAATGGAGTATGTATTTTTTAAATTAATTTAGTTTTTTATTTATAGTAAAGTGATTTTGTATTGTTGTAATTTATTGAGTAAATCCTCACTTCCTTTTACTAAGGAAATTTTTCTAAAAAAGTATATTAATTAAAGTATCGAAATAAATAATTTTTATGCATAATAGTGCATTCTCTCATATTCATAATCTCATACTTTTTATCAATTGCCTTCTATAATGAATATAATATTTCTTATTAGTTTATTCTTGTAAACAAGTATAGTCATATAAAGAACAAGTACTTTCCCGCAATTAATACTTCTAGTTACTTTATGACCGTCATTAAAAATCCCATTTATTCCTGTTCTTATTTATGTGAATTTCGGGAATTCTCTTGTAGCCTTTTCCTAGATTCTTCAAGGGCTCTGTGAACTGTCAAATTCAACTTTCTACAGCCTGTAGTTCTGACTATGCTTTGACTGTCAATCATTTAGTAAATAACGGAAGAATTTTGTTAATTATAAATAGTCTTATTGGATTTGTGAGCATTACAATTAGCAAACGTGTTACTAGCCACAATTACGGTATTTTATAATTCCTTCAGATTTTATTCCCTTTTTTTTTAAATTTCAGCTCAAATCATATAATAGCATATTTTTAATGTTTAATAAAAAGCATATATAATAAGAGATGAATCGTAGAATCTTCCATTCTAAACATTTCCGTTATCAACTTTCCACCGAATTCAGGCATTGCGTGCTGAGTGGCGGGACTTAACGCCTCGCTGTGCTTTTAAAAAATAAATTTAAAATTAAATAAATATTCCATTACGATTTTTAGCGCTGGAATGGTGGTCCTTACCAAACAGGAATGCCTAACCAGGCGAGTGCGCCTCAAGCGTGGCACTCTTGCCGTCGCCTCATCTACGTGCCACGTACGGTCTCGCAGAAAGGGTTTGCTGTCGGCTTCTGGCCGATACCGGAGTCTTTTCGACCTGACCCTAATGCTCCTTCTCTGGTGAGTAATGTTTAATTATATGTGTCAATAGCGTGAACATTGAAATAAAATAATATAATAATATTAAAAATGATTTATATATAAAGTAGTTTCTCGTTTAAGGCCGCATAGCTATATGTGCTGTAGGCTAGTCAGAGTGAACCTAGTGTCAAGACACTCCGTTTGCCGCTTTCCGCCCGAATTCGAGCCTTGTCACTTTGTCTTATCAGAGCGATGAATGCAAATAGTTCAGATGGAATCGAACCCACAACCAATCGCGCTTACACTCGGACGCTGCGTCCCCACTGATTTATATATACTTATTTTAATTTTAATATATCTAAAATAAAAACTGTATTTTTACTTTTGAAATCTGAATCCGCTTTTATCGAATTATTTCAATATTTTATTACTTAAAGTAATAAAATATATGCAAAGCGAATATATATTTACTAAAACATATGATCAATGTATTTTTTTCTATATATTTGGATATCTGCTTCGTATATATTATCACTCACAGTTCAAATTGTTCCGAATTCCGCGGGGGACTTGCCTGCGCTAATACATGCCCTATCAAATTATCTTTTATGTAGTTATAATGTTAAATTAGTGTGTAATGAATTATCTTTTAGTTTACTGCTGCTTTCTTTTTTTTACACATCCAGATTTAACGTAAAATTTTACTTTATTTGAAAGAGGTCCTCGAGTCCATTACCATTAACTTCAAATTATTAATAGATTTTTTGGATAAATGAATAAATATAAGTACCTAATACCTGAAAACGCCTGTCGTGGCGCAGAGGCACAAGTGTGCGACTGAAAAGCGATAGGTTGTGGGTTCGATTCCCACTCCAGGAAATGAAGTATTTTCATTTTCTGGGTTTGGTAACAAGGCAAGGCGTTGTTTTTTTGTAACGAATGAAAAAAACAGACAATTTAATCATATATCACACTAAAAAGATCCATTTAAAAATTAATGTATAACAGCCTAAATCTTTTATGTTCAACAACTAGGCTACTATTACTAATATAATACTATTCTATAACTCTCTTATTGCGACTTAATAAAATTTATAGATTGAAACAATTTATTAAAAAAAAATCCTTCAAAATAATTTAAACATATAAGTATATATATTCACTTTCCTGAAGAAACTTTTGAAGATACATTTGAATATTATTTATATGTAATTAACTACAGTAATATATAAAGAAGAAACGATCAACTGTTTTAAATGTATCCAAATGATGGTCATGCATATTTATTCCATAAGATGAAACATAAATTAGCATACATTGAATGGTAATGTAAATAGTTTTTGTGTCACTAGCTACAACAAAAAACAAAGCAAGCGATCTATTGTCGTTTATGATCAAAGCATGATTTGAAGCTGTTAGCAAAAATATTTTTTTATTTTTATTTTATTTTATAGTTCAAAGTTTGTTATAGAAATGTAATAATATAAATATTTAGGTATAGCATTATATCTTAAATTTTTGGAATATACAAATATATTCCAAAAATTTAAGATATAATTTGGAGTTATTTTGTATATCTATGTTTTACAAATGAATGACTTTAGTACTAAGCTGTATTCGTAACAAACACTTGATGGATCTTACGAAATTAATATTTATTAATGTATAAACGTTCAACCTTAAACCATAAAAGACACTAAGATATACTATGTTATATTTTATTAATTATATCCTAATAATTCTATACTGTATAATAATAATAATAATAAAGCCTTTTATTCGGACAAAAAAATATACAATATCTTTCCTTACACTACACTATTACTATTATGCAAAAACAGAAAGTAAAAAAATAATTCTAATTCTAATTATTTGTGTATTTGTTGCTTGCTTATTTTTTGCAAGTCCGTTTGCCAGTTGGCAAAGGCCTCCTCCAACCTACTCCATTCTGTTCTCTCTCTAGCTATTCTGCTCCATGTTTTTATTTCCTTTAGCGCGTATGTGTTAGTTCCGTAAGATTTTCATCATTTTTCAATGAGCGTACATTTAGGGCTGCAACATAAATTTTTGGGTTTCTGTGAGTGTGTTTATAATTTTTTTCCATCTTTGTGAATTGTTGGAGGGTTGTGGTCTCTGTCCCCCACGAGGACCAGTCGGCTTGGGGGAGTATTCTATACTGTAGTTTAGGAGAATAAAGTTGTAGAAAGTATTACAACAAAAAAATATTTGAATAAAATTATCCTTATATCTTAGAGCATAGGCATAGTATATTTTTCTATATAGAACATAATATTAAATTATTATATAGAAAATAACAGAAAAATTGAAATAAAAACAAAATAAATACTTATTTTTTATAATCAAAATATTATCAAAATATTAATATAACAAAATATTAATATTTACCATTAAAGTTACAAAATTAATTTTTTTTAATTTCCAGCCTCCTCGATCTGCTCATCCTGTAGTCAAATTCACTTGTTCATCTCAAGAGCCAATGGTGATTGATAACCTGCCTTTCGATAAATACGAGCTCGAGCCAAGCCCACTTACACAGTTCATATTGGCAAGGAAACAGCCAACTATATGTTGGCAGGTATGTATATATTCAGTTTCACATATTTCCTCGCATAGAAAAGTAGAGTAAACCTAGAGTCAAGACACTATTCTCTGTCTAAACTTGAATACGAGATCCGTGTTAAGTGGTGGAATTTATTGTCGCAGTTTGTCTTACCATAATGGAGGCATGAAAAAAAAATATGCTAATTCCCCATTGTGGGCATTGAAAGCTGTCCCACTGCGCAACAATGGCCTCTATCTATGTATCAGTAAGAATAATAGAAGAAATGTATTCAACTTAACTCTTAACTTTGTTTAATAGAAAAAATTAAAACCTTCCATATAAAACAAAGCAAACAGTATAAGAATTTATTGCATAAAAAAGGAAACATTAAAAGAGTTGTTTCTACACTTCTTAAATAACACATTCAAACATAATACTCAAAAATAACTTGTGCATGTATTTGTGTCGATATGTAGGCCACTGCACTATAGCAGATAAAAATTTATTCTTTAAAATAACTTTAATTATCTTTCCAGGTTTTTGTAGCTAATAGTGGTTGTAAGAACTCTGAAGTTAGTCACCCCTTTGGTTATCTCAAAGCATCCACAAATCTCACATGCGTGAATTTGTTTGTACTGCCATACAACTATCCAATATTATTGCCGTTATTAGACGACTTGTTTAAAGTGCACCGCTGTAAACCTACTCCTGAGTGGAAACTGGCCTTCCAACAGTATTTGGATAGGATGCCTTCGTATTATGTCACGGTAAGCATTTTTTTGAAGTGATAATTTCTTTAAAATTGTTGTGATTTTAAAGTCAATGTAACGAAAATGTATTACAATAAAGAAGCAAAGGCTTAAATTTATAGGATTAAGTCGGCGAGAGAATGAGATAGAAAATGCATTACACAGTATGTAATATATTGATGGTGAAGTGCCAATACGTCCTAACTGATATTTTTAATAAATTCGCTTTTTTATTTTTTTTGAATTCATTGTTAGCATGTTTTAGTGAAATCTGTTTAGTGTATTTTTAGGTGCAAGACGTCAAAATAAAAACGTGGAAATATCTCGCAACTAACTAACATGTCTAAAAACGTCTCTTGGGAGGTATTTTCACTTCACCCTCGATATACACTACGTATGGTATTTACTTTAAATACAGAATATTTTTTAAGTATGGTAAAACAGAAATAATAAACCTTACACTTTTCCTAATATCCCTGCTTTATGTTCATCTTTTACTCATGGGCTACTTTTCTGAAGTGCCAACTTTCGCCATATGTGAATTTGCTCATATTTAGTCTTTTTTTATATGAAGCATGAAGCTAAGTCTTTTTTTATTTCAATATATGTTTACCAGTTTTTTATTTACTCTTTATCTCCAATTCATCAATGTGTCATACACAGGATTGTTCATGTTTATAGTGACGTCACCATGATGTGGCTAAAAAAAATATGAACTTCACTCTGCATGGTGTGGGAGATACTTTAAATATATGGAAATGATGTGAGATATACAATGCAAATGTCAAAATAAAAATAGTTGTTATATTTTCATACTTCATAATATTTATACTTCTTTCCCTTTCCTTACCTGAAAGGTAATATATTTAAATAAATAAATATGTAATTACGTTTACTTTTTAGTCACGCATGCCTAATAAGGTCTGTATAATAATTAACTAAAATTCTGACTGTCGACGCGATTTTTTTGGGGTTCGATTCCCACTCGGGGAAATAAATGATTATATTAAAAAATATATTAATTTCTCCACTTTGGCAAGACAAAACGCGGCGTTAAGTTCCCCTATTTAATACTCGAATTCGGGCGGAAAGCGTCACCGCTTTTTGTTAGCATATTGGAATCATGATTGGATCAAATTTTGATTAGTAAGCATTACTTATCTATATATAAATACGTGAAGCAAAAACTTTGTACCCCTTGTTACGAAAATTACGCGGGCAGAGGAGTATGACATTTGGTAGTGCAGAATGTAAATTTTTTTACTTTTTATATTTTATTGCATAAAAAATATATTAAATTAATAAAATAAATGTTACACACACTACCATAGTTTTACATCCATGTTTATATAAAGTGGCATATACATACATTGCATAAATACAACGCATTGTTAACGCGTCTACGGGGACAGTGTAGTTAAATGGGTAACAAATGTTCCTTCAAATATCATAATTTTGTATGAAA
Source organism: Philaethria dido (assembly GCA_033558755.1). Taxonomy (NCBI): domain Eukaryota; kingdom Metazoa; phylum Arthropoda; class Insecta; order Lepidoptera; family Nymphalidae; genus Philaethria; species Philaethria dido. Next base: position 2,986,182 of record JAKGSA010000136.1, read on the forward strand.
TAAATACCTTTTGAACTAGTGCGTTATATTTGATAACATAAAAATATTTTGGTTTGTTTTAGTATCAACTCATATTGTAAACAAAAGATCTTCTCACCGAAAACTTTATCTCGCCTTACTTTGGCACTCTGCCAATACTAATACTTCACTGTTTACAAGCAATTTACATATTTTAGTAATGATACTTCGTAATGAATACAATTCTTAAATAGTATTCAGCAAAATGTAGAAAATGTTAAATTTTATTTATTTTAATACTTATATGGTTGTATTTTTTGCTTGGTTTGGAATTAATATACATACATACATACATACATACATACATACATTGGTTCACGCTGTATCCCGCATATAGCAGGGTAGGCAGAGGGAACCAGAAAAAAGTGTTAAGACACTCTGTTCCCCACTTTCCGCCGAATTGAGGTATTGCGTGCTGAGTGGCGGAACTCAACGCCGCGCTTTGCCTTGTTACCAAACCCAGGAAATGAAAAATTCCATTTCCTGGAGTAGGAAACGAACCCACAACCTGTCGCGTTTACAGTCACACGCTTATGCCTCTGCGCCACGACAGGCGGAATTAATATAGAAATAACAAATTACGTCAGTTCGTATAAGAGCTCCTACTATGTTCGATTATAATTGAAGACATGCATGGATAAAGGTGATATGTCGCAAAATATTAATTTAATTGAGGTTTTGCATTTTGCATAAACATTTTAAAAGCCATGTTAAAAAAACTTGTTAATTAGTTATTACTTTTTATGAAATGAAAATTTAAATCAAAAGATTTTAAAGAATATTTTAAATGTGCGTTTTGAGGTTTATAATTATTTATATGAATTTAAATCGTCGTTAAGGTTTGGAACTGCAAAAGTTCGACATTGTGACATATCCACCTACATCCATGTATGTCTTCAATTTTAAAACGTATCTGTAAATGTCTTCAATTTTATTTTCTTCAAATCATATAATTTTTTAAATCTTTTTATCAAATGGAAGTTATTAGGATTAATCTTTTTATGTTTGTAAATATTTTTATAACAAATCTTTACTAACATATGTATTTGATAAAATAATCTCATTATGGCGTAAATTTCGTAATTCATGGGCTATAATTTGGATCGTTATCTGTTAGAAACTTAAAACTTTGATCACTTTATGATTAGCCATATCAGTGTTATTACCTTATCTTATTAATTATTTGTAAGAACTAGTAAAAAAAATTGTTTTCTTAAATTATATTTTATTGTACTTAGTGTACATTTTTAATTATATGTATTTTTTAACTTCACGCTGTATCACACACATAGAACGGTAGGCAGAGGAAACCAGAGAATCTAATGTTAAGACACCCCTTTCTCTTTTAATATTTCTATTTCCCACTGTCCGCCGAATTGAGGTATTGCGTGTCGCCACTTAGGCGGAACGCAACGTCGCGCTTTGCTTTGTTACCAGAGAGAGGAAATGAAAATACTAAATATTATTTAATGTTTTCATTTCTTGGAGTGAGAATCGAATCTACAACCTGTCGTTGTCATTTACAGTCGCACGCTTGTGCCTTGTGACAGGTTCAATTTATAATTGATTGTTTTAATTATAATAAACATTAGAAAATTATGAACTTGTTGATATTTTCTAGATTTTCAAGTCAATTTTCACTTTTTAATTTTTTTAGCCTCTTCGCCGAGCTCTGACAAAGATGGGAGCATCTACGCCACTGGTTCAAACTTTGATTCCTGACACTCAAGATAACTCGCTCAGTTTCTCTGTACTGAATTATCTAAAAAGACTGAAAAACCAAGCCAAGATTGAATTTGATAAATTGTGTGCTGATGTCATAAATAAAGCTTCCAGTGGAAATAGTCAAAAGGTATAGTATATATAGTTGTGAAATAAAAATTATATTTTCTGTTTATTTATATGTAAACTAACTTTATTGTGTTTCTGTTTAAAAAAATAAATATAATTAAGAAAAACAGATTAATTTACAAAATGAAAAATATTTTATTTTTTGAAATATCTCTTTCAGTCACTGCCTTTTTGATACTTGATCAACAATATGGTAGTATTTTAAATATCCTATGTGTTTAAATATATTCTTAAAAACGTATATACAAAGTTTCATATTATTAGCCGAAGCGCGTGAAAAACAAACTTACTTTTACATGTATATTATTGTTATTTATAATGTTGAATATAAACATTGTTGAAAAAATCCGTTCTCATTTTTATGATAAAGCTTGTTTCTCACCAGATGATGAAATTTAGGAGAATCTAGTGATAAAACTATTATTTTAATATGATCTATTATTTTAACCACTTATAAGCTATTTAATTTAACAATACAAATAATTAAACATTTCATTTTAATGAATAATATATATTTTCAGATAGCAGAAAGTGTTCGTGTAATGCCACGGTCGCTTCTCAAGAGGGATCTCACGACGCACCCTAGTCTTCAAGACAAGTTCACAGCTTTGCGAGATCAGCTCAATGAGTTTGGTGGCTTTGTGGTCGGCTTGTCTAGAGGAAGGCACAAAATTCAAGCGCACACCTATAGAAATCCATTTGATATACAACGTCGTGATTTGTTAGATCAGGTTATTATTTATTTATAAAATATTTAATAGAACATATTATGGAACTGTAATATAGTTAAGAAAATTTATTTTGAAGGCATTTTTTTTTTGATTTTGAGATACTCATAATACCTAATTGGTTACTTCATTATATTAATTATATGTTTTAAAATAATAATTATATATTCGTTGTTACAACCTATATAAAAAAAATTCATTAATTTAATGAAAAGTATGAATTTCATATATTATTATGTCACCATTGTAACATATACTCAGGGCAGTACTTATAATAAGTACACTGAAATGTGGCATATTATCATAGCTTAAATTGTGACAAGAAACCCTTTTTAATATGATTTAGTAATAGATTTTTTTATTAATATTTATTTTAAACGTATTGTAGGTAGTAAGAATGAGAGCAAACTTCCTGCAACCGTCGCTGGCGCACACGCGCCTCGTGGACGAGGACAGCGTGCACTCCATGCCGGTGGCGCAGATGGGCAACTACCAGGAGTACCTCAAGCGCATGACGCCACAGCTTCGCGAGATCGAGTCGCAGCCTGTCCGACAGCACATGTTTGGGAACCCATTTAAGATTGATAAGGTGTGTATTGTCGATTATCTTGTTTAACTGCTGTCATGTCATGTTCGCTTGACAGAGTCAACATTTTCATCACTTCGAAAAATAATTATTGTACGCGCTATTCAGTGGATAAATTGATAGATTATACAAGTGATATAAAAATTATAACGTAGTAACGTTATAATCATCAATTTAAGAGTAGCCAAAAATTAATTATCAGTAGATAATTAATTTTTGGCTACTCTTAAATTTTCAAGCAACCCATAATGTAGGTCCGAAAATCGCTATTGTACACTATTGTAATTTTATTCCTCTGATTATGAATCGAACCCACTACCACTCTCGTTTGCAGTCAAACGCAGTCCTTCTTTGTCACAATGACCTTTACTAGTATAAATAAACAAAATCTAAATTAAATATAAACTATTCAATTTACAGAGAATGATGGTAGACGAAGCGGACATAGATCCACTGGGCGCAGTACGAGGTAGCGGGGGAGGAGGTGCGGGAGGGAAGAGAGGGTCGGAGAGCCCTCGCGCGCCGCCTCCCAAGCGCAAGGCGGGCCCTCTCCCCTCGCACATAGTGGCGCGCCGGCCCTCCACGCCGCCGGCACCAGTGAGCACGCCGCCGCCAGTGACGCCGCCGCCAGCGGCCCCGCTGAGCCCGGTCACGACGCGGCGGCCCACGTCGCCCCTGGCGCCTGTACCGTCTGATCTACCGTCTGGAAGACCTCCTGAGGTAATGTTGTTTGAATGAGTTTTTTGGATTGATTTAAATATGGAGTTAAATGTCAGAATAAATACATAATAAAAATATAAAAACTCCGTCTAAATATATACGACTTTTTAATCATATTTCTGATATTGCTGTTATTTCTGATTTCTGTTATTATCCTTAATTATATTTTCTATGATTACATGTCCATATCAGTTGTTAATAGGTCGACTTGAATATGTGTTATTTAAAAATATTAATATTATGACGACTAGGTTGAAAATTTTTAAACAAATCAAACACTTCACGTCAAAGAAGTTACATAACGTAAAAACAGAATTACCAGATAGACAATATATGTAAAAATGGGAATTCAAAGCATGCATTTTCGACTTATCAACTTATTCACGCATGGTTTCAATATTTTCCAAATTTATGGCAATTATATACAGATTTTATATATAAATGTGTAATTTTCTAGGAACCTCCAAACGTAGAGCCAGAGGGCCCCGCGCCCCCGCTGTCGCCGCAGCCCGCCGCGCCCACCAACCTGCCGCCCGTCATCAAGCCTTTTCTCAATGGAGGTAGAAATTAAATAATAATATTATTTCTCTTACAGCAGATTCCACTTGTATGCTCGTATTTGCTATGTAGGTTGTTGATCGAAATATCGATTTAAATAACCCTTAAAAATATTACACATACACACATAGCTTCACGCTTTATCCCGCCTATAGCAGGGTAGGCAGAGGGAACCTAGTGTTAAGACACTCCGTTCCCCACTTTCCGCCGAATTGAGGCATTGCGTGCTGAGTGGCGGAAGTCAACACCGCGCTTTGCCTTGTTACCAAACCCAGGAAATGAAAAATTCCGTTTCCTGGAGTGGGAATCGAACCCACAACCTGTCGCGTTTACAGTCGCACGCTTGTGCCTCTGCGCCACGACAGGCGTTCATTGTTAATATTAAATATTTAAATGTTTTTATGACTCTTCTAACAAAACACTTTAGACAGAAATCTATAAGGGATTAAAATAATTTCAAAAACAAAGAAATTCTGTTTGGCAACACATTTAAATGTTATTTTTACTTTAATATCAAACTTTCAAATTAGACACTACACATTTCCAGAGTAAAATTTGAACAACAACAATTTTACTGAATATACGAAAACTTGTGGAATAATTTACATCATGGCGCTAATTTAAATAATCATACTTTTGAAATGATCAAATATAATCATTATTGCAACAAAAACTCGCGTGTTTAATATTTTGTATATAAATTACAATATATTAATAAATACAATACTTTACAATAAATACAATACTTATATTATACAATAAATAAATACAATAAATACATAAATACAATACTTATATTATTATTATTATGCCTCAATTTGGCGGAAAGTGGGGAACGGAAATGTTGGAAGAGAATTAACTGTATTAACACTAAGTTCTCAGGTTCCCTCTGCCTACCCCGCTATATGCGGGATACAGCGTGAAGTTAAAAACAAAAAAACAATACTTAACAAATTTCCAGATGCGTACACTACGATGGGCTCCAAAATGCCACGGTCCCCGTCCCCGCCGGCGGAGGCGTGTATGCCGTTACCGTTGCCTCCACACGACTCGCAGGAATTGCAAATCAACGCCATCTTACAGGGTATCGCGGCGGAAAATAATTTCATTGCGAGGAATAGACGGAGGAAACCTAAGGTATGTGATTGTTTATACTTTTTTTCTTAGCTTCATGTTTTATCTCACATAGCAGGTATATTCATAGAGAACTTAGTATCCATTCCACGACACGCCATTCTTCACTTTCCGCCCGAACTCGAGACATTGCATGTTGAGAGATGGAACTCTACAGAATAATAAAAGTAATTTATATATAATAATTCCCCTAAATGGGAATCGAACCCACAAACAATCGCGTTTGCAGTCAGACTAAAACAGGAGACAATACTAGCCAAGAGAAGTTTCTACTTTTGACCATTTAGTCAGACACTTTCTACTCATTCTTAATGGTGTATTTAACTTTTCTCTAATGATCAATATTATTAGTTTTATCAATTTTGTTAGAACGTTTTAAGTATTTTTGCTTATAATTAGTATACTTTGGTTCTTATTGAAACTTTTAACTTAAACTTGGTTGTAACAAGTGTTCTATATTATATGAGTTTGAGGAAAAAATCTGTTTACTAAAACTAATGTCTCAAGCCCAGTGCAAGAAACTCAGCAGGAACTTTTTTATAGAAATATCCTGGAATTATGAAAGTTTGTTATATTTTAATATATAATTCTGATTTCTTTTACAGGACGAAAGTCAAGATTCAGTATCACTGCCACCTCAGCCAACTCGTAAAGAATTGGCGGAGATAAAGAAGCATAATCTCGAAGTACGTTCAGAAGTGTATCGGGCGGTGAGAAGGCCGGGTAGAGGTTTGTGTTTGTCTTTTTCTTATATTAATTTATATTATTACGTACTGTTAAGTCGCTGTGTGTGATTATTATAATTTTACAAGTCAACATTTATGATATTAATTCCATAACCCGAAAGACATTACAATATGGTAAAGTGATAATTAAATATCGAAACATATCTCAAATGATATTTTTATTATTTGCAATAGTCTATTTCGGATTTTAACATGTATTATGAAAAATAAATAGAAACCTTGAGAGATAAGTTTTTTCTATACCGTAATTTCTTATAGAATAGAACAGTATTTAACATAAATGAAGGCCAATGTTGCGCAGTGGGACCGCGTTTGATTATAAGTGCGACTACTTGTGGCCTTTACGTTTTATTTTTTTTATTTATTAGGGTACGTAACGCCTGTCGTGGCGCAGAGGCACAAGCGTGCGACTGTATATGCGACAGGTTGTGGGTTCGATCCCCACTCCAGGAAATGTAAAATATTATATAGTATTTTCATTTCTTGGCTTTGCCATGTTACCAAATTAACATGGTAAAGCGCGGCGTTGAGTTCCGCCACTCAACACGCAATGTCTTAATTCGGCGGGAAGTGGGGACCAAACCCAGGAAATGAAAAATTCCATTTCCTGGAGCGGAAATCGAACCCACAACCTGTAGCGTTTACAGTCGCACGCTTGTGTTTCTGCGCCATGACAGGTGTTAAGTATATTATAAATTTGCATTTTAAAAATACTCACAGTTAACATATCGTGTAAAACCCATATGATAATAATTAAATAAAAATGAGTCATTATGTGATAATTAAATAATAAAAAATAGTCTTGTATTTTAGTTTAAGTTTCTTACGACGGTTACGTTTGATAATTATATTTATATGAATACATACATACATACATACATATTCATAGAAATATTATTCTACTTCTGGTGAGAGCTAGTGTTATGACACTGTTCTATCATCTTAATTTTAATATAAAATCAATCTCCAAGTGGATATCGAACCCACCAATCACTTTGTTTATAGTCAGACATTGTACCCTTGTGACACTATGGGTCGCCTTTTTTCGTACACTAGTTTGTAGCTTCAAGCTTTATTCGGCATACTGAATTGAAGAGAACCCAGTGTTGTTGTTGTTGTTCGCCATTGCGTGTTAAATGGCGAAATTCAATGCTACACTTTATTTTACCTACGTGAAAAACTGAAAATGATTTTAAATATTACTCTTCCAAGAAGAAATCGAACCCACAACCAATCGCGTTTACAAAACGCTAATCCACTGCGCCACGATGGCCTCAGTATATAGTTTGTATATTAAAATATATACTAATTACATAATTATTCTTCTCAACAGATTTCACGAAGCTGTTCGAATATTTAAAACAATTGAAAGGTAGTGTGGATATTAAGAAGGAAGTGATACGTGAAGTTATTAATGAATCTTTGCGTTTCAAGCGAAAAGCGCTAGCGAAACTGCTGGAGGACTTCTTAGCGGGACTAGAGAAGAATGGAAACAGTGCCTCAGTTAACTTGAAAAGGATAAACACGAATAATCATAGTGGTTTGTGAAATGAATTCAAAGACTCTGTGTTCGATATTTTCAAATGTATATGTAATATCAGATGATATATGGAATATGGCACTGCCAATTGACGCTGTCGGTGTTAGGTGATCGAATTACATATTTGTTTATTTGTTATGCATAATATTATATTTAAATTATTATTAACTTATAATTTTTGTAATTTTAGTAAATATCTATACATTTGATTTCTGACATCTAATTTCAAATTTACTATTTTGGAAAGGATCTTAAGAATTTTTTTTCAAGTTATGATTACAAATGATTTTTTCTTATCACAATTGTACATTTATATATGTAATTGGTGCCTAAATGTTAATCATGTATTTTCTATCGATTGGTTAACTGATTTTCATTTTATATATAAAAATAAATGTATTAAGCCACTTTTCTACCGACGGTGTATAATTTCAATATAATTTGGAAACAAGCTATTTTAGAGATGCGTCGTAATCGCCTCGTAAGGCTGTGAACATTTCTATGTACAGGGCGGCTAAGCAATAGTGAATGTTATAAAATTATTTACAAGCATTCATGTTATTGTGATAAATTATAAATGAGATTTTAAATGTCGTTTGGTTTTTATTGAACTATTAACTTTTGTGATACCGCCACGTTTCCGTTACCACGTATAAGCATTTACATAGCATCGAAATTGTTTGTGAATCAAGAAATGATTTGGGATAGCAATATGAACTGGGTTTTTACTGACGATTGATTGTGTTTTTTTCTTTGTAAATGACATGTAAATAGTAGCATACGATTGAATGTAGGATGCTTTTAGGCATCTCTGAATACGACTTTTAGTATGACCGGGTATTAAAATCCGATTGAAGGCGATTATAATATTATTTTAATAGTTCTACAATAGCAGATGTATTGGTAGGTAATTATATTTTAGAAATGCTAGATCATTTTAAATTACCAAATGCTTTAATTGGATTACATTGAAACCCTGTCGCTTTAAAAGTCGTTCGGTCAATTGTAAAGTGTATATATCATTTTATAAATAAATTATGATCCTTATTGGAATTTTTATTTTGTGTTTTATTGTCTTGCCAATATTTACAGAAAACCTACAGGAACTTGCATCACACTTAGGTCTTGTCGTTTGTTGTAGTTTGTAGAAAAATGCGTTTATTACAATAAATATTAAAAATAAGTTTTTACCTTACATCAATTGTTAAGCAATAACTATACGTAAGGTTGTAAAACTTAAGTACTTTGAGATAATCGAACATAAATATTTGATACATAAAAAAAAAACATAATAAATGAATAAACAGAAGTGGTTCGGATTGGGCAAAAAATAACCAGTGTTACAACACAAGTGTAATATAATACAAGGATACATCCTTATGTATGTATTATATTACATATATTTGTATATTAAAATTAATTGAACTACAAATTAACGTACTCGCTTTTTCCCGTTAAGGTCGGAGAAAACCTAGTATCGTGACACTCCATTTAAATTCTAAGTATTAAAAATCTTACCTGAACAATTCTTTTTATAGGTATCGGGAGCTAGCTAGGTAGCTTTGTATGTCTATCTTTAATTTTTGCAAACAGAATGACGCCGGCGTAACATAGGCTGCCAAAAATATTTTATTATTTGTTAACCGAGTTGAAAAAAAAGATTCAGGAGTCAATTCCACTGTATTTTTTATGTATGTTACTGCATAACTTTACCGGTTGAATGAATTTTGAAGATTCTTTTCTTATATAATTAAGACTCGATGAGTAGCTTTAGAGTGATTTGTAATGATTTTAATTTTTAGGACATTTTATTTGAAGTCGGTTTTTTTTTTGTTAAAATATTAATTATTAAATGCTTGACCAAAAGAATATGTTTTAATCTGTATTATTAATGTGTATATAATTTTGATAAAAGCTCGTGAACCCCAAATCTTCGTAATTTTATAAAAACTGAAAGTTTTTCAGTGCATACTCTCAACAGAGGTAAGTTTGGTGGACTATTATAAAGTTTGGGTTTTGTCAGTTAAACTGTGGTAAAATACCGATCTAATTTCGTCAGGTTTAATAAATTTTTAATATTTTCCTTTATATAATATTATTAAAAACTCATTCAAGTGCTCTTAGACTATTAGCATTACATAATATAATGATTGTCGCATGTCGTCGTTCTTACATTTAGTGCTATGTTTAACTACAATAGGGCACACAACCCGCGTTGTTGAGTTCCAATACACAACACGTAATATTATTTAATTTTATTTTCGCGTAAAGTGGAGAACGACTGAAAGAAAACCTGTGGCTGAAAATAATAATGAAAAGCCATGTGTGCGACCTGACCGAGCTTTCAAAATATTAAATATCTATTAAAATAATAAATTTTGCTACTATGAGGCTGCAAATTAGCAAGTAATAAAATGATTTAATTAATATAAGAGACCACAGGCATGTTCAATCGGATGTAACAGTTTATTTCATTTCATTTATCTTTGTGGATTTAACGCGGTCATTTCTGAACACAAACGAAATTGGGTGGAGCTGGAAATAAAATACAAAGAGTGGGAACGATCAATCAATCAAAAATGTTCAGAAAAATCGTTACTATTTTTATGTAGCATTTGTATATTAAACAAAAATTATTATTAGATATTCAAAAAGGTACACAAATACCCGATATTTAAAAAATAATGTTGAAAAAATATATAATTATTACAATTTAATAAGGAAATCCTAACAAAGTGATATAAACTTACAAACATAAAAACAATTTTCAGATAACATGAATATGAAAGCTTACAATTGTGAATGAGCATCACACGTTGGCTACCCTTATCAAGTGCTGTCCGATTTGGTTTGGATTAAATGTACAAATGGAATGTATAATTAGAGTAACTAAGTAGTTAAGCGTATGTTACGCAGATCTTGATATGAACTCAAATTATAGTAGGTACTTACGTGCTCGTATATGTGGATATTTAGGAATTAAATCTTCATTGTGTATTAGAGTAATCTTCTTTTAAACATGAAATCGTGTAGGATATAGGAGGTCATATAAAATCAATTAAGATTTTTTCAGAAAATTAATTGATTCATTAGACACGAAATTTTTTAGTGAACCTACTAGTTTACCTACGTGTAAATGTAAGTACCGACTTCTATCTTCGGAAAAAACGATTATAAAATACGAAAAACTATGCAATTTGTTTATGTTACATAGATAACAAGTACTAAGATTCATATTCTAAAAGATCCCTGAGGATGTTGGATAACATCTTCCACATCGAACATTTTTCTTTACTCTAGAAGCCTCAAACGCGTATCCAATACTGGTAGAACTTACTAGTTCCGCAAGAAATAAATATTCCTGAAGATCATCATTATAAAATAAACAAAATCGCCAACGTTACAAACGAACTGACCAGGAATAGGTTTAGAGTTAATTTGTACGCGTTAGAGGTAGGCAAGGGAGATATGTAACACAGCGTCAAACTCCTCTGGCTGCAACGCGAAGGGTCCGACACCCGCACAATGGATGTATGGATCTAAACTAAAATATATAGCTTCTTTTTTCATAGTTTAAAAGTGAACAAATTTAAAACCTAGAAATTTATTCCACTGTCGCTAACTGTATATATGATGGTGTAAGGCCGACTTTACTTTTATATTTACATAGAAAGAATCAATGCAGACTATTTAATATTATGGCGCGCAAGGTGGTCTAAATGAAGACCACGTACTTAATAGTAGATTCAATCCAAAATAATGGATATCTAATTGACTGACTATTGAAATGATGATTATAATTTTAATATTAACCAACCTTACATTTACATTGTCATTACAGTAATCGCGCGGGGTCAAAGAGACATACAGTGTATTATAGCTTACATACCCAGCAGCAATATATCATACCCTACAATGTTAGCAATTATTATATTGCGAAAGAAACCTCAACATAAAACGTAAAAATGTTCAATTCTATTCAAAATATAACAGTAAGGTATATGAAATATAACAGTAAAGATATATGAACCTTTAATATCTTTTTTTAGTTATAGTTAATTATACACACTACACTCTACGTAATAAGTGAAAGAAAAGCTTTGTATCCCTTTTTACCCTTTTTATAAAAATTGTGGGGACGGAGGTATATGAAATTTGGAAAACTTACATTTTATTTGGAGAAGTGCGGAATGCCAATATAATCCATTAGAAATACGTAAAGTTAATAAAATAAATATCAAGCACACTACCATGCGTTGATGCATGGCATACACGCTGTAAGGGAACGCGTTGTTAATGCGTCAGCGAAGCTTGTAGTTTTATTAAAAGCTCTTATTTATCATTAAAAAAGGTGAGTGAGATAAGTGTATATGTAATATAAACATTACAACTAATATTAAATAGGTAGCAAATAAGATTGTAAAATTTAATGCTTCCATTAATCCTCGACCTACATTCTGACAAGTGAGAATTTATTTTAAATTCAAATGTGTAAAACTGTAAGGCAGACTATTATCTAGCAAAACATTGTCACCAACTGGAATAACTTGAAATAAAGTAATTCACATGAAAACAACAGTAGGTATTTTCACTTTATTTTATTTGTTTTTGTTGACGAATGTATACGGCAGGGACTTTGTGTTCGGTGGCTTGCACAAAAAGAGCGTCCAAATAATATTTTGTTTTAAGCATTATGCTGAACAATATATAAAATCATGAAAATTGTTTTTAATAATAACAGCTTCCATTTAAAAGGACGTAAACAAGAGAAATTCTTTCAGTGCTCCGTGTGCACTGCATATTTTGCATGCTTTTCATAAAGGCAATAAAATTTGTGAAAAGAAATAAATTAAATTTATAAAATTATTTTCTTTTGGTATTAATAAAATTCTTATTAGATTTTTTTTAAAACAAATATCTATATAATATAATAAATAAGGGAAGCAAAATCTTTGGATGCTTTTTTACGAAACTTACGCGGACGGAGGACGGAGGAAAAACTTAGCACATTTGTTGTTTATATAGAGAAGGAGAGCAGAATGCTAATATTTTTTTTTAATTGCATAATTTAATAAGTATATATGCATAAATTAATAAAATAAATGTTACACATACTACCAAGGTTTGACATCCATGCTTATACATGTGTATACATTACTAAAGACAACGCGTTGTTAACGCGTCAACGGGGACACTAGTTAATATTATTTTATCGTCTTTTTTGTAAAATATATAATATTAATTAGTTGTTAGGTTTTTTAAATCTCGGTCGCTCGCACTATTTAACGGCACAGTGAACTAGTAAAAAAAAATTATGATCATTAGTCGATAAAATACTTTTATCAAACAGTAACAACAAAAAAATTGATATAAAGATATCATAAACTTTGAAAATGTTTTACTCGAATATGTTTGAGAGTTACGATAATTTATTTCTGTACAGAATAATGTTAAGACTTACGCGGAAACTTGCATTAAATTTATATATAGAATTTGTGAAGACTAACCTAAGCGGCTCTAAAGTACTTATACTTGTGGAGTATAGTAGAGTAATGTTATAATTGTAGAGTTCTTGAGTACTAATTGCGAAGCTTATGATACAATAGGAATATTTGTAAAAGTCTTTGATTTAACTAAGTATGAATTATTAAAAGCTGAAAATTAAATGTTTAGAATTTTCATAAAAATGTCTAAGTAACTAGATTTAGTTAACACCTGTCGTGGCGCAGAGGCTCAAGCGTGCAACTATAAACGCGACAAGTTGTGGGTTCAATTTCCACTCCAGGAGATGTAGTATTTTCATTTCTTGGGTTTGGTAACAAGGCAAAGCGCAGCGTTGAGTTCCGCTACTCAACACGCAATGCTTCAATTTAGTGGAAAGTGAGGAACGGAGTGACTTAGCACTAGGTTCTCAGCTAAAAAAAAATAGATTTAGTCTAGCACTATCTTTGATTTTAGTAAAATTTGACATAGCTTTATAATTATTTTAATTGTCATTTGTGGTAAAATTTTTGTAGAGCTCACTTAAAAATAATTACAAAGTACGGTTAAGGATGGTTTCTTTGGAAAAGAAAATGAAATGTATTTGGTTATGTTTCTGTTACTATATTATTTTATACGAAAACTTATTTTATCTAGCAAATAAGATTAACTATATGCATATGAATAGCTAACGAATTTGCTTGAAAATATGAACTTAATTTTTTTGAAATATGTCTTCATGACCGACCATTATACCGTAGGTATTGTACACGATATCTACTTAAATACATATATATTCGTTACTAACCTCCGCTAATAAAACTGATTATATGTTACAAGAACCAAATGAATAATATGATCACGATCAATATCCATATAAAATTCCGAACGTTGTCGGATTTTAGGCCGCGTCGTTCTTGTAATACACGTCCAAGCTCTAGCCAATTAAGCCAGACGTTTACATCTCGCCACATGAATATTTCTATGTGGTTAGTACAAAATATTGTAAATGTGGTACCTATATGTTTTAATTACAATCTGGGTAGTCCTTGGCTATTCTTTCCTATTTCAGTTGATACAGTTTTCAATATAAATATTCGTTTAAGTATTAAGAATCACAATAATCGCTTTATTGTTCAGTAAAGTTAAATAGTGTGTAACTACAAACAGACCAAGTGCGGCGTTGAGCTCCGGCACTAAATGCACATTACCTCGGTCAGATATAAGGAAATAGACGATGCTGGAGAGCCAAGGCACTATTATTCTTTTCCCCACATACTAGAGATAAAAGTGTTATGTAAAACTTTCTTGTTTTTAAATGAAAAATGTTTCAACAGATAGGCACATTTAGTAACTGATGCTTTTAGGACTTTATAAAGAAGTGTCAAAGACATTATGAAAAAATGCTTTCTATGGATGTGGCCGTCAGAATACATCTTGAATTTCATAAATTGCGATCTACATTTCATATATTCGTTGAACGTTTGTGACATTTCTTCAAGATAGCACCTGTTATGATCTCTGGCATGAGCACTAAATTTTATTATGATTTTGAATATATTTTTGTCGATAGGCTTTTCTGAAATATACGTGACATAAAGGACAATCTATTTTATATTTAAAGTTGTTCGCCTATCGTGGCGCAGAGGCACAAGCGTGCGACTGTAAACGCGACAGGTTGTGGGTTCGATTCCCACTCCAGGAAATGTAAGTTTAGTATTTTCATTTTCCTGGGTTTGGTAGCAAGGCAATGCGCGGCGTTGAGTTCCACCACTCAGCATGCAATGCCTCAATTCGGCGGAAGGTGGGGAACGGAATGTCTTAACACTAGGTTCCATCTGCCTACCCTACTATATGCGGGATACAGCGTGAAGCTATGTATGTATGTATGTAGTTTTTTAAATTATAATAACCAACGAAGAAAACCATTTAGAATTACTGTTCAAATAATGTAAAATAGACTTACTTTAAAACCTTTTTTTACTTGAGTTCCGCCACTTAACACACACTCTAATACGGGGTGAAAGTGAAGAACGGAGTGACACTAGGTTTCCTCTGATTATCCTGCTTTAAATAAATGTACCTATATCATTATGATTAGCTGTACTTTCTGCAGTTTTCATAGTGAAATATAGTATTGATATTATTTCGTATCACCAAAAGGCTTAACTTAAGTGGGTCGCCAATAACTCATACGGCCACCTAGGACGATTCGCTATGTATTATTGTCATATATTACAAAAATTTACTATGGGAAATAAGAGACCGCAATAGGAAGGACTTCCTGTGGAGTGGTTTATAAATGTTTTATATTTATAACATGATTACAATTCAGTACAGAAGTAGTATGTAAATGATAATATATTAAGACTAATAAAATAATAACTTAAAGCATTATCTACTTAATTTCTTGACGATATTACCTATATAGTGACTCAAAGAGGTGACTGTCGGTATAATTTATATAACAATTATAAATATATTGGAGCAGCGGCTGAAAGGAAACGTGTACAATAAAAATGTGTTTAATACTCAACAATAACTTTTCAAGGTTTAATTTTATAATATTATGGCTAACATTTTCTGATATAAAGGTTTTCATGCCCGTTACATCGTGCATCGTCGCTTCTTGTCCATTGTGCTTTTATGTTATGAGTGATATATTAGAGCAGGTCTACATTGTAAGACGTTGTACTTCATACTTTATGTCAAAAGACTTAAATTTACGACCAAATTGTTTTTTTTTCGAATTACGAAGAAAGACGAGATGCTAATGTAAAAAACATGTTTTTTTTTACAATTTTCGGCAAATATTTTATTTTAATATATAAAGTTCAGTGAATGTTCAGTACACCTTTCGCCATTTTCGTCTTAATTATGTCAATTCAAGTCAATTGTTATCAAAAAAAGATTGAGTGATTGAGAAGTGTTTTCTGTAAGTACATTAGTTGCTTATGTGTGTATGTTGCACGCATACATAGTCTGTTTGACAAGAGCACGAGAAAACCAAGCTCTTTGAACTTGAATAGGAACGCTGTTATTTTATAGAGTAATAGCTGTATTTCGTGACTTTGTTAGGGTGAACTTAAAACCAAACGTTTTTGTATGAATTTCGAAACATCCTTTCTTAGTACTTCTCAAGGAACCTACATACTGAATTTCAGGCTGAATTTCTTTTTTGGACGGTAGTTTTACCTGAACGTTGTTTGTCAGTTACTTAATTACACAAGAGTTTTATGATATAGATAGATTACGGTTTATTGAAAATTTAAACAGTATCAAGGCGAGGTTCGGCCCCACAGGAGGCGCCCTTGTGACACTGCAGTTCTAAGTTGATGGTCCTCCTCCCAAGGAGGCCAAGCCAGGGTCAGAGCTCTTCAAGCTCGGCCCCCCACAAAACCCTGTGACGCTGTCGAGGCCAAGGGCCAACAGCATACTACACAGTCGAAAAAAAAAAATAACAGGATCAAGGCGATTACTAAACAATTTATAAATTCACATTAAGTACAAACATATTACAGAAACATTCATTTAATCAAAGCAATAACGTTTGCCGCGTACACTGTACAGTGTAGTACAATGGGCTTCAAAGATTAAGAGCGACGTTAAGGTTAACTACATAAACTTGCAACATTTCTTAAATAGACAAAAAGTGTTTTAAAACCCGGTCCTATATGAATACCTACCCTCTAAATGCGAAGTGACATAATTGCGAAATAAAAAATCTTTACGCAAAATAAGGGAAGTCGGGAAGGGCGCTATGAAATATTTTACTAAAATTTTTAACTAGTCACACGCTAAATCCCATCTCAATGTGTTAAGTCGTTTTGGGTGGAGCAAAAAACCAAACGTATAAAACTTCAGGTTTATAATATTAACAGGATAATAAATTAGAGATTTATAACGAAAATTATTTTATACACACGGTCCGAAAAGTTCGGAGACCCTAATTTAATGTTTGGGTTTAAACATCTATAAATACTAAATCTGTCGTAACCCTTTTCTATTAACATAGCGACTCAAGTTATGGGGTAACTAATATAGCCTACATATTACATTTTATAAAAATATTTAAACATATACCAAGTAAGTAAGTTAATAATGATGTTAATAACTTGCAAATTTAATTCAAAAATTCTAATTTAGTTAAGATCTGGCGAGTAGTTTAAGATATATTCGTAATAATGTTACTTTTTAGTGCATTTGATGTGAAGACGCTTTTCTTTTTTTTTGTTAAAATATGAATTATATAAGTTTTTATGAACCAATGAATTATTAGTGTAAATTTAATTCCGAACAACAATCAATGTGGATCACTTTTTTTAGATGAATATCAAATGTTACAAAAAATAATTTAAAAAAAGTTTAAAATTCATATATGTTCATCAATAGAAAATCTATAACTTAGTTTATATAAATTATGTAAGTAAAATAGGTTTTAAGAAACTAAATGTGTACTGAACATTATTATAAAAATGTAGGTTTCCGTAATTTAAATCATATATTAATACAAGCTTTCCGCCCGCGGCTTCGCCCGCCTGAAATTCGGTTATATCGCGCGATATGATAAGAAGTATCCTATAGTCTTTCCCAAGGTCTAGGCTATTTGTCAAAATTGGTTAAGTGGTTTATGTGGTGAAGTTGTAAACAGTTAAACAATCTTACATGATTTTATGTTTGGCAATAAGGAACTTCCATACAAACTTTCATGCCCTATTTCAACCCCCTCTATCATTTTTTTCGCGATAAAAAGTATCCTATGTACTTTCACAAGTTTAGTTCTATCTTCATACCGAATTTCATCAAAATCGGTTCAGTGGTTTAGACGTGAAAGCGTTACAGACATACAGACAGAATACATACTTTCGCATTTATAGTATTAGTAAGGATAATAATGTACTTTTTTAATTTTTGTAATAGCCACGTTGTTAATTAATAACAAATCTGTATACAGTTCACGTCGATGGGACAGTGTCTTGTGCCGGGCAGTAATTCAATCACTCAACTTGCTCCCAGCGGACTGCCTAGATGTTTTCGCTCAGACGTAGTACCTATGTAAATTTGAGAATTCAGAAACAATATCAAACAATTTTAATAAATTAAATTGATATAGTTTTAATATATAATGTTTTTCTATCTTCATATATTTTTAGGTCATTTTGGAACCACGCCTATACTTGACCACGTATATGACTTACTGTAATCTTCTCAAGTCTCAGCCGACTCCAGTCCTCCTTTATAGGGTTGTTTGATAGTCAGTTAGATGGCAGAAACCAACTGTAAATTTTGAGAAAACATTAATTAGAAATTACAGCATGTGGCATGATTAGATGTTCTTTATAACATAGCACACACAACATTTTTCTTTAGTCATTTTATTGCACAAGCATGTAATTGAAACTCTGAAATTATATATATTTCGCAAATGGCCAAAAATTGCCTTATGCTATGCTGAGCAAAATTACTTGGAAATTACCACATCAATTAGCCCACCTTGTATGGTTAAAAATATTTAAATTGAATAAAATAATATGAATTGTTTTCTTCAATTTAAATAGGCAGACATTGCTGTAAGGCATCTTGCCAGGATCCTGTAACGATAAATCTTTTAGAATTTCCACTGAATAGGACGACTTGCGCAAATTATGAACGTCTCATTAGTTTCAACCAAATCTTTCGCATGGAATATAATACCTACTCGATATGTTTTTATTACAATAAAGTACTGTTGTTTAGAGCAAGCCATGGTACGAAAACTGCAAGCTTATTCTCGTCAGACATGCGATAAAATTGTGTTTTAAATGTAAAAAAAAATATTTCATGCGTTATTTTAAAATTTATATGTACTTTATTGCGCTGGTAGCCGTAACAGTAACAAAGCACTCGTAAATTTGACTAGCCGCTCTGTATAAAGTGAGTTATTTAATAATATAAGTTGAGTGTTCAAATATGTAGTCTGAAAGATTTAAAAACTCTTGTTGTTTGTATGATTTATATCTACCACTTTATAACACCACATTCACTCTATGTCACATCATGGCATTGGGTGGTGAAAAGTTTACCTACAATCACCATTTCTATTATTAAGGTATAAATTTGATCTTAAAGAACCTTTTACGTTCGTTTATTTGCGTAATTAATTTTATCCA
The DNA here is from genome assembly GCA_033558755.1 of Philaethria dido. Lineage (NCBI taxonomy): Eukaryota > Metazoa > Arthropoda > Insecta > Lepidoptera > Nymphalidae > Philaethria > Philaethria dido. The sequence goes on from JAKGSA010000136.1 coordinate 3,005,693, forward strand.
CTCAAGGCAAGGGAGGGACGGATGGAATCACAATGAGTCGAATGACATTATGAACACGTAAAAAGAGTCAGCATTTTTATTAATCAAACAGATTTAGTATTTATCGAATATTATTTTAGATATGGTTTCTATAATTCTTAAAAAAATATTGTCTTTCTACTTTGTTTAACTTTCCTCTAAACATAAAATGATAAATAAAATAAAAAAAAGTTTAGTATTAACTATGTCTATTTCGAAACGTTTTAATTTGAAAAACTTAATTGGATGGTTGCTTTAGTACTTAGAAAGACATTTCCAACTAACGGTCTTTTATAGATGAATGTTAGGTAAATAGTTTACTAATGAAAAGGAAGTCTTTCTAATTTATTATAGAATGTACACCCATTAATGTACCATTTTCCAGCTTGTAAGGATGTCTACTTTAATTTAATTATTGGTGGCAAACGGAATGTCTTAACACTAGGTTCTCTCGGACTACCCTATGCGGGATTATTAGACAAAAAACTTTGTGTTTTTTACTTATGGTTCTCAAAAGGCTATTTACAAATTTTAAAAATACTAAAAGCTAAATTACTTAATTTTTAGAAAGTAAATCTCAATAAACCTCTCCCTATGAGGAACAATTTTTCCACAACATTATTAACACTTATTTTATGACTAATAAACGTGCTTACGTGTAGCGTTTCTCGTATGAAGCTATTGATATTGGTATAAGCAAGTATGCAACCTACTGTTAAATATTAAGCCACTTGATTAACTCAGTTTGCGGAGAAGTGAGGATGGTGTTTAACTTAACAACTACGACGATCTTCTCTTATAAAGCAATTAGCTAATATTGCGGCCGCTTAGTATATAGACGACGCCTGCAAACAACTTTTGTTTTTAACTATCTTTTTTACCTACATACGTACTTCAAAGTAATATGTTTTAGTTAGCCATTAAACTTGACTTTTATATGAATTCTGAAACGTGGTTCTGAAAAAAACGAAGCTACGACTTTTGTAATGTGGGCATTGTTCTGTTCTTGTTACTGTTGTTCTTGCTAGCTCTACACCTTTTGTACTGCAGCGTACAGGAATATTCTCGTAAAACTTATATATAAAACCAATTTACATAAAACCATTTATTAGCTTTTAGAGTGCAAATTCATTTTGTTTGTTCTTAGTTTATAGCCAGATGTAGTTTTTGTAGGTTTATATCACACTTGATAAGAAATATATTTTTAATATACCTCGATTTATTTACATCAAATGCGACATTGGAAAAATATGCCTAAGACGGTGGAAGGTTGTACCTTGTTAGGTAGGTTATTCTCGCTGCCCTTATTACTTTATTTTTTGTTATTTCATGTAAAATGGTCTATAAGAGTTAAAGACGAGAACGTAGACAATAAAAATATTTTTATTTGAATAAACAAGACCAACGAGAAAACGTATACCTACGTAAAAAAGAATTTGCATATGTTGACATTGATCCCAAAATAATTTATAAATTTATAAAATTAGTTTACAGTTAAGCTGAACTTATAGCATTTGAAAGTTATTTATATTACATTTTTATTCTTAATTATTACAGTATAGATTAATTACTTTACGCTATTACGTTTTTAATCATCATTTAAGTATCGTGAATTGGCAGTGCAGTAATTTTCTTAAATTTAACAGCCTTTTTCAGATAACAAATTGTTGGGATCGAATTACTTCATGCGTAGATTTATCGATGCAAGCGGATATGACCCCTTTGTTGGGTTTTATTATAAATCTTTTTCCTATTTCATTCTGACATGATCGGTTTCTATTTCAGTGACATTTTTGGCAAATCAGAAATACAATAAAAATGTTGAATTTTATATTTATATAATAGAATAGAAAAAAAAAACTAATTTCTTCTAAAAAAATATTATCAAATAAAATTCTTTAAGATATGTATCCTTTTTCCTGAAGGCCTTAGGACGGGATATATAGATACGAGTATACCGACGTAAAGTCGAGTTTCGGCAAACCGAAAACGAGATACTTTAAGATATTAGTAATCTATGAAAATAAAAATATTTTCGAATAATTAATGTAATTAGAAAAACTGTTTATTATCTAAACTATGCCAAAAATATCTTAGTTAGGTACTTTTGTACTCACCGAAGCCCTTTGTCAGAGGTATTTATTTTCTCGGGCTAAAATATACACGAAAAGTGTACGGTGTACGAAAAGATTATACTGGCATCAAGCAGTTAATTCTTAATGAGAATATTCATTCATATTTAAACAGCAGGTACAAAATGCAGATATGTAGGTAACGTAATTTTTGACAAGTACTTGCTTCCTGTAGAAATAAATTTATAGCGTCTCCCACGATAGTTGACATTACTAGTTGTCGCCCGCAATGACCAGTGCTTTATGATTTATGTCCTTACTCTATTTATTTCTTTTTATATCACCCGATGTCATCAAAAATAGATGAAATGAAGATGGCTTACTTTGCAAATATCAATATTTAAGGCTAATAAAGAACATTTACGTATTGCTAAATAGTCTAAGATATGGTCTAGTAAACTGAGGCACGATTACTCGCATTCGTTGATGGTCCTGAATTTGGAGAGGAATGTTCCACTAACATGAAGTGGATAATAATTTTAATGAAGCAGTGCTACGTATGAAACACTCAGTGAAATTCTTTTAAACTGATTTGAGACCATATCCAGCGTTATGAACCAGATCTCGGTGCACATTAATAGTACCTATTGACCAGCTACTTCGCAAGTTAACGGTTTTAGGTTAAAATTTTAGTGACAGTTGTTATCTGGTTAACGTTGAATTTTTGGAATTTGTCCCGGCTAGCTAGGGTCAGCCTTGGTTCTCAAGTCCTGCTTCACTATACCCAGCTATCGCATCCTTGGTTGTGCGGGAGGTCCTACTCTAGGGACAAGTATATCAAGGCACGTTCTTTTAATATAGTGTTCAGGTCGGCGTGCAATGTGGCCGTACCATCTCAAGCGACTTGAAGCTTATGCATTAAGTTACAGACCCGAAGACTAGAATGAATGTGATACTTATGCCCGCGTTTTCGGCCCGCATACCGCCACACATCCACCGCGTCTTCATTTTCGCGACGTCAATCTCCGGAGTTTGTCAAGGTTCCGGTTCCGGCCAACATTCACTGCCGTATAAAGAACGGATCATGCTCTTGTATATAATGAGCTTTGGTGATTTTAGAGTACGGAAAGTAACAGGTACATTCCTATATGGAAAAAGTTTACCTATATCGAAATTTCATCACATTTAATTTAATATATTATCTAAATATTACATATAACATATTAATATAACATTTTGAATGTAAACTTTGTCCTTGTTTGTTACAATAAATGAACATTAACGAAGCGCAATACTCCAGCCGTGTGTGGAGACCACCTGAGGGCCTCTTTCTCACATACTGTCCGACTAATTAACGAGCCAAGTTACAACAACAACCTAACTTAAACCAACTGCTTCATTACGTTTCCTACAAATGAAACCGATTTAAGCTACGTTTTCCTTACAATACCTCTACACTACATTGAGAAAACCATTTTATTTATGAAACTTAAACGCTACTTTGTACAGTTGCTTAATGACTCCGGTCTGATTGTGGAACAGCTTCTATGATCCTATGAAAATTTATAAATTTGAAAAAAGGGCAAAAATTACTCTTGTATTATTACGATTATAATCCAGATTTAATACAATATTGACGAAGTCATAACGAAAATCTCTCAAAGCCGGATCTCGGCTCCTTTGCTCTGAAAAACAGGGGATGAAATTAAAGAAAAGATAAGTAATTTTCCATCCTACTTCGAAGTGAAGTGGCGCAAACAATAAATCTTGTCCATTTTCTTCCTAGCCGCGGCAAAAACATGTAATTAATTACCTTACTCTGACGAGGTCAGCTTTGGAAAATCTAATCCCTGCTTTTGACTTTTTTGGCAAAGTAATAGCTTCGATTTCTTACAATTAATTGTTAAAGTTTTTACAGGACAAAGTGTCTCAATAGTATCAGAGTGACTGACATTTTGATATAAAATTTTATATTTTACCAAAAGAAAATACAATCAAAATTTCGCAAGTGTATAATATTTTTTTAATATTTTTATAGATCAATGTTATGTAAGAGAGATTCATGCATTTAGACTGACAAACTTATATATGGTGAATGATTCACTTTAATTGAATATCTTGCCCATCTTCATCTATATTTTTAAATATAATATGAAGAAAAAATGACATACTTTAATAAGAATCGAAATAACTACAAAATATCACTCCTAAATTACTTACGTTTTCCTTTCAATGAGCAACTTCCGGCTGACGACTTAGTGCTGGAAATACGAGGCGCTTATCTCCTTCACCGGAAACGGACTTAGCCTGTGAGATCTTCGTTTTCAGCCCGTAAAGGGACTACGTAAAAGTTTTTGTTTATATATCTGCCGAAGAATGTTAAAAATATTTTTTTGTTATAATGTCTTGATACAAAATTTATTCTGCCTGCCCTACTATGTGATAAAAAGTGTGAAGCTGTAAAACAAAGATGTTTTTCTAACATCAAAAGTCTCGTCCTTTTTGAGTGATAAGGAGCAGAAAAATATACATATTTCTCAGGTTTTTAGAAGAAATTTCCCATAAAAGCTTATATTTTGATAACGATTAGTCATTAACATCAATAACTACGTAATCAAATAACATTATTTCCGACGTTCAAAAATTTTTAATACATTTGAGAAAAAATCATTCGATTAAGCTATTAACTTTGCATAGCAGCGAATCGACGAATGGTTTTTAAAGGACATCGAAAAACATGAATATCTGTCAGTACCGAATGTGGCGAATATGTTAGTGCTCTCCAGGATTTTAATGGTTTCCTTGGTCGTATTTACAAAATCAGGGCGGAGGCTTAGCAAAAGAATTCAATGCTGCTGAACGAACCTAAATCGCTGTGTTGGGTCGTTGAAGCGTCAAACATAGAGTATAATGTCGATCGTTTGATTTCGTTCCAGCAATTTGTAATGGATAATCCCTCACCAGGTCCAGCATATACATAAAGTCTCTGACGTGGATGGAGATACTTTCACGAATGGCGTGCTTAGTTAGCAGGTTTGGAAATTTGTTTACTTTTATATATTAAGATGAAGCTATGCGGTTCGATTGCCATTAGAATGATTGTTATTTTTCTCTAGCTCTGCAAACACAAAGTACGGCATTCAGCATCACTACTCATCTTACGATAATTTATTTGAAATCCGAGAGGAAAGCGGACAGCAGTGTCAGTTACCACTAGATATTTTCTGCCTTTTTTGGTATGGGGAAAAAATATGAAGCTGAAAACTACTATAAAATATGTGTTAATAAGTGGGGAATGGAAATGTTAAAAGAGAACGGAGTGTCTTAACTCAGGTTCTCTGGATCCCTCTGCCTACCCCGCTATATGCGGGATAAAGCGTGAAGTTAAAAAAAAAATAAGCTAACTATTATGTATTTTTTACGGATTGCATAAATTTTAAACAATAAAATATCATAGCTAGCTTAAATGATTATATGTTAATGATTAAATTGATTATACGTATGTTAAGGAGTCCAGTTAATTTTAGAATGAATATTACATTAATGTAAACTTAAGAAGTTACTTAAAACCATAAGGGCGCACTCGATTTTTTTGGTCTATATTTGAACTTGTTACGACAAATTTTTTATCTAAAAATGTCTCTGGCGCTACTAAGAAAGCAGTATCGCTAAATGATTGAAAGAAGAAGAACAAAATTGAATTTTAAATATTTCAATTACTATATTTTCTTCAATATGCATAACGCATTCAACTGATTCAAGATTAATTAGAATTCAAATAATTGTCATTTTATTTTATTAATTAAATTATTTAAAAGAATATGAGTAATGTCATTTATTTGCGTGATGGGCACCAATACTAACCACTGTGTATTTTATATAGCATCTGAGTACAAATAAACACATACCAACAAAGTCAACAAATTAACTAGCTGAAACCAACGGAGCTATTAAGCGGTAAACCACATATCAATATGCTGAAAACTTTTGATTCAGGAAATAAAATACATGTTCAATACCTTTAATAGAATGATTGTATTTATTCTATATAACTTATGTTGTTACTAGGTTTTAGGTTTTGTAAAATGTTTTAATGGACTTAATAATTTTCGGGAATCTCTAGTGTGAATGAAGTTCATAATATATTTTCTACTTATATTACAATTCGTTTTTACTTTATAATGCAGTTCGAAACATAGAGAAATATTTTTGATAATTGACGGAATATTTGAAATATCTTACAATTTAAAAATATATTTTCAAACTAACTTAGACTTTCTTAGTGAGTACACTAAGAGAGTCTAAATTAGCATGAAAAGGTATTTTTTATTTCTAATCCTATGCTCAAAAATTATTTTCAGATAATTATCATACCTAAAACAGTTCCAGCTCGAGGTAGATTTACAATCCAAAGCCAATTTATCCATCTAGAGGTAAACAAAGTTGTTATTTACATACAAATTGTAACTAAATATATATTATCTTATAATAAGATTGTTTTATATTCTCAGAAATAAACAATTTTAAATAAAATTTGAACTAAGATATAATATCAAAGTTTTATTGGACTGTGACTGTTACTGCACACCATTGGCTTTTGCCACAATAACTCGAGCGTAAAGCCTTTCATTTGTCTTTTGAGAATTACACTAGTAAGATTTATTTAAAATTCGTTCAGTTCAATATTTTATTGTAACATAAAATCCAGTGAAAAGCTGGAACGTTGATTCAAAATTTATTTTTCGACATACACTAAATAAATACCTTTACAGTTTGTACGTACCTTTGTATATTTATAATAGCATATATTTCATATAAGTAAAACATTTTTTTTTTAACTTCACGCTGTAACCCGCATATTGCAGGGTAGGCAGAGGGAACCAGAGAACCTAGTGTTAAGACACTCTGTTCTCTTTCAACAAATCCGTTCCCCACTTTCCGCCAGATTGAGGCATTGCGTGTTGAGTGGCGGAACTCAACTCCGCGCTTTGCCTTGTTATCAAACCCAAGAAATGAAAATACTAAATTTTAAGTAAAATTATTTATTTAATAAATAAATACTTTATTTCGTATGGAAATTAACAAAAAGATATTGCTCATACGTTACACCGTTCCAAATGCCGTAGCAATTGCGTGGAATATATAGGAAGAGAAGCATGCGGCGATTGAGTCAATGTTCTTAAGAACTAAAGTACTAATATAATATTATATGATGCGCTGTAAGACTCGTACCACGTTTCAAATAAATAGGAAAGAGGCATGCTGATATGTTTGGCTTGATTGAACCTCTTTAGCTATAGGAAAACCTTTCTGATGGCTTATTTTATTAATTTAATATAATGTAAATTAGCAATTTATTATAACTCTTAGGACGACACTCCGACACTCGGACACTCGGACAGTCCGACACTCCGACACCCCGACACACCGAAACCCAGTAATTCCGACACTCCAACACCCCGACACCCAGACACTCCGACACTCGGACACTCGGACACTCTGTGACTCCGATACCCAGACACTCTGACACTCGGACACTTCGACACCCAGACACTCCGACACTACGACACTCCGACACCCCGACACACAGACACCCGGACACCCAGGCACTCCGACACACAGATACTTCGACACTACGACACTCCGAAACTCCAACGATTATGATATATATTTTACTAACCACCCAGACAACATAGCACATGGTGTAGTGTCGTAGTCATAGTCCTAGTGTCGGTGTGTCGGAGTGTTGACACCCAGACACTCCGACACTCGGACACCCCAACACCCAGACACTCCGACACTCCGACACTCGGACACACCCACACCCAGATACTCCGATACACAGACACTCCAACGCCCAGACTCTCCGACACTACGATACTACGACACTCCAACACTCGGATACTCCAACACGTTGCAAAACGTGTGTTCTTTCTGTTATACTAATTTCACCGTCTTTCGAAACACTCCTTTCATTCTACAGGTTAGCGAACAACTCCGGGATTCACTAACTTCTCGCCAGAAAAGCTTCTTGTTTTGCCGGAAGTTGTTCGTTAATCTTTCATCTCTTTTTCTGTCTGCTCTTTCTCGCTTCATCTTTATCAATGCTTTTGTTTCGTGCTTTTGCAACTTATATTCTTTCTTATTAATCCCTCTCATACTTTTGTTCTTACTCGAGGGTGTATAATCCTGCCATGCTTTCTTCTTCCTTTCTAGGGCATCTTTCACTTCATCATCCCACCATTCATCACGCTTCCTTCTCTTTTTGCCTCTTTTCCATAAACCACACACCTTAGTTGGTGCTTCAATCTTACTATTCCTAAGATGCCAGCACACTTCGACACTATCGCTTTCTATTTTGCAACTGTGTAGCTTCTTGGAAACCCTTTGAACATATTCCTTTCTAATGGGTGGATCCTGAAGCTTCCAGCTTCTGGTGCGGTTATTCACCTCCAAGTTTGGACGCTTCGTGCGGTAGCGCCAACTTGCAAACTGACCCCTTATTCTAGCAACTACTAAATAATGGTCCGTTCCCAAGTCGGCACCTCTAAACACACACCCGTCCATAATTTGGTTTCGAATCTGCTGATCCACCAGGAATAAATCTATCATACTTTTCTCTTCCATTCGCCCTATGTATAATGGTGAATTTGTTTGTGGACAAACATCGTGTTTGCCACAAAAACAAATCCTCCTCCTTGCAAAGTTCCAATATGATCTTTCCAGCCTCATTCACTCTCTTATCACCATACTTACCCAGTACACGTTCGTAACCAATTCGCGTGGTTCCGACCCATCCATTCAAGTCACCACATACTATTTATTAATTTTTCATTCCCTTTTACACTACCTAGAACTTCCCTGACACTCCCAAAATTCCTCTAGCTCACTTAAAGAAGCTGAGGATACTGGCTCATACGCTGATAACAAGAATATTCTTGTTATTCCCAGCTTGAAGCGAACGCAGAGAAGCCTCGGATTGTTCGCCTTGTATTTTAAAGCTGTAATCGCCAATCGAGAGGATAATAACACGCGTACACCTTGACACCCTCGTTCGCTCTCTGGAACACCAGCCCAGAAGGCGACTCGGTTGCCTGGCAGATCGGTCATGTCAGTGCCCTTCCTCTTGGTATCTGTCAAACAAATTACATCCAGATCTCGTTCATCTATCACATCTAATAATTCATTCATCTTCTGTTCCATCTCTCCTCTCACATTCCACGTAGCTATCTGTAGCTCCATCCTCCACTTCCCACCATCACGGACCTGGCGTGCTGGGTGGCGGTCCCCAATGCCGCATTCGTCTCCACTTCTCACACCAGCGGGGACTCACTGGTGCGCGTCGTCTCGGGGGGACGCTCTAACATTGTGCGCCCACCAGGGCGAGCATCAGCTCGTGGACGTTGCGATGGATCATTGCAGTCCTACACAAGTGTTAAACTTATGCAGGACTGGCAGGGATCGCTGCAGGCAAGCTATCCATCGTCGACCCCCAATATTAATATATTATAGATAATTTCCCTGTATGACTTTCACGACAGTGGTTGTAAGTATATTTAATTGAGCGGAAAGACTAGTAAGCCTAAACGGTGCCACATAGCGTCTCTCTGCCTATACAAGTACCACAAAATACACTAGATTTGAAAATAATAATTAGTATCTAATTTAAATGTTACATATTTCACTAAAGATATTTAAATTATTAGAAGTCCAATGAATTACTGACAGAATACAAATTAGAATAACTAATTCCTATATTTAGTATTAAATGTAAAACATACAACTTTACTTGAATGTAGAAATTCAAGCGGGAAAAATATACTTGTTGTAATTTGTAAGTAAAAGTAAGCACGACAGATCTGCTAGTTTTATAATATTCTTCATTTTAAATGTCAGAGATTCTTTTAAAATAAAATTTACAACTGGAAATAGTTCTAGAAAACTCTGTCTGTCATATAGTTTGTTTTATGCATGTAGTACATTATTTTATGTGTGTCACTATACAACTATTTACTGGGGTGACCAATTTTGATGACTTATTTGTTATAACATAACTAGTGCTTCTGATGTGGTTCCATTCCAATTTAGTTAATATCCGACTAATATTTTTTGAGTTATTTGTATTAATTTTACATTTTATTTGAAGTCCATTTGTAGTTCTCATTTTGCCAAAATTTTAATTATACAACTAAATTACTATTTTCTGTTAATGCTAATGCAATTTTAATTAATATTGTTGAAATTATCTTAAAAATGCTTGTATTTGTTTGATTAGAAGACGTATTCACGGCGATGTTTCACTTAGCGTGGAATCCTACCAAAATTGGCTTCATTAGCTTTAATATTAGATGGCAATACAAACAAAATATGTTTGTAAAATGTATAGTACGTCGTATTGTAATGGGCACTGTCAGTTGAATGACGCAACTGTCGCCGTGTTGATAGATGAGCGGTATGCAGGGACAGAATTTAGAAATAATATCATAAAAATGCATCAAAATTTTAAGCATTCTGAAAATTGACAAGAAAAATTGAAATGTTCACAAAATCGTTTTTTATAACTTTTTGTGAACATTTTTTTAAAGTGAAATATAGATTTTTTGTTAAAGCCATTCATTTTATCATCATCATAATGTTTAACAATTATCAAATAGTGTAAAAACAAGTGTTATTTCATTATATTCTCTTTACCGGTCCTTGTAATACATACATATATATGGGAGATGCATGAAAAACATAAACATGTTCACTGCATATACTCTGCCTTGGAACGAACTCTAGAATTTTTAGCTTTAATTACGTTTACTTTGTCCTTAATAGTATTGTATAAATATTAAAATTATTTTATAATTTACATCAAGAAAAGTGTTTCTGCACTAAAATCTCTCGACATCCGGATATTGAAACAAGAATATTAAACATTGAAGATTGCAGTAATGACCTGCAGAAGAGGAAATTGTCTTCAAAGTGTTTCAGAAACTTATTTGACTTAGTATAATAATTAGGAAATATTGCGTGCTTAATACTTTTCGTTATTTTTAGCCACTTAGTAAATTTTTTGACGATTGTAATTGCATTTTGTCCTCTAGTATACGAAAACTCAATTACTCAATTACTCATACCAGATCGTATAGACACTAATACCTATTCGATAGATCGAGTATAAAACTCGACGCATAATATCTTAAAATAAAGCAACATTCCCAAGTCAAGACATGTGTCTTTAACTACTCACTGGGAATTCTCGGCTGCTCAATTTATAAAAATATATATTTTTTTTTGAATAAATATCTTTTTATTTATTTATATTTTATTTTAAAGCGATTTGGAATACAGAGACTAACTCGAACTTCTATGAAATAGCATTGTAACGATATGTACTTTGGTACTTATCTCAAAGCTTCATCATCTGTTATGTTACTATTACAAGAACCAAATTCAAATTGTGTCCAAATACTAGTAATATTATTCTCGGGTCTAGTGTACTTACATTGGTGAAATGGTTACTGCTACCGCCCCAGATATTGGGATGTTAGGAATCATTTCCATATACGCTTCACCTAGCAACAAGCGGAATGTGTACATTGCTGTGCAGACACAGTAAATTGATGATTTTCGGCATATGATGCTCCTTCATGGCTATCGCTTTCACAATGGAATACGCCTTTTGGAATGTTTATGGTGCCATCACCTATTTATTGATTATTACTTTGATGCTTACCGTGCTTAATTAATTTGTTTTGATCAAACAAGCAATTATATGTGTTTTGTTTGATATTAATTTTTACTTTAACTCAAATATTGTTTTCAAATAATGTAATAAGCTTATACAAATATTTTAACGTATCTATAAAGATTTGCGAATATCTCTTGGAATCTGAATTAACAAGCAAAATAGGCTAGCGATGTTAGCATTAACGTAGGAGTTAAGCTAAGTTATTTATAGATAACGGCTCTTCGGGAATTACCCACTAATTCTCAGTACTCCATTTCATAGAGCAGTCGAAGTGAATTGCTGAGCAGCGGTGAAATATCCGCACAACTTTTACCCAACAACACCTCGATAGTCGATTTTATTTTCACGCCTGCACTTCACTGATACGATGAAACTTTCATCACAGGCTTTTACTAGACATGTACCAAATATAAATCGTTAATGGACGACGGGGTCTATTTAAATCTTTTTTTATATCATTAACAATGAATACACTAAGTGTTTTTATAAAACTTGTTTACTTTCTGTATGTTAGTTATGTTTGTTTAATTTTGATTATTTAAAAGGAATGAAGTGTAGTTAGTGTAGGTATTATTATTACCTTCGGTGAACTAGCCTCAATAATTTATGGTAATTAATTTATATTTACAATAAGATATAATAGAAGCGATTAAAGTTTGCAGTAAGTTTTAAAAAATATATATTTTATCGATATAAAATAACCTTATCATTATTATAAAATTATTATTCACACACATGGGCTAAAAAGAAAGTAAGTCATTTCGAAATTCTTACATATTTAAATTGTAAAACCGTCCAAGCACTAGAGCGTTTCTACGAGGCGCAGATTCGGGTATACTACATTCAATTTTTTATACAATTCCTCGAAATAATAATCATCAAAATTAAGATAATTTGGATAAAAAATTTGCAACAAATTGAGTATAGTAGATACGAATTAATTTATAATCCCTACACCAACGTTATTTCGGCGGCAGACAGACGGGAACAAATTCTGAGCCAGTCTCTCTTAATTGAAATGTGTCGCGCGGAATACATATTATACTCGTACTGTATGCCCGCATCCGCCTGAGCGTCTTGAGCGAATTTAGATCTGTGTACGTAAAACCAGTCAACGCGATACAAGGGTGTTAATTAATGAAACTTCCTAGTATAGTATTTTCGTATGTAAATTTTGGCTTATTTTAGCGTCTTTTGGGATATATAAATGAGATAATTTAATAATTCTAATTAAGTAGTCTGAAATTTAAAATTTTTCTTCTTCAAAATTAATCTTATCTTTGTCAAGGAAATAACAATGCAATTGTAGTATTGTTTTCATTTGCATAATTAATAAAATAAATTGTTGATTTTAGATTTAAACTACACTTGGTTGAGAATTTATACTCTTTACTGTTTGCGTGAAGTATAAAACTTGAAATATTGTTTTTTCCTCTTTCTTAGGAATTTCGAGAAATCCTTTTTCAGTGCTTCCAAGGAGCCTATATGCCAAATCTATGGCCAGTAGTTTTGCCTGTGCTTTACCTGACAGTCGCTCAGTATCATTTATATGAATATAGACAATGATTTATGTAGTTTTCTGGTCTGTATAGTTAATCATGTCGTGAGGTGGAAATGAAGTGACCATTTCTAGCGTCTTTCTGCGTGCTACTAAAATGCGGTGAATGCGTGAAGATAAAAACAATTTTAAATTAATAAAAACATAACTTCCAAATAACTGTTATTTTATTATTTTATTAGTGCGATACTTCAACTATTTTTTGTCTCGTTGCGGTATGAGTTAATTCAAAATAAAGTCTGAATACAATCTTCAGTCAAGCAAAAGTTTTTTTAAACACGAAAGAAGATCGGTTTGAATTTTTAACATGTAATTTATATTTGATTCGTCCAATGAGGCAGTCATATTTAAAAAAACAATGCTGATACTTCACATATAGGTACCCATTAAAAATAAATTGTTATAACTAAACTAAAAGACTGTGGCACGGTACCGGATGAAATGGCTAATAAAACTAATCGCTTCGAAATTTATCAGTTGGCCGCCGCGCTGACACGCAAAATCGGTTGCAAACCTTACTCAATCAATTTTAAAAGTAAAATATATAACATATTGTATATTTCACATTATGTTATCACAAACACTAATAAATATATGCATTATTTATGTCAAAAGTTTAATAACAAACAAAATGATCAAATAGATTAAAGTACTATGAGGATACGAAATAGATTAAAATACTCGATACTTGAAAATGATAATTTTCACAATATGATATGAAATAACAATAATAGAAATAATTGAATAACAATCATTATCCATTCACAGAATCAACCTCATGGAAGCACTTCGGTTTCCGGGATGAAATGTTATGGTTTTGTAGTCATACATAAACTGAACGTTACAGACATATTTTCTGTAAAAATCAATGGAAATCTACCCATTAAGTATCCTAGATTCATATTAAATATGTCTTCATTTTCAGACTTTCATATAACTATGTATTACTTCCTCCTATCCTACACTCTTTTCTACGTTAACGAGGTTACTCATAGGCATGTTATATTAGCAAGTTATGTTATATTTATCCATACTAGTGTCCCTGTTGACGCGTTAACAACGCGTTGTGTCTAGCAATGTATATGTCACTTTATATAAACATGGATGTCAAACCATGGTAGTGTGTGTAACATTTATTTTGTTAAATTAATAAAAAAGTGCAGCACAACATTCTTGCTGTTTTTTATTATTTTTTTTTACTTATTTGTGCAGAAGCACTCCTTCTCTATATAAACTACAAGTGTGCCAAATTTTATACTCTTCCGTCCACGTTTTTTTCTTAAAAAAGGGGTCCAAAGTTTTTGCTTCACATATTTATATATAGATTTATAAAACAATATCCAAATAAATGACAAATACACGTCTAACTTAAATCGTTTATTATAGATGCTTATCTGAAGAGGGTGTTGATTTTATGTTGAAAAAGTCATTTAAAAACAAATTTTGAAAGTACGTCGCTGAGACAGTAAGGTATGCAGAAATAATGAAGTTTGTATGAACCTTTTTGTTTCTTTGATGGCTCAAAACCTTGTGCAAATATTAATAATACACGCGAGTGACGTCGTTAGTGGAAAGTTACCAGGCAAGCGAGCTGCTATTATGACAAAGTTAATATAAAATTATAATAGTTAAAAATAATATACTAGATTTATTTTAGACAAAATATATTAAAAATCATGATTTTCTGTTTTCTCTTTGCAAATATTACCGATATTAATCATTTTCATATTATTTACAAGTAATGGGTTTATCGTTTACAGTTGCTAGCTATAGTTATATTAGTTAATTTAGTACTTGTTTTGATGGAAATTGTAAGTTTTGTAAGGTAGATGGAAAATAATCTTACAACAGTGTTATCGTCGTAGTATTTACTAGAAAATCCACTTTTTTGGCTTTGCAGGTACAGTTTATCATAATCAGTATTTGGTAGTATTGTGCTATATTTAGTGCTCAGTGTCAGTAATTAGTGTTAAGTGTAAGTGTTAAGTGTAAGTTTGTGGGAGGTAAAAATGTATTTAAGTCTATTTGTATTATGTTAATGCCCATTTAACTGGACTAAGCTAATACAGTTATATGAGAAATTAAATTTTAATAATAAAAAATGTTTTTTTCTGAAAAGATCAGCAGAAAGCTACATCCCCATATTTAGTATAATTTCTAAATTACCTCATTTTTTAATATTTAAAAAGCGTGCAAACAGGAGTTATTTTTCTATTAGTAAAATATCTAAATAAATTCTTTTTAAATCTAAATAATTATAAGCAAAGAAAACCTCGTGTTAAAATATCGCATTCTTTTTCTCCAGTGGGCATTAGGTGACGCAACTCCGGTCTTGCCTTGACGAAGAAAAGAAATATGCATTTCAAATGGCTCTATTATTATTAATTTCCTTTTATATCCTGAAACAAAAAAATAATAAATTTCAAAATATGATTTAAGATGTAATAAAAAAAGGTAACCAATACAATATATTATTCTGTCCAAGAATGATGAACAGATGTTAATGTGTGGAATTAAATACTGTTGATGCTCGCTCAGGAGGCTTATCGTTGCTGTAAATTTATTATAAAAGTTTATTTGAAAAGAGCAACTGTTGAGTTTCTTGCCGGCTCTTCTCAGCAGAACTGCCTTCCAAACCGGTGGTAGCTTCCGTTAGAACTGACACTCCTAACATCTTTTGTAAATTGACGATTCAAAAGTGCTTGTAACAGCCTATTTGAATAAAGAATATTTTGATTTGATACTTAAGTAAAATAAAGTGCGCCGTTAAGTTCTCCATCCACTCAACGCCCAACATGTCGAATGCGAACGGAAAGTGCAAGACAGTGTCCTCACACTAGATTCTTTCTGATTACTCTGCTATGCGGTATAAAGCGTAAAAAAAAGGTTAAGTAAGTAAGTAGTAGAGTAAGGTTTAGTGTATGGAGTTATGTGTTTTATTTTATTTCATGATATAATACATACATTTTGTTTTTCGTAGAAGCGGTTCTATTTATTACTATTAAATATTATTTAATAATTCCAAACCAGTGAAACAAGAAAGCAACGAGAAAGTAAAATGTTAAAAGTAATTTTATTTCTTTAACTTTTATAGAAAATAAGCTCTAACCACTGGAAAGATTAGACGAAATCTGAAGCCAAAGAAAAATGCTGATATACATATATTATATATTTTTCCATCACATTATAATTAAGATTTCGAATTATAATTAATTATTTTACTGATTTAAGTTCTGTTTCTTATTACCCGAGTTCTCTAAGTTTGGCAGAAAGACAAGATAGGAGAACCGAGTGCGTTGACACTAGGTTCTTTCTGCTTACCCTAGAACTAGGCTGGAAAAAGCGTGAAGCTAAATATAAAGAAATGAGTAAAATAGATAACTTACTATTAAACTATTAACATTTTGTATGTTTTTCCAAATAATGTACACAGCAATTAAATACACGGGAATTGTAGAAAATGTCTGCAGACGTAGAACGAAATGGCTCGAAGCATTTATTTCGATTGTTAACGATCTGTCCTAAACGGCGAGCCGATGTCAATGTGCCATCGTAGCGTATGCGTGAATCCCTGAACACCAATGAAATATCAGCGCGACTGTTTTCAAACAACGAACCGATAGCCGTATTTTTGAAAGCCCTCCAAGCGCTTCAATTTTATTTTTACGCCTGCAGCACGCTGATACGATGAAAGTTTCAGCGGATGCTTTCACCAGACGCGGCTCAAATATAAATTGTAGGTGGACATAGTGGGCGAGCTAAATTCTTTATTAATATGCATTAAAATATGAAAGTAGACGCAATATGCAAATACGCGTTAGTGCTATGTGAAACAAGTCTAGCTAAAATGTTGTTTCAACTTTTGGGTTATAGTTTTATGTTTTTACTGTAGTTATTTCTTGAGTTGTTTATTGATACTTTTGCATGCGATTAGAAATAATGTTAAGCTTCAAGCTCTAATTACTGTAGAAAAAATATAATAATCTAGGTATAAACTTGTGTATATAGTATATAATATACCATATAATAGATACTACAGTGATAAAGTAACTAGCGGGTAAATTTGGGAGTTTCTGTTAGAAACAATCGTTAAACTTGTCGGCAGAATTAATTGCAGGTACAATATTATAAACCGCGCTCTTTTGAATTAATTTATTCTCAAATCCTAGAGACCTTTTAGCAGCCTTTAACTTTGTTATCATGATGAATAATAATTTAACCAGAAACGAATATAAACAATAACAATTTATTTTAACATCTTCAAAAACAACTCGATTATTATTCATGAAATGGAGGCAAAAATAACCTACTTGGAGTGTTTTTTAAGTTTTGTTTTTTATTTTTCTAGTAATTATACTATTAAATTATAAAAGACGTGATATTAAGTGTATGTAAAGTGACATAATTCATTTATTGCAGCAGCGAGTGTGTATGTACGTGTGATAAGACCGTACATTTTCAGGTTTCATTTTCAATAAAACTGACCACTGAATTATATATGTTAGAGGAAAGTATACAAAACCACAGTTATCATTCAAAAATAATAAATAAAATGTAAGTTCATATAGTAAATTAGGAAAGTAAAAAGAAGAATAATGTATATGTAAAACTCTGCGGTTACTACAACGAACAACCGCGACGAAGCAATGAAATAAGTTGAATTTATCTGCAACTAGCTCCACCGAGGCTGGCAAATCCCTAGCCAAATTTAAGAGGAAGCGTGAATTGGCAAACTTTAATTGAAATAAAGTTAATTTCAATTTCGGCTCGTATTTAACTGATTAAGTAATTTATTTGATTCAGTTTCGGCTTATGGAAAGGAGGCAGTTGGTAACACATAGCTCTGCAAAGCACTTAGTACGAATTCGATTGCACTAATGCCGCCTAATCCTGACCGGTGGCGTACAAACGCGGGTTGCGTTGTAAAATGCCTTATGCAAATCGCAACTTGTGATTGATGATAATCCCTGCGCATCTGCACTGGGAAACAATACACTTTCAACGCGCGCTGTTGCAATTTAATGGAAATTCCCTTAGTACTACAACTTCTCCCGTATTTTTACAAATGCTCGCCCATATATTCTTATTAAACTACCTATCTATGGTTCTGTGCATTCTTTTTTAATTAGGTGAAATACATTTCTGTGCTTTTTAATCATATTTACGTATGGATAAATAAGCAAAACATTGATTGATATTTAAATGATTTTTCTGTATGTATATTGCTATGATTAATTTTTTTATTGACATTCGAATTTTTTAAGAAAGTTAATAGAAAACATTTTGCCTTTCTTCATGGTCTTCTGCTCACAAACGTCGTTTGTTAAAGTGACTGTTGAAATTATATTTTTATACCAGATTAATTTTGTTATTTCATCGTAAATATTTACTAGTTAGCATGGTGTTTGCTTTATAGTGGAGCGCGTAGAACCGGAAGCTAGCTGCATTTTGTTATTGTCCCATATGGTCGAACACAGAGACACACTAAACATGCATACCTTATAGCTTGTAATTTCATCCTACGTGTTGATTTACTAAACCTTCCCAAGGCACGATGCCAAGCTTTTCAAACTTTTTTTTTCTTTTCATGGTTATTATTTAAAATTCTATAATTTTAATTGAATTTCGCTGTATAATTAGTTAGTAATAGGTACATATATACTTAAGAAGAACTTAATTAATTCGTTTTGCAGCAGATTTTGTTTTCAAATAATATATCATTTTGGACTCGAAATATTTGTAAGAGCTATTATATATTTGTTTTCTTTCATATTTAAGTCAAATATTTTGACTCAGGATAAATGCTCAACTTATTACATTTATGAAAATTTTAGACTTTTGGAAAAAATTGTTACAATATTTTTTTTTATTATGTAAGTAGTCATTAAATGTTGTGATACCTTATGAAAATATTATTAAGAGGTTAAGCAGAAAACCCAATGAAAGAAACAACTCATTAGTTCACTCCCCGCCTATTGTATGTTAACCAGCGGGACCCTCGGTTTGTATAAACAGAAAAGGGAAACATTATATTTAATTTAAAAGTTTACTCCGAGAGGATTTCGAATTCATAACTATGGTGAGCAAATTTCAATTGGTCTTTGGAGACGTTAGTACTAATATCATGCAAACATTTCATTCAGACATACACGAACGTCGAACACTGTCCACAGTCATATTTAATCTGTTAGTTATTAAAACATTGTCACAGACCCCGCCATATAAAATGAAGATATATTTATATTGTTCTTTGTAAAAATACCACGTTGGTAAAATATTTACGTAGCTACGTGATTTTAGTAAACCACAATAAAATATTAAAAGCAGCATTCTAAATAAATGCCCGTCAGTGTGTAGCGCGGTCGGGCGGAAAGGCGGAAGGTACGCCTTCGGAAACAGGATGGTGTAAGATAAAGAGAACATTTCCTATAGAACATCTTGGAAGAGATTTAGCAAAATTTCGACGACCTCGTTCCTTTAACGCGCCGCCGGGTAAATACAATTCTTTGTTTTTCACATATTTTTATAATATTTTTGGTGTGATTGTTTTAATTTTTTTTAGTACGGTATCGTTAGTTAGTGTAATTGTGCGGAATGCTCGTTAAATCTGAATTAATCTAATCTAGCAAGCCCACAGCTGGCGATGCTGCGCTCCATCTGCTAGAATTACGTTAAACTTCATTAAGTTATTATATCTTAGTACGTAGATAAGGCAAGTGAAATTTATTTAAATTAATTTTAACATTCATTTTTATGTATCTTTTGGAAGTTTCATTTAGTAAATAAATTAGTCTTTGAAAATTATTTAACCTATTACGTATGTATTGAATTTTCTTAATGCGAAGAGAACTTATATATCAGTTTATAAGAAAAAAAAACAGTAGTAGTAAATTTTTTATCACATCTATTCTATATATTTTCTATATAAATAATATTAACATATTATTTCTTTGAAGAATATTATTGTTTCAAAAACAAAAAAAAAATTCACAATTATCGTGATTTCAATCAATTAAAGTCTTTGAACAAAGACAGTTTATATAATTAATACAAATGTAACCATTTGTTTGCAACATACATAATATCATGTCTGTATTAATAGACCCCTAATATAGCCTACTCGATACAAATCTCTACAATCCCTTAAGACCGCGCACATGAGGTTTATTAACGGAGCCATTGGCTTACATGACTGTATATCATGCGGTACCTAGGCTCTAATCATATTAAATAGCCTAATAGTCAGGATTACTCCAAGTGCTTAATTAAATCGCTGTTAAGTTATTACATTATATTGTTTGTGGGCTTGTGTCTATTTGTAACTTGTTATTTTGAGATATAGAAATTTGATATTAATTTCGTATGTAAAATTTTACATATGTTGAGAAGAAGTTTAACAAGTCTTGATTTTTTTGTTTGTTTCTTTGTATATGCTGGATAGAAAGTATTTTTAACAAATTTTCACTTACGAAAAAGAAATATAAACTGGATTAATTAGCATAATTAGCTTAGATATTTGAATGTTAAAATTTGAAGTTAATCCTTTAGTTAAAAAATTCTGTTAAATAGTATCGAATCATTTTAGGTCAAAAAATCATTAGAAATGATAACATTAATACAAATATTATAAAAAGTCAAAATACTAATTCTAATCAACTAAATGTACATTTCAATTAATTTTAATATCTTTTCATTAATTAATATAAAAATGTGTACCTAATATAGACTTTAATTAAGGAAAATTGTTAACTAAAATATATATTTTTAATAGAGAAAAGAATTGAACAAGAAAATTCTAACGTTGGTATTTTCTTTACAAATTCGAAACAATATAGAGCTATATCTTTACATTTTCTTCGAATGGCCGGTGGTATTTACTGAAAAACTTGAGCTTTTACGTCACGATGAACAAAAGCGGCTGTAATAAGTCCGCAGAACTCCGCGAAACAACTGAAACTACCCCACACAAAAAATGGAGAAGTCTATTGATGTCCAAATAAAGTGTAGTTATAATAGAAACATTATTGGTATTGTGTAAAAGGTATAAAGTACTTATAATTTAATTTTTTTAAGGTTTCCAGCGTAATTTTGCCTTAAAAGTATCAAAAAATATGTTCCTTTACTTTCTGTGTAGTTTTATTGTAAGTCATAGCTGTCTGCTCGTTTTGGTTGTGTGTAAGGGTCCAGTAGATAAGATAAGGCGGCCTTTAGTAAGATGCTTTGCTCTATATGTAGATCTTAGGCACTTTGCAACTTACTAACACTAGATAATATCAGAAGTAACAGTGATAAAAATATTTTCTGTAAATCTACTTTTTTATAAATAAATACAAATATTGACGCTTAGAATACAAATACATGTATATACACATTTAAAAAATACGATACATTTAAATTTTACTCAATTTAAATGAAGCACTTATTATTCGTAAAGATCATATTATACTCGTGCTAGGGATGAATTTTGTACATATTTTATAGTGGCTGGCCAGTCTGGTTAGAATAAGGGTTAACTTTAAATTTTGTTGCCCAACGTTATGATTCATACAAGTATAACTTCACGCTGTAACCCGCAGATAGCAGGGTAGGAACCAGAGAACCTAGTGTTAAGACCATTCTCTTTCAACAATTCTGTACTAGAATACATACAAGTAGTAGCATACATAGTGTGTCTTCATACAAGTATAATATATATTGTATTAGTATAATATTATATAAAAGTTTTATGTACTCTTATCATTTATATTCTTGAAAATAAAAAGAAATTTTCCGCTTCATAAAAATGATAACATCATAAAGTCAACGATTATTTTTAATGTATATTAATTTTGTTACGATTATATTAAAAAAGCTGTAGAAAGGTCTTTTACCGGAAGCCAGCGACATCAGTATTCCGCGTAGCACTCGACTTGAGGAAACAAATTCCCGAAATTGAATTTTATAAAACGCGTTGAATACTAGAACTAGATAGACAAACTTGAAAAGACATTTTTATTTAATTTGATTTGAAAGATTTTAATACGATTACTAATTTCTAGAGTCCTTTTTGTTTTTATCTTAATTTCGGTTTGTCTTTTGATTTTTTTAACCATTAAAGGTATTGGTTATTTTTTCATAAATTGCTTGAAACATGCCTCTATGTGCTATTTCTATCTAGTCTATTTAAAATATGTTTACGGGTTATATAATTATTTTAATTAAAAAGTGCTGGTTCAAATCCTGCAACATTAATTTTTTTATAAAGTTTTATATAATTATATTCCATAAAGAGTGAATTCAGAATGCCCTATATTAATTCCAGTTTCTTTTTCAGAAAATCAAATATCAAATTCAAAAATTCAATAAATTATATCTACATACATATATAAAAAAACTGTTACAAAATTAGAGCGGCGGTTTAAAGTATTAAATTGATAGCAGCTGAAAGTAGAGATTTGTGACCTAAAAACAGTATCTTTGAAATATACTGACGTCAATAAAGTTCAGCTAGACGTTTCATATCTTTCGAATGCAAAGATTTGCTAACTTGCGGTTCTTGGTTTGTGATATTGGCGTTTGGATTGAACTCCGCCTATACGAGTATAAGTCGTTTTTTAAAAATCTTGTACGAATTCATAAGAGAATTGAAAGTCTATAAGTTTACACAAAGTTGTAAATCTTTTAAGATTTATACTGAATGCATGCAATGATATTTGTAAGTATTTAAATATTGCTATCATTTTCTTAGTTATTTCTTTCAATTATACAGACACTAACTTTGACTTTGAAATTACTAACAGAGTAACTAAATGTTATCTATTATGATGATATTTTTTTACTTTTTAAATGAAAATTAGGAGAGACACATTTAAGGAATAGAATATAAATAATTTATCGAGCTATACCTCGTGTCATAATTTTATATTTATTCATCTGCTCCATCTTTGTGTATGTAGAAAGAGATTTTTTTTTTTTTTTTTTTTTATGGATAACGGATGGCAAACGAGCAGAAGGACCACCTGATGGTAAGTGGATACCCTCGCCCATGAACATCTACAACACCAGAGATGTTGTAGATGCGTTGCCAACCTAGAGGATACAGATGGAAGAGGAGGACAATGTAGTATTCCGTTCTCGGAACCACCACATTTTGGGGAAAGGATGGGTGGGAATGGGAAAACCTGGCTTACATGCCATCGAACCGGAACACATCATAAGATATTTGGCGGTTCGTCTTTGACATGATAGTGGTCGCGAGCCAGACGGAGGTAACTTAGTGCTAGTATATTTCGTTTACTGTTTGACACCTATTTCAGAGATAGTGTTTCATTGTGAATTAATATTTCCTGCTCTGTAGTCCAAGAAAAGACATCGGATCGTTACAATCTATTTACAGATTTATTAATAAATTTTATTATAACACGGTTTAAAATTCGGAATATGCTCATTTTGCACCTGCAGACTAGGTTCTGTACTAGCTGTATCACAGACGGCTCGTTCTCTGAGATTCAATTTTAAAAATTTGTTCCTCTCACTGAGACGCACTCTGAATATAAATAGCGCTGAGATATTACTAGTGTTGGCCACATTTTTAAACTGAATTTGCTTTGTTCAATGTTGTATATTATTTCAGTTATCCCGGGTCAAAATGTCGTTATGGAACAATATTGTATAGAACTTATTCAGAAAGCTTTTCAAGTAATATATTTTGTATGTAAATAAGGTAAAGTGTGTAGGATGTTTGTGTGATAGTAACGGTTACTTTATATATTGCTACGTGTGCTCAATTGACTAGTGTGAGTGACGCAAAAGTCGTTACTATCTAAATATATTATTAGTTATTTGTACTGGTTCCATTCAGATAGAAATTCTATTGTAAATGTGAACCATATTTGTGAAAATTCTCCGGCTCATAGTGGAGTACCTTTTACTAACTAACATATGTATAAACTAAATTAAAGTTTTAGTTTTCAATAAAAAAATATTTTGTATAATCAAAGATCTCGACTTTCGCGATTTGTACACATATTTAATGAAACTATTTTAACCGGATTCATCGAGTATATTTTAGTATTCGGAAATATATTTTTGGAGTAGAGCACAGTTTAGAGTCCTTACTGTAGTTTGTGGTCACAGGTAGACGGCTGTCTATCCGTATACCTGTGAGTCTCTCTGTGACTACGGACAACTGTAAAGTGATCGAAAAGTTGGTCTTCCAAAAATATATTTCATATATACAGTCATTATACAAGACATTATACGATAGTGTTAACATAACAACTGATGTATGTGTGTCTTATAAACTTTATTAAAATTAAAAAATAGTATAGATAAGTATACAAAAATTTTAAATGAGAAAGAATAACAATAAAAGAAAACCTATAGTTACTTTATGAAATTATTTTTATACATAATATATACCAATAAAAGCACCTGTATAACTTTTTCTACGTCTTGTATCTGTGAAATGATGAAAAGTAAATGTGTTGTCAAGAAAACGTGACGTACACCCTTATCGCTTACAAATATTTGCGCTTGCGAGCACTCATGTGAGTCAAACGCAGCAGAACGTGATATATTGAAATTATTATTTTTTAGTTTTTTCTTCTTACTTACATGTCAAAATATAGGTAATAGTTCAATATAAGATTTTGTAATATTTTCACTTCAACTAAAATTCTAAGAATCAAAATTCATTGAATAAACTTTGCGTATATCGCTTAAACATTTGCTGAATATAAAGATGTCTTTCTTTCGATTCCATATATTCAAGAAAATTCTAAGATAATTCCTCTAAGCTAGAAAACTTTACGACGTATTAGTTTTCTCTACAATTCTAGCTTTATGCTAATAATTTCAATTTGTTTCATTTCTATATTTCATGGTATATAGAAAATTGCTACCCAAGCACATAAAATATAGGGTAGCTTTGCTTCGAAAAACCCAGCGTTAAATACGAACACAGTTTATCAGGCATTTTCATTTCGGTCAATAATATATCTCGCGTGCGGTACGCGTACACACTGCTAACGGAAATTGAATGCGAACTACTATCGCGTATGGACAGCGCATGACAGGGTGGACGTGTACATTGTACGTTGACTGACACACTATCTGCCTATCAGTTGCGAGCACAAAGACATCCATCTCGCGTTGCAACAACTTCCGCTGACGGGTTTCAATTAAGTTCAAAGTTATCCCTGCGCTACATTCGTTTTGATTTTCAGTGATAGACTTATAGAGACAGATGTACGGTTGAAATAGATTGATTTGGAGGTGACATTTTTTTGTGTTGTACAAATTAAATTTGAAAATCGTCAGAATCCTAAACTTTTCGCACCGGCTTAGTTTTTATAAAATATAAATAATATAAGCCTGTCGTGGCGCAGAGGCACAAGCGTGCGACTGTAAATGCGACAGATTATGAATTCGATTCCCACTCCAATAATATTTAATATTTTCATTGCTTCCCTCTGATAACAAGGTAAGGTGCGGAGTTCTGTTCCGCCACTCATTCATTCATCACACACTCATTTCCTCAGTTCAATGGAAAGCGGAGAATGAAAAAATCTTAAAAGAACGAAGTGTCTTAACAGTCTCTGCCTACCTGCTATGAGCGGGATGCAGCGTGAAGTTAAAAAAAATATAAGTAATAAATATAAGTCAGTATTCTTCAAAGCTAATTAAGTCTCAAGTTTATACATGACTTAACATAATTGAGTTAGAATTTCCTTATCTAAATAAAGTTCATTTATAAGTTACATAGAAGAACAGTTTTTAAGGAACAAATCTTTTTCTCTTGTACGAGTGATGAAGAAGTTTTCTATATAAACAAAAGTTAGACGGAAGCCACGTATCAGAGTAAGGAAAGATTCCTAAACTATCAACAACTTTCAATAATCCCACTAACTTCATTGTAACGAACATTATTTTGGCAGTTAACTAGCGTATTTCTTCCTGTCGTTGCCATAAAGCCACAGTGTCAAGAGGAAAATAAATTTTATACCAAATATCTTTAATATGTAGCTTTTACTACTATATTAGAACTAAGTCTAGTGTTATGTTGTTGATAAAATGTAATGCTATATAGTAATACATATAATAATAAGCAATTATAGTAAAAAAATTGGTTTAATTTATCTGCTATGTATGTTTTCACATATAAGAGACGAAAATCCTTAGCGCATCATAGATTCACCGTGCGGATGCCCATCACGTTGCAGAGAGAGAGGAGTTTGGAGAGAGAGAGCCTGAGACTTACGACCCAACATGTAGGATTAAGGAGCCCCTTTAAAATGCGGATTAACGTTCACCTTCACTGTCCGCGCTCCTCTCTCTACCTTACCATATTTGAAAAGATCGTTCCAGTACCACCTTTCAAATACGTACTAAAAATGAACTGATAATAGATCTGGAAAGGCCGAGATCTTTTAATAGATTATAGAGAGATATCGCCGTTATACCTCTTGTGTCTACCTACAATTGATAAGATAATAGAGATTTTAAAAAATATATTATATATAGTTTTCAGTTTTATGCTTTATTATGGCTACTAGATGAATAATATAAATGATTCTTGAATAGACTATTATTTTATTTTACATAAGAGATTGTGAGATAATTTGGTTTTATACGTAGTGGTATTTGACTGAAGTTTGAAGTCAAATGTTAAAGTAATTAATTAAGCAGCGCCTCTTTGATGCTAAAATAGGTTGACCTTAAACGTTACTCAAGAATTACAAGGATGATTAGTTGCGGTCAGTGTTACTTTGTGTGATTTGCGTGTAATAATATATTTGTGACAGAATAGACACTATATTTAAAAAAAAATAGTTTTATCATATAAGGTAGGAATAGGTTGTGGGTTCGATTCCCACTCCAGGGAATGAAATTTTTCATTTCCTGGGTTTGGTAACAAAAGCAAAGCGCGGCGTTGAGTTCCGCCACTCAGCACGCCCTCAATTCGGCGGAAAGTGGGGAATGGAGTGTCTTAACACTAGGTTCTCTCTGCCTACCCTGCTATATGCGGGATACAGCGTGAAGCTATGTATGTATGTATGTAGGTAGGAATAGACCAACCATGATTGTAAATAATGCTTAAAAAGGAATGCTTAGAAAAAAAATTATTAAATAACAAAAGATGAAGAAATGTGCCTTCTCTATTAAATATAATTATTATGACACAGTACTAGAAATACATATAGACAGAATATTCTAAGAATATAGTAAATGTTTAGATTACCTCACACGAATAAAGTCTTAGACTAATGTTATTATTATAGCAGTTTTAACCAATACATGGTGCGTAGTTTTTATTTAAATATAAATATATATTTTTGTTCATATTTACTACTTTTTTAAATTTATTACTATTCAGTATACTATAGTATATGTAGTATATATAGTAATATATTTGATATTACTTATACCTTACAAAAAACCTCTTAGGTTTACCCCGTATGAGAGTCCATTTTAGTACACCTTACTTTAATCTATGCTATTGTGTGAATACATAATAGACTGTAAAGGCTGATACAACCATATAATATCAATAAAGTCAGGCTCCACGTAAGGTTTCATTTCATTAAGCCCCTTGCAATAAAAAATATTTTAGTCTTTCTTTAAATAAATATTTTTTTATGTAAAAATATTGCTAAAAGGTAGCTAAAAGGTTTGTATGTTTTGTTCTTATTATCATTAAATACTGAGTAAATTTAGATTTTAGTTGATATGATTTTGTTGCCATTAAAAATATGAATACTAAAAGTTATTTTAAAAATTGTGAGACGTATGAAATTGGGAATAAAAGTAGAGGAAAAATTAAAACTATTTTTGTTACATTTATACATCTCCTACATATTACTATCTATATATTGATACGTGAAACCAAAACTTTAGGCAAAAATTACGCGGACGGAGGAGCATGAAATTTGGCACACTTATAGTTTATATAGAGGAGTGCGAAATGCTAATGCCATGCGTGTTTATATAAAGTGACATGTACAATACATTGATAGACAATGCGTTGTTAACGCGTCGATGGGAACTCAAGTTTAGGAAAGGGTCAATCTGATATTATTTCTACCTTAACAAGGAAAACATTTTTTTTACCTCCAAATATAAAAAAAATATCGTCATCCTTAGTGTGTGAAAGAAATACTTACTTACCACATATTTAAATAAGAATTTGTAGAATAGAAACACAGTGCAATACAAAATTAAGGCTAGTTCATAATGAATGTTTATAGCTTTAATATCCTTCGACTAGGTAGTGGAGCTAGTCGATTAACAATCCCAGTTGTATGCAGAAATGGGTATTTTTATTGCGAGAGTTCTTTGTGTTCTTAAATACTAAATGTTTTTTTATTTTTTGTATGAATTGTTATAAAATTTTTAAGTTGTATTAGCTCGATTTATGTAAATACTAGCTGTTACCCGTGACTTTGCGGGTGTGGTCAATGGCAGTCCATACCACATATATAGTGCATATTTTTCTTAATTTGATAGACATTAAAGTAGCTAGATTATTCATCATGTCTGCCAATTTTTCTTATTTTCTTTTATATAAAAAATAAGTGTCTTATATCCTTTTTAATAACTCTTATAATACGTGTACAAAGTTTCATGATAGCCGGTTGAGTAGTTTTGGCGTGAAAGCGTAACAAACAAACTTACATACATATTTTTAATATTAGTAGAGATATTTTTTTCTATTATTACATTCTGCACTTGTTGCTTAATCTATTGTATAATATTTTTAATCATAAATATATAAACATTGTTACACTAAAGTTAAGATTTATAGTCAGAATACAATATGAAATAAGTGCATAAGATATTCGTTTATTCAACAATATACCCCGTCTAGTGTACACAGCTGTACATTCTGGAGGGCGGTGCAATATGTTTGTTTGTTCCGGACCGTATCTTCCTTTTTATAAGATGTCCCTGCGAGTCAAGAGTTACGGGTCGATTCATCCTATAAAGTTTACAACTCCTTGAAAGCTAATACTTTGGTTTAAGCTGAATGTACACAATAAGAATACTTGTAAATTCTATGGAGATCTTCAATCGTTATATGTATTTTTATATTCATACAATAATAATATTTCTTTTAGAATCATGCTGTATCCCGCATATAGCATGGTAAGCAGAGAGAATCTGAGACCCTAGTGTTAAGACTATCCGTACTGTTAACATTTCCGTTTCCCACTTTCTGCCCAATTGAGGCATTGTGTGCTGAGTGTCGGAACTCAACGCCGCGCCGAACTCAAAGCAGCACGCAATGCCTCAATTCGGGGGAAAGTAACGGCAATCCTATGAGAATGACGTGTCTTAACACTAGGTTCCTACCTACCCTGCCATATTTATTTATTTATTTATTTATTTATTTATTTGGATCACCAACACAGCGAACATTAGCACGTATTTGAAAAAAAAAAAAAACAATAACTTTGAAACAATTACAAAATGCCGCCGCAATTGTAGGTGATGACGGCATGCTTATCTTACACCTACTATACTAAAATTTAATTATATTTAAAACAAAAGAAAAATAAAAAAATGAAATTACAAAAAATGCCAAAATTAAAATAAAACTAAAAATTCAACAACAGCTATATACCTATTTAAAATTAAATTAACGTGTTTTTTTTTTTAACATAATATAATAATGATTTTAAATGTCACTCAGATCTCAAGGATTTTAGTATAGAATTGCGAAGTTTGTGCTTACTGTCGAAATAAATGTCAATATCTACCTTCCTGGACATAGAATTTAAGCTTGATATAATCCGGTTTAACGGTGAGAACTTGCCTAGATTTGTCGAAGACGTAGTTGTGGAGAAAATATCAAATTTGTTGAGCCTAGGTAGTTTGCTCGGGGCTGACAAGCGCAACAAGCTTAGAAGCTCTGGACAATCAATACTTGCATTTACCAGCTTTTGCAAGAATAAACAATCGAGGAGAAACCTCCTATTGTAGAGTGAATCCATATTAAAAAACTTCAGTCTATCCGTATACTTTACTAATGTTTTGCTTAGGTTATGCTGATAAGAAAGATGCCAGAGGAACCTTTTTTGCACACTTTCTATTCTTTTTATGTAAGTGTTGTAATTGGGATTCCATACTACACTACAGTATTCAAGGCCGCTGCGAACTAAAGCATTAAAAAGAGTAATTTTGGTTTCAGGTTTCCTAAAATCTTTACAATTTCTTATAACAAAGCCCAAGTTCTTGAAGGCTTTGCTGACTATGGTATCAATGTGTACATTAAATTTTAATGTGCGATCTAGAGTAACTCCCAAGTCTCGAACTACTTCTGTATTTTTGAGAGTGATGCCTTTTAAGGTGTAATGAGTAGAAGTCAGCAATTTCTTTCGGCCGAAGCGTTTTTGAAGACATTTATCGACATTCAAACTTAGTGCATTTACATTACACCATTCAACTAAGCGATCAAGGTCCTTTTGGAGTAAGATGACGTCGGCATTGCTATTAATCTTTTTAAAAATTTTCATGTCATCAGCAAATAAGTAAAAATCTGAATGCAAAAAGCAGCCTCCAATGTCATTAATAAAAATATTGAAGAACAAAGGACCTAAATGCGAACCTTGAGGAAACCCAGATGGAGTATAGAATCAGTCAGATTCGTAACCCATTACTACCACTTTTGCTTTGCGGTTAATAAGATATGAATGGCACCAGTTCAGTAATGATCCAGTTATTCCACAGTTGGATAGTTTTTGGAGCAAAATTTTATGATTTATAGTATCGAAAGCTTTACTGAAATCAGTGTATACGACGTCAACACAGAGCTTTTTGTCAACGCTGGTAGATAAGTTATTGACAAAAGAAACGAGGTTGGTAGCTGTGGATCTCAAATTCGTAAAACCATGTTGTCGCAGTGTAGTAATTTGTTTGACGTGCCAAGCGAAGTGAGGGTATAACAGTTTTTCAAAAAGTTTGCCAAACACAGAGAGAATAGATATAGGCCTATAATTTTTTATGGAATCTTTGTGCCCGTTTTTGTACAAAGGAATTGTTAAAGATGTCTTCCAGAGAGACGGAAACGTACCTGTAGAGAGAGACTTGTTGTAGATGATGTGTAAGGGGGTAACAAGCGCGTTTGCACATTTGTGTGCAAAGATAGCTGGTATTCCATCAGAACCTGCACCCTTAAAACAGTCAAGATGTTTTAAGCCTCCCAGAATCTCATCTTTGCTTAACGAAGTGAAGGATAAATAGTTCGTAGTAAAACATTCATTACTAACAAATCCAGGAAGCGAATGTGGGTTTGAACTAAATGCTGAACTAAAATGATCAGCAAAGAGGTTACTAATATCTCTGCCACAGGTCGAAATCCTGTCGTCGAGGTGCAGTTTAGCGGGGTAGGTAGATTTCTTGCCTTTCTTGTGCTTAAGGAATGACCAAAATAATTTGGGGTTAGAGGACATATTGTCTTCTAACTGTAGAATATAATTTTTATAGCACGTTGCTGACAACCTATAACATCTTTTTTTGAGTAAATTATAAGAAATCACGTCACGTGGGTTGCTATTATATTTGCGTATTTTTCGGCGATATTTGAGTTTTTCGCGTAATAGACAAATCAATTCGTGAGAAAACCATATGGGATATTTTCTAGAACGAGGTTTCGTGGCAGGGACATGTTTCCGAATTAATGTGTGGAGTATGCTGTAAAATACTGAGAGCATGTCATCGACTGTTTTACATTCACATAACTTGTCATCCCATGGCGTATTGTTTAAGTCGTTAACAATACATATGTAATCGGCTTTATAGAAACAATAGCGTATATTGTTGTTTTGCGATAGATACTCCACAGGGCAAAATGGAATAGAGAACTCTATTGGGGGATGAGAGGGATCAATCACAGATAGCGGGTTGTTGCTTACGTTTAGTTGCGTTATGTTTATATTGCTTAAAATTAGGTCTAGAATGTTATCTTTGTCGTTTCGCATACAGTTGTATTGCGTCAGCTCATGAGAAGATGCGAAATCCGTTAGCATATTATTATGTATGCCTTTGCTTACGACCGCGGAATGAGATGACCAAGAGATTGAACCCAGGTTGAAGTCACCGAGGAGGAGAAAATTATTGATATTATGAGATTCAAGGACTCTATTGCAGTTACGTAGAAATTCATCGAGAATATGAAATTGAACGGGGGGAGGAAGGTAGACGCAGCACAGGTGTAACGTTATGATTTCATTTTTTGACTGTATTACTTTCAACTCTATCCAGATATCCTCGCAACGAGATTCAAAGTGACAAAGCCTACTAGAGTTTAAGTGTTTAGCGACAGCAATAAGGACTCCGCCGCCATTTTTATTACTATGAAAGCCTGTAGACTCGCGGTCTCTTCTATAAACTATATAGCGGTTATCAAATATCTCAGAGTCAAATATGCTGTTGTTAAGCCACGTTTCGCATAGTACTATAACGTCATAGTCGTTACAAATTATATTATTATAAATATCGATTGTCTTAGTCCTAAGACCTCTGACATTCTGATAATACAGATTTAAACCATTGAATATATGAACTTTAAAGTCAAAAAGCAAAGCTAAGTGACAATAAAAAAATAAAAAAATCCTAATCTAGATTACTAAGTGTATTTAGGTCGCGCACTAGGATATATTTGGTTTCGTCGGATTTCCTAATAAATATTTTCCCGTCGCGAACCCACACATATTTATAATTAAGTTCCTTAGCTTTTCGTCTTGTGGCTGCATGTAAATTTTTATTTTCCGGTGACAGATGTTCGGATACGTAAATTGGTTGTTTCTTGACATCCCCGAATCCAAGGTGAGTAGAATTTAGTTTTTCATCTTTGTTTTCTTTATTAAATTTTACCGTACCGGCCAGGTAAGTATCTCTGATTCGGGGGCTGCTAAACTTAACCAAAATAGAACGGGGACGGGAGCTATTGGGGTTTTGCTTAGCTATTCTAGAGGCGTAATGAATGTCGCTGTCGTTGACTGGACATTTGATTGTCCTACCGAGTTGTTGGATAACTGTCAAAATGTTCTCGTTTTTATGTTCAGGAACGCGTTGAATATCGATGTTGCTTGCACGGCTCAGTTGATCAATCTGACGAAGGCGCGTAGAAAGGTCTTGGTTTGCTGCCCGAAGAGACTCAATTTCCTTTTGATGCTGAGCAACACTTTGTTTTTGGATTTCTTGAGTTTTAAATATTGAGTCGAATTGTTCACTTAGAAATGTGAGGGAATGTTCGAATGATGCAAGTTGAGCTTTTATGTCTTGAAAATGCGTTGTCAAAGAACGCTGCAGTTCGTCTCTTAACATATCCCTGATAGAATCTGATGAAGTACATGAACAAGTTTTTTTCGTTTGTTGACCGGTATTTGTCTTTGCGCGTAATGTAACGTTATCCGAGAGTCTATCGTTTGGACTCGAATTAAAAGAAGCAGTTGTTGACCGTATAGGTGTGTTTGTATTGTCGCCGGCCTTAGGTTCCCTGCAGCGACAAGAAGGGCAGATCCAATTATCTTTAGATGATTTAGATAATGCCAAGTAATCTTCCTTATTAAAATTCATACAGGTGTAATGGTACTTATCGTGACAGCGGGAGCAACTTAAAAAAGCAATGTTTTTGTAAGTGTTCGGGCACCCAGCACATCTTAAATCGCTAGCCTTGAGACTCATTTTTATAATAAATGTAAATAAAAGCTCCAAAAAAAAAAAAAAAATTAAAGCAAAAAGAAAAAAAGTGCTTTAATATTCGGTCTCGAACGCCGACACCAGTCTTTTGTAGTAGACGCTTCTACCGTAGGGCTATCGTTGCGTGACTTATAGATGCGAAAAATAGGATGCAATGCAGCAATAGCATCGATATTATGAAGAAACGGGTTAAGTATGAGTCATATACACAACAACCGCCGATCGAAAGTATCGAACAAAGCACTTTAAACGGAAAGTTTTAAACAGTCTTTGGCACAATTTAACACTTATAAGTCACCGAAACACTTCATATTTACGTTCATTGGAAGCGTAAAGCGTAAGGAATAATTAAAAGCACTTTTTTTGGATAAAAAAAATGATTTAAAACTATAAAAATGGTTTTTAACGGGACGAGTGACTACAGTAGGTGCTTACTCAACAGACGCGTACGTGCGAATCTATATGCGGGATACAGCGTGAAGCTATAAAAAAAATTAAAACTGATTTTGTCTTTTAAATTTAATTATTATTTATTTAATATCTCATATTACGTTACTCTATTAAATGTACATTAGCATAAAAAGTGTAAAAAATTCATTCTAATGTGTAACAGTTTATATTTCCCCATGAAGACTATCTTCATTAAAAGCTCATAAGTCGTAACTAAGTAGCTGCGACGCCCCTATAAAAGGCTAATTTAGCGATCCTCTCCCATTTTCTTGATAGCTTCGGACTTTCTGACGGGTAGTTCCTTTCTTGTCGTAAAGCTTGGAACCTGTAGCTTTAATAGTACTATTTACCATAAATATTTATAAAGAGGCCGTAGTGGCGCAGTGGAATAGTGGTTGACGATAATAGTGATTAGTTGTGGGTTCGATTTCCACTCGGTGAAATAATCATATTTAAATTATTTTTATTTAGAGAAATTGCGTTATGTTTCTGCTATACAAAGCAATGCTTTGAATTCAGGCGGAAAACAGTAAACGGAGTGACTTGACATTCCTCTCTGACTATCTTGCTACGTAAGATAAAGGATAAATAATATTTGACTAAGTTTAACAACCTGATGAATTTATATTTAATTTTATTGTATCTACTAAACAAATCTTTGAATATAAAGGAATTTTAAAAATATAAGCATGTTTTGTACGTATAAAAGCTTTTAAGCTCATACCGTTGATACTAAACTAGCTCTCAAGATGATAACTTAATGTATCACATACTAAGGTGAGTAAAGCTTAATGTCACTAAAGGAAGACATGTTTGTTATGAAAATTACATAAAAAGGTTGTCCCATATTCTTTAAAACATAACAAATTGGTCAGAGACCCAGTGTCAAGACACTCCTTTACCCACTTTCAGCTGAATTGAGGCATTGCGTGCTGAGTGGCGGAACTCATCGCCGTGCTTTCAAACCAAACCTTCCTGGGTTTGGTAAATACTAAACTTTTACATTTCTTGGAATAGGAATCGAACCCGCAGCCTGTCGCGTTTACAGTCGCACTCTTGTGCCTCTGCGCCTGTCGTGGCGAAACCAACGAAAGATAATAGAGAAAAAAATATCATGAATGAATTTATTTTTATTAAACAAAAAGTAAATAATTTATTATTACTTGATAAAGGACGACTTATATACTTATATGAATATGTGGACTTTATTCCTGAATAACATTTTTAAATAATAATAGTAGGGTTGTTTTATTTATCCATATGATTATATGCAAAAAGGTTGCCATGTTGCCAAAACCCATTAATATTTTCTAAAAGATTATGTATTATAGAAACATTTTAAATATTTGTTTTGGCATTCTTTCTTCAAAGTCGACAATTTAGGTAAGTAAGTAAGTTTTCTTGAATACAAGAAATATAATACAAGACGTGGACCACTTGTGCCACATATGTATGTATATTACTATAATTTAGGCCTCCGTCCATCCGTCTCAAGTTAAGTGCACTTCAAACGGCTGTAAGTCATAAGCACGTTTTATCGTCTGATATTGACAGTAACAGTCTGCTTTGCATGTAACGTGTTATATTGTTATGGTTAACATAAAACATAGTAAATGTGTACAATTTACTAGAGTGTGAATAATATAATAATAAGAATATTTTTTATTTATTTTCATCTCTTCAATATACATTAAATAAAATACAAATGACGTTATTAAAAATATACTTATATTTTTCCTTTATACTGAGACTACAACCTATTACTTATTATTTTATTCTAACTTTTTCATGTATATATTGGGCCCAGCGTTTCGGAGTAGTGCCAGTATCGCGATCATCTGAGCAAGCGCCAAGTTAACGCCGAAGAAACTCTGGGATGTTATCGCCAGAGCGAGACAGTATCACGCCAAAAACACCGTTTAATTTCTGTAGGGCTCAGGTTCGGCCTCATATGGAATACTGTTTCTCACATCTGGCTGGAAAAATCTTTCAGTATCAGCTTGAACCATTTGATCGCATACAACGCAGAGCCATTCGAATCGTTGGGGACCCGGTAATCTGTGCAGGGCTTGACACTTGGCGTTATGTAGAGGTCGTGTCCCGGCAGCGTTCTCTATCGTATATATCACGGGGAGTGTTCTGGGAATTGTTTGACCTGGATTCCTGCCGCAGGATTTTCAAACCGCACAGTACGCCACAAGCTTAAATACCATCCACACCACCTGGATGCGTGGCACCCAGTACTGTGCGGTTTCGAAGGAATTTCCTTCCACGTGCCACTGAACTGTGGAATGGCCTACCTGCGGCAGCGTTTTCCAGGTCGATACGAAATGGGTACCTTCAAAAGCGCGCCTACTCCCCACCTCAAAGGCCGGCAACGCACCTGTAGCTCCTCTGGCGTTACATACGGGCCGTGGGCGGTGGGGATCACTTTACCACTGCTATAAAAAAAAAAAAAAACAAAAGGTATGCTCTAGAATGCATAAAAGTACAAAAAATATGTGAATTCAAATAAATAATAATTATACATTGTTTCACTTTATTTATGTACTGTAAATCTAAAAATTATATAAGAATATATTCTTTAATATCTTTGCCAGACCTTAAGTATTCATTTAAATACAATATATATCCAAGTATTGATATACATATAAATTAAATAAATACTTTAATATATTTCACTTTATTACTACGTCGTCGAGAACATAGAAACAATACTCGTAAGCTAGATATTATAGGGCGTATAAAAAAAAAACTAATTTTAAGTGTTAAAAATTAAAAAAAAAACTGTAACAAAACCATAATACTTACCATACGTCCATACGACCATACGTCTGTAGTGTATTAACAATAATAAGAAAAGTTCGCATCAAAAAGTTTTACTATAAATATTTTTTCTTCTTTTTTTTTATTACTTCCTCTGTATCCCGCATATAGCAGGGTAGGCAGAGGGAACCAGAGAACCTAGTGTTACGACACTCCATTCTCTTTCAACAATTCCGTTTCCCAATTTCCGCCGAATTGAGGCATTTACTATAAATATATAGTATAAAAATATAAAAAAAAATAAAAGAATTACAAAGTCATCTTTAAGCGTCTAAAACTCTTACTCGGGAATAATATAAAGAGGCAAAGTTGTATTCAACTTGACCTCGTATTGTTAAAAACTTAATACATGCTTATGGAGAAGAACGCACAGTATTGGGAAAAAAATGGACATAGAGGCAGAAACTTTTAAAAGCAATAATTCTGAGAAAAATCCCTATCACTTCAATTTCTTTGAATTGTGAAGCTTTGTGCAAATCTTTTTTGATGTTATTTTTTCAGAAGGACAAATTAAATTGTGTCAAAGATATCACTTTCGCCGTGGCGAGAACTACATTAAATGAAGACAAAATATATACAATAATTCATTTATAATTAAGCCCTTTTGTGGCGCAGAGGCACAAATGTGCGACTGGCACAAGGCACAAGTGTGCGAAACGCGACAGGATGTAGGTTCGATTCCCACTCCAGGAAATGAAAAAGTATTTTCATATCCTAGGTCTGTTAACAAGGCAAAGCGCGCCGTTGAGTTCTGCCACTCAATACGCAATGTCTCAAAATCCGACGGAAAGTGGGGAACGGAAAGAGAACGGAGTGTCTTAATACATGGTTCTCAGGTTCCCTCTGACTGCTATATGATGGACACAGCGTGAAGCTAAAAAAAATATATTGCATGTAGGAAGAAATGAATGAATGAATGTAAGAAGCTTAAAGAGAATTTATTTGGTAAAGCTTAAGGTATTTAAAGATCACAAATGTATAAGTGTTACCATCAAATACCGAGTACAATCTGCACATGTGGGTTTGAAGTAACGCATCGTACAGCAATATAACGTGATTTTCTAAATCGGACAGCTCTCCTCTCTGAGTGCTCTCTAGCGCGTCGGTAAAAGGTATTACATTCTGCCCCTTGAAAACGTGATACCCACATGTTTGTTATATGACATAGAGAACTGCTTTGACCTTGACCACCGTTAAATATTACAAAATGGTTTTAAAATTTATAGTTAATATTTTTACTTATATGTTAAGCAAGCAAATTTATACTGTAGCAAAGAGTTTTATACTGTAATAATTACTATAAATTATTATAATTTATGGTTCGATCGTTCGATGTTGAAATGTCTTATCGTGTATAAAAAGTGAAGGCAGCTGAAGTAAGCAAGAAGAAGAGGTTGTGGAAAAAGTGTGGGATATATCCAGAACGTGAAACAATACCCAAAATAATATTGAAAAGTTGTTTATTTCGGAAAATGATATGGTTCTAATTCAAACCAACGCTGTTGAAGTCGGATGCAAAAACTGGTATGCCAACTATAAAAATATAAATGAATAAAGAAATATTTAAAAACGTATAATATCCTGCATTCAGCTTGGCATTTATAAATTACTATTATATATGGACATCATAAATATTGAAGGAGCATGGTCAGTTGAATAGCGAGCTTTCTATTTTTATAGCAATAATAATGTTTTCTTCGAAATATGGGATACAATTGTCATAGTCGATAGACTTCGAGCACACCAGCACACGAGTCAAGTGGCCGACACACTTACGTAAGCTATATCATTTATCGATAGTAAAACAACCTACTTTAGAAAAGTTAATGCGATTTTAATGACTTATTCCTGGTTGTAGCAGTTGGTGCTGACAGCTTTCTTTAATTTACTGGTGTAAATACTTATTATTCATACACATTTACGTGTTTGGAACATCTTTAAATGAAATATATATAGATTCGTGAAATCATTGAGGGAATTTTGTATAGACATCTGTATCAGATATATTGTGTGTAATAATGTTATGTGATTGTTATATAAATATATTTTTAAAATAATTGAGGTGAAAATAATATGTATAAACTAAATCGTATACTTTTTTTAGATTATTTTTGTACTAACCTATTTATGGAAAAAATAATGTCCCATTACAGAAATTATAAAAACCTCAAGCGCACCCTTAAAAGTTAGTGCTAAATAAGAACTATAAATTATTCATATTAATATATTAACTATACGGAGCTCTAACTGTTAATAATAAAATGAACCACATTAAATAAGTACTTCACCTCTTCAGCCACATATTAACAAAGTTCTTTAAAATAGAATAGCGAAATGACTTTTTATTTCACAAAGCATTTGAAGAATATTTTTTCTTTACTATTAACGCTGTAACATCAGAAATGGGTTAATGGAGGGCAAAATGACGTCATTCATCTTAGTTGGATTCCTCTTAACTCTTACGCGCCGCTCCCTACTACCTAATTTCCTTCATTATTGTTTTTTTCATTTCGCACAGGAAACAAGAATGGTGTAGTGATTTACTATGTTATAACGACTACGCTTGCCTTTTATTTATATTTTCTTTGTATTCTTCAGTTTCGATGGGGTTGTTTTTGTTTCTCTGAAGTTTTGAAACATTGAATACAATTGATCAATATAAAAAAGGACTTTAATGCTTATTTATTATTTTATTAGAAATTTGCTGGCTAGTTTTACCCCAAATTACAAGGCCATAAAGAATAATCATTATTAATCGATCTATATTTTATTGTCTTTAATTCAATTTGGTACAGTCGTTCGGGAGTTATGCGCGTACATATAGTGATTCCATTTTATTTAAATAGATTTTAGCTTTATACTTTCTTTCGTACGTTCCTTCTTTCCTTTTATTCTTCAGTAAAAGGCTTAAAATTACAAGAATGTTTTCTAAGTAACCTTGATCCTAATAGAACTTTATTATATGTAATCTTAATAATAGGCAACTTAATATTAAATAAATTGTATTTGAGCGATTAATTATAGTAGAAGATCCTCAGCCTGATTTAAATTAATGAAGAAATTTTATACTTTTAAGAGTTTGAAATTTAATATAAAAATATATATTTATATTATTTGTTAACGATAGATAGCTGATACATAGAAATTTTCTCTATATATAGTATTTAAAAGCAAATATAATTAAATAGACAAGTAATTTTAGTATCTATACCTATGTAAATACACCATGCCAATTAGGCCAGTCGTTACCAGTAAAGGCACAAGCTTGCGACTGTAAGCGCGACAAATTGTAGGTTCGATTCCCACTCTAGGAAGTGAAATATTTAATAGTATATAGTATTTCTTATCGTCACTTTGGTAACAAGGCAAAAATGTTAAAAGAGAACGGAGTGTCTTAACATCAGATTCTCGGCTTTCCTCTCCCTACCCTGTTATGTAAGCGTAAAGCTAAAAAAAACTAAACATATTACTGTAAGTATATATATATATATATATATATATATATATATATATATATATATATAAAACAGCTATAAGCGTATCGAATGAAAATATATTAAACTTCAATGCAATAATGGGAAGCGTTTGGGTTGAAGAAAAGATATTAAATTGTATGTGGCGAGCGTGTCGATGCTTTGCAATACTCGATTAAATCTACAAAGCTTTTTCTGCTATGCACAGGTAAGTATTATATTTTATGTCGTCGTGCTTTACTGAAGTGGTAATGCTTGGTTTGTACTTTGTTAAACAGCATAATCATTTGAAAATTCTATATTAAAACTTTATTCAATTTTAATTTCGTAACTCTACTTTAAACATTCTATTTTAACTAAATTTAAATGGGACCGCATCGGAATGTGATCCCATATAAGTTTTTGAGTAATTCGTAACATATGTTACTATTAGTGTGTTTTATTTGAAGTTGGTTTTTTTTTTAGTTAAAATCTTAATTATTTAAATTTAATTTATTTTAAGTATATATTCTTAAATAATTGGTCATTTTATTTAAAAAAATCCTTGAAAAGTACCGTATTAACTGACAAAAACAAAAGCAATTTAAAGAAACCTCACTAGAATACCAAAAGTAAAAGAGATTGTGTCTAGAATTTGTCGCGATAGTTCATGATTCGCAATATTGAACTGCCAAGTACCGATTCACAATATCTACTTATTATATCCCTTTTTATTCTTGTCTTTAGATCAGAACATTTATTACTGTCTTATTGCTTGTGGAGTGCTCGGGGCTGAGAGAGTGTCAACAACGGGTTATTATGTTGAGACTGGCGAAATTTAACAAAAAGAGAATTGTTGTGGTGCCAACATTTAGACAAATGCTAACGTTTGTCTTGTAAAAATGTAATTTGTTAAAGTAAAATTGTAGCTATAAAATCTAGATTTATATTAAGTAAAAAAAAGGAAAAAATATTACTTTTTAATATTTTTAAATTGTTATGTAATTAGGATAAGAAAAACGTTTTTAGAAAACTTGTCAATATAAAAGTCTTTCTACAGAGCAAACGAACCTAGTGTTAAGACACTCCGTTTACCGCTTTCCACGCGAACTTAAGATATTGCTTGCTAAGCGGCGGTACTCAACGCCGTGCTAACATAATCATTTCCCTAAGTGGAAATCGAATCCACAACCAATAGCGTTTACAGACAGATGCTGTGCCACCGCACCATGATGCAGCGGCCTATTCTGGAAAACGTAAGCATTTAGAATATATATCCGTTAATATTTTAAACGAATTGCTTAAATATTTATTAACTTAAATTCGATTCGTAATTTAAAATTGGTCATGCAGATTATCCTTGTCCTCATTAAGATCTTTTGATAGCCAAGATGTATCTTTTGATAGCCGTCGTACATAAATAATATCATCTAAAATCAGGATGAATAACGAAAGGGCGGCCAAGTCATTATTTTCGTTTGTTGTATATCTGTAAAACGAGTACTAAATAATGGAGAAAAGAGTGAGGTCTTTGCTCACTTTTTTCTGACACTAAAATATTTTTCAATCATCTCATAGCTAGATAATTGTTATAAATTTTATAGATGTTTACAAACACTTCAAACAAATTGAGCTATTAAAAGGCACAAACCATAAAAATAAACACAAATATTCAGGTAAAAAAGGAGTTATTTTCGGATTCAAAAGTGTTGCGAGGCAAATAGGAATTCTTGATGTAACAACATAATGTGTATAAAGGTACTTTTGGTAGGGATTTATGAAGAAGGCCTCGGTTGGTTTATGATGACAATACCGCCGCCGAGTGCCGCGAGCGCCACCTCATTTCCTCACTGAAAGTTATAAAAACATATTGAAAATGAGATTCCCGTAGAGGACGTCCCAGCGAATATTATCTTGTTTCTGATTTGCCTGATTTTATGCATACATGCGAAAGTAATTGTATTTCTAAAGTCTTTGAACAAAAGGTGATGTGAATATCTACTTAGCTATTTTATTAGTTATCGTGTCATATGTTGTTTTTAGCAGAACTGTCAGTAGATCCTAATCTACTTAATCCTAATTAAGTTATAAGATTGAAGTTGTATTATAATTAAAGATTTACTTAAAAAGAAAAACGAAGATGCCTAACAGTAATGTTTAATTATGTTTTATTGTAAAGCTTAGTAACAATATCATTAGATATATGTTGAAAAGTGCTAGCATAAGAAATAATTTTACATACCTCACTTATAATATTAAAATTATTATTATATATATAAACATTAAGGCAAAGACATTTTCGTACTCCTCAGATATGTCTGAGGAGTACGCATTATGTTAAAATAATTACCTTATTTTATAGTAAGAAAAAAAAACGTGAGTTAAAATCTTAAAAGCTCTATATTGGATAAAGAAAGTCTAACATGGGGATTGAGATCGAGTTCGAGCTTCTACATTTCTTCGAGCGCAAAGTGAGACGATTCACAGATTTGAACGGTTTTAGTTGATTATAACGTTTTTTTTCTTGTTTTAACTTCACGCTGTAACCC
Organism: Philaethria dido; assembly: GCA_033558755.1. Taxonomy (NCBI): domain Eukaryota; kingdom Metazoa; phylum Arthropoda; class Insecta; order Lepidoptera; family Nymphalidae; genus Philaethria; species Philaethria dido. The sequence goes on from JAKGSA010000136.1 coordinate 3,049,036, forward strand.
GCATGTAGCAGGGTAGGCAGAGGGAACCAGAGAACATAGTGTTAAGGCACTCCATTCTCTTTCAACAATTCCGTTCCCCACTATACGTTTTACTATAAAATATATAGGCACACAGGAAATTATTTTTTACAAAAATTAACATGTTTACATTTTTTACTATTTATAACCTGCGAAGGTATCAATACTCCTCGTTTTTATCTCTTCATTCATGTTTGCAAAATTTAAATTTCAATTTCATTTAATTTTAATTCGTTTTTATATTAAGGTCAGTCATTGCACAGAGGTAAATGCGTGCGACTGTTAACGCGACAGGTTGTGGGTTCGATTCCCTCCCCAGGGAATGAAAATGTTAAATAATATTTTCATTTTCTAGCTGTCATAACAAGGCAAAGCGCGACGTTGAGTTCCGCCACTAAGCACGTAATGCCTCAATTTGGTGGAAAGTGAGGAACGGAAATTTTGAAGGAGAACGGAGTGTCTTAACACAAGGTTCTCAGGTTCTCTCTGCCTACCTTGCTATGTGCGGAATAGAGCGTGAAGCTATGAAGCTATTTTATATTATATTTAATGACGATACGATGTCCATCTGTTTCTGTGACAACTACAACATCACAACATATTATGATAAACGTATTTTATTAGATTAATCTGTAGTATACTTTTCTATATGAACATACATTGTATTGCATTGTCACATTCACAGTATATATTAGTAAAAAGCTTTTTTTCGGTGTTTAAACAACCTAAACATCTCTCTGTACATGTATATTCGCAGCTACAAAGAGAATCACTTCAATGATGGCAGCGTTGAGACCCTATTTTCTTTCAGGTCGCTTTGTTTTCAGCTTATACCTACGGCTTTTGTCTAAATCACTTTGTTGCCAGTTTGTCGAAGATAAAAGGAAAAATAATTAGTTTTACGAACCTTTGTATGTTTATATGAGTTCTGAATTTTTTTTATCAAAATTAATCTTCATTTTACCAACAGTAATATATATATATATTTAATAATATATATTTTTTATTTTATTTATATTGCATTAGTTCACACCCATATGTATCAGTGGTGAAGTCGCCAGGAAAGCGTGTGAGTTAAATTATAAAAAAAAAACGAGCTCAAGAAAGGTATGAGAAAGAGAGTAAAAAAGGTCGTCAGCAAAATTCGATAGCGAAATTGCTAAAAAACATATCATATAACGGCTTTCCTAAATCTATCAGCTAACCTTTTTAAAATTTTCACCCTTTGCCAATGATATATATGTATAGCCATTATAGAAACCTATATGGTAGTGACATAGTAGGTATCGTACAATTGTATTTTTGAATTCAAAGCAATCAATTATAAATAAATTTAAAAGAAATCAAAATTCATCATTGTTTTGAAAAAATGTCAACGTAAATGTATGTGAAAAGCATAATTAACATCGACCAAAAATATTCTACGCCTTAGGCTAACGAATGTAGCGAATTCTATAGCCAAAATGAAACTCCGCATTGCAATCTGATTTTATTTTGCATACACCAAATAATAATATATCCAAAAAGTTGTAAAACATCAGAATTGTTGGTTCAAGCGTAATCGAAATGAACGATTAAATTGAAAGAGGTTAAAATTCGAAACAACTAACTGAAGTTATTTGATTTCAGCTTTGTATTAATTTATATTTATGATACGATCGACATGACTATTAAATACACAATAATGGGTGGTGGTTCTGTTTCAACAAGCTCGACATGTTTTTAAAACAACTCTTTAATTAGAACTATACAACAAATGGGTCATTTTGTTTATTCTGTGTTCATTTTATTTTAAAATCGATACTAGGTATGTTGATGCTCTGTTATTTTTATATTTATTGGTTTACAGTATTTAAATTTTGTATGATCGGTAGTTAATTCTATACGGCTCAATATTTTTAATTTTAAATACGAAGTAAATAAATTGTTAAGGTAAACTGTAATATGACTTTTTGTAATCCAGTACCTGTTGCATTAAAACCAAGTACTAATATGTCAACTTTCAAACTCTACTAGTATAAGCGCTCTTCATTAAACGATTTTCTTTTTCTGGTAAGCCTATTATTTTCAGATGCCGGTCGTGGCGCATAGGCACAAGCGAGTGTCTTTAAACCTCGAGAGGTCGTGGATTCGATTCCAACGCCAGGATATGAAAATATAAAATATTTACAATAATAAATATTTAGTAGTGTAACAGTCGCCAAAAGAAACATTCTAGGAAAATCGCAGGATGATGTTGTCACATCATTTCCTAAAGATAGAAGTATCCCACAGAGCTCGAGTTAAGACTTCAATTTCATAAACAATTAATGATAGGAGCACAAACGAATTGAGCAGGACTAGGAACGAGAAAGAAAGCTCAAGACGGAGGCGTTATAAAATCTTTTATTCGGCAAGACGAGAATGAAGGGTACATGCAATGAGCTTAGAAATGCAGAACAAGTGGCTATCTATAGAAGAGTTTTGTATCCCAATAGCTTTGAAGTAGCGTACCCTAGTTCATGATTGGTCTACAGTATTAATAAAATTCTATCTTAATGCATTGAGCGGCGTTGAGTTCCGCCACTCAGCATGCAATGCCTCAATTCGGCGGAAAGTGGGCAAAGGAAATCTTATGAAAGCGGAGTGTCTTAACACTAGTTACTCTGGTTCTCTCTGCCTTCCCTGTTATGTGCGGGATACAGCGTGAAATTACTGATATAGTTACCATATAGTCACTATACCACACGTTAAACTCCACTTATTAAGCAATACCTATAATGTCATCTTATTTTGGGTAAAACTTGTAGTTATGGTACATACATGTATTTGTCCCATCTTAAAAAAAAAAGCACTATACGCAATGCTGTTTTAGGCATTTCAAAAAATATAAAAGTTTTCTAAATGTCTGTCTGTACTGTCATACTATCGTTAAGGGTCAGTCGTTAATGCCGACGCGTCTAAAGTTATTATAGTTCATTTATGATCACACATTATCGCTCAAAGTGCTATTAAGCCCTGTGGGGTAATTCTGGGAATAAATAAATCAACTAAAACTTCAAATGATGGACTCCCTTAGCTTACCCCCGTGGCGCTCTCTATGTGCTGTTAATTTGTCTTGTGACAGCAAAATGTTTATTGTTTCTATTAACTCTGCCAATTTCTTAATTACCTCATCCTAACTAGTTTTGTAGGAACTGGTAGTATTGAGAGATTACCTACGTTTTGAAATGAATTAAAGGTACACTAACAATTCTTTTTTAAGTAAAATTTAAATAATGCTTACTTAAATCATTTAAATATTTTAAATTCCATACATATTATGTACATAAGTATATCTTATTTTTTCTATTAGGAAATGAGTAGAGATAAACATCTTCGTATTGATTGTGTGTAAAAATCTTTCTTAAGACAAAGTCTTTTTACATAGCTCATAGAATACGTATAAAAGACAATAAAAACATATATGATTTTTTCTAGAAGCCTATTTGGGTATTATCCCCACCTGACGTCATTGGGCAAGAGTGGTTCCCTGATTGACAATATATATATATATATATATATTATGATATATATATATATATATATATATATATATATATATATATAT
>JAKGSA010000136.1:3052743-3073501 GCA_033558755.1 Philaethria dido
TAATATATATATATAACATTTTTTTATCTATTTTCAATCTTGCGTAGGGCCTAAAACTTGTATAAATGCAATTTTTAACAACAGATCGTTCAGTCGATCGTACAATTATAAAAAAGTAATATGACCTTTTGTATACTGTAAGCAAAATGAGTTAATGCGTAACAAATAATAGAATATGCTCTAACTCCTTTCCTCAAATATTTGTGAATATCTACAATATGTGAATAAATACAATTCAATATAAATAAAAAAAGTATTTACTCACTATATATTTCACTTTTCTATGTCTTTAATTCGTATTAAATTAAAAATTAATAATTAAATCTAAATTGTATATAAAAGACCGAGTTACTTTATTAAATTAAGTTATAATGAATACAGTAAGGAGCTTCTACGTAAATGTCCGGATAATTAACTGTTGAAGATAATAATAATGCTTATAAGCGTAATAGAGAGCTTGTTCAGAGTTATGAAAGTTTTGGAAAATCATGAATTTTATTTAGTACGTGCATGAAATATAGTTCATTAAGTAATTAATAGTGAACTTAAGTGCATTGACGTCTTACATACTTCTGGCTCTTGTAGGGCTAGTCTTATAGTTGTGTGTACGGTCTAGATCATCAAATTATAGTAATATCTTTTTCCCTGTGAGGGGACGGGGTTAGAATACAATTCCCCTCCGCCGCTAGGTAGCGTCCCGTAAGAAGCGGGCGGCCCAGTAGTTTGGTGGTAGGAGGTTCGTTCTCCATCTGGATCGCGATCACTATCATGTCAAAGACGAACCGCCAAATATCTTATGATATGTTCCGGTTCGATGGCATGTAAGCCAGGTTTACAGCGGACTACTAAATTGACCTCCCCTTCCATCTGTATCCTCTAGGTTGCCAACGCATCACATCCTTCAGCTCGTTTGTCATCCGTTATATATATATATATATATATATATATATATATATATATATATATATATATATATATATATATATATAAGAGATCTCTTCTAGAGATAAGTCTAGTAGTAGTAAGTTTTCTCATGTATTTTTGTTAGTGCATTTACTTAAATTAGTTTTTGTTTTAAAAATCATAATTATTATTACTTATATTTTCGTTACTAAAAAACTCAGTACATACGGTCATTTATTTTTTTAACAACTATAAAGTCGAATTTTTATGGGATTTAAATCCCCTATAAAAAGCTATTTGTTAATGCATATAAGAGTACACTCATTTAAAAAAAAAACTCTACTGGAGACCTTGAGAAGACGATAACTGTAGAGTTTCTGTATCTCTCCTACATAATTCTATTAGAATAACCCTCAGGCGTTTATGCGGGGTGTCAAGGGATACTACGATAAAATAACAAGATATTTATTGTAGCGTTCAAATTTATATACGTCTACTAAAAATGTTTTTCATTTCCTAAGTGTGTGATTAGCACTTTTAAATATTAAAAAGATATTTATTTACTCCTAGTTGTTACCCTTGATTGGTGTGGTGTGGTCAATTGCAGTTCATGCTACGTAATATAGTGCACTGTGTGTATATGCGTTTATTTGAAGTAGATAGATTTTCAAATTTTTTGACAAACATTCATATCTGCCAAAATAGATTTTTTAATAAAAACTGTCCTACCTCTAATAATATATATACAAAGTTTCATGATAATTGGTTTAGTAGTTTTGGCGTGAAAGCGTAATAAGCAAAGTTAAGTGCTTTAAAACGATAATGATAGATTATACAAACATAGTTATTGTAAGCATTTTTTTATATTCTTATACATTTCTCGGCTTTCAATTATACTCATTTACATTTGTTAATTTACATTATTACTACTATTTACTTACTTTACTAATATGAAAGATATATTACTATATCTACGAGATTACTATATCTCGTATATGGTTTGGGCCAAAGTACATAAATAGGTATATTTCTCCCGTCACTACAAGCTCCATAATAATTATTTACTAAGTATTTATCAGATTACTCCAAAACCACAATGCAATGTTCATAATGCCGAGACAATGTAAAAAAAGGAAAAGATGTTCAAATTATAATTATTTATATCACCCGGAGACACTTGTCATTATTCATAATACGTGGGCCTTATTAAAAATTGCCCTATTTATTACTTTGTCCATAACATAAACATCCATATAAATTTCTCTAGTGATTTAACAAAGCGCGGCGTTGAGTTCCGCCACTCAACACGCAATGCCTTAATTTGGCGGAAAGTGGGGAACGGAAATGTTGAAAGAGAACGGAGTGTCTTAACACTAGGTTCTCTGGTTCCCTCTGTCTACCCCGCTATATGCGGGATACAGCGTCTATTCTGCAAACAAAATTATAGACGTGCGCCTGAAATTATATTTATGTTCATGTCGTTAAATATAATCTTATTTTTATAGCTGTAGCAGAACAAATCGTTTTATGTTAGAATTTAAATTTCAGTATATCTGAGGGGTCCGAGTCCCGCGTGTAATAAGATGATCTTTTTATTACTTTGAACCCATCTAATAAGCGAACACTGGTTGTTTACGTGCTAACATTTTACACCTATATTCGTAGATTCCGGCAGTAAAACAAGAATAATTATTTGAAATTTACGATTATATTAAGGAAAGATTTACGTTAAGAACAATTGTTCTAAAATAGTTACTTTATTATTAAATATATTAAAAAATCAAGAAATGAGGTAACACTAATTAAATAGTAAAATCTATATAAGTATACTTTCTACGAATTGAAATATTTTAAATAGTTCTCTTTCTGTAAATACACGCACATTTTTGGATTTAGTATACAGATTTTAATATTTTTTTTTAGTTGTATAGCTGATGAAGTTGGCATATACAGATTGGAAAGCGCTATGAGGCAGTATGGTTATGAGTAAAAATTTTAATTACGATCACACTTTATGACAAATGGAAATATTCGTAGTATGAGAAAAGTCATAAAGTTAAGCGAAGTTGCAGGCAGAAAAAGTAAGGAATAAAATAATATAATACCATATGTTTTAAATTGTTATCGCAAATTCAAACTATCAATTCGTAAATACACTATTTTCATACATTCCTAATAATTGTAAACCATTGAATTCAAAGTTAATCCGATCAAATCAATATCGGAGTAATTTGCGAGAGTTTACGGTCCATTTGAACAAAGAACACAATACTGTCAAGTTCTCACAACCTTTATTTCAAGACCCTTTAGAACCATACTTGAGAATCTGAGTTGCGCCTTTGGGGCTCCGCTTCCGCCCCTCTGAGAAATACCCAAGATAAGAGGAACGTTTTGGCGCCATTCATGTTTATAGCAGGCCAAATGGCCCTAGAATACGACGCACTTATTATAAACAAGTATACACAATATATTCAAAACGGCTTAACTGAACCCTTAGTGCATTACAAATAATAATACTAAGTTCTTAAGTAAATTAAAAATAAGGGATGGGGTGGTTTAATTTGTATAAATGTACTAAAGTTTTATGAAAGTACGTAAATATACTGGGGAAGGTTTTTTTGTGACGGCACATTTCAGGTAGAAATAATTATTTAGTTAGCAAGATTTTTTTGCTTTTGGATATAATAAGTACAATACTTTTTTATATAAAAATACACTTAGTATGTGTATTTTTATACGTGAATTTTTATTATAAATATAACTATTTTATGTAAATTATACATACAAGCAAATTTACCAACAGAATAAAAATATGATTATTTCATTCAATTAAAAAGATAAAACATTTTTTTAATGATTATCGTTGCATGTCTAGTAAAGTATATAAGTATGCAGTGCCCCAGGCAAAGCCCAGGATATAATAAATATAAACGAGCAATATTATGATAACTAACATTTCCTTTTAGAGGCCACTATTATTTTGTGAGTCCAAAGGACAGAGAGGATGGCTCCATTGTGTTAAATACAGAAACATAAACAGTTATGGCAGGATAATGTAGTCCTTTTCAGTGAACCGAGTTTTGTAATAAATCTGATATTTCTTAATGTTAAATGTATGTATTTATTAAAGGGTAGTTTTAAGGCATACAAAAGTTTGTTCGATTTGGGTTCAATATATTTACGCCGATTTCTATCAGAAGCTTAAAAATCGATTTTAGAAATAATAAAAAAAATATATTCATAATATTATAGTTATCGTTATAAAATGAGTTATAAAATAATTTATAATGATAATTTTTAAATGATTTTCATTTTAACTAGGGATCTTATATTCAAATAATATATTTGATGTATAAACATGCCATATTGGTAACAACAAAACAAAAACGGCACAGCCGCTTCGAGGTCTGGGCGGCTGTCCTCAGGGGAACTTGCCTAACAAACTTTTTGTTTTATGAAACTGGTAATACTAATTTTTTGTTTTATTGCTCGAAAGCTCTAGAGATTTATGACCGGAAAATTTGCATTAATTTCATATTTATTACGACTCCAGCTTATGATGTATTTGGTGTGAATTAAGTGCGAGTCCAATAAATTTTGCCGTGTGGGAGCTGTGGACTCATCAATGTGTATATGCTATTAAATACGTGAATAATTTTTTTAAATTTTATTTAGTACAAAATACTTTTTAAGTTTATTTTAAAATTATGTTGGTACTTTAAATTGTAAGACATGCAAAATCTGAACAAACACATATTATCTACGCTTAATATATTTTGTTGTTATATGTTAAATAAGTACTCTTCCTTACTTCATTAATCTCTAAAATCATCTAAATCTTACTAACAATAGGATAGTCGAAATATTTGTGTTTAACTTTGAACTTACCGGTGTAGCGCTCCTAACCGCAGAACGTTTACATTAATGAAGATTAATTGCTGATGACAAAACGTTGTATACACAATGCGATGCGAATTAGCGACGGCTAATGAAGTCATATTAGTGTACCGTTCCGACACGCGACAACGTCAACATACTACATGGAGGAGAAATGAAATTTAAATGAACGAATTTGAAACTCACAAATATGAGTTTTATATGATGAGCTATATAAAAAGATATAATTAGATGAAATAAAAGAATGGATATATTGTTTACACGACGCATAAGTGTCTTTTATGGGCATTTCTTTTTTATGTTTTTATGTTTAGCAATTAAAAAAAAAAATCTCTCTATAAAACTATTTTGTGTTGCGAGGTCTACGAGTAGACGTCGCACTATATTTTGTAAAACTAATAAAATCTAGATTACCCTTTTGTTCTAGTTTGTCTGTAAATATCTTATACATTTTTGTCTGATACATTTTTCAGGAATAAACAAATGTATATTTTTTAAATATACAATACAAAGCAAGAAACTGAAGGTGCAGGAATTCTCTATATCAGTCGCTTAAGAATCTCTAATATAAATGTTAAGCTTTGGAAAACTATAATGTCAGTAGATTTATTTTTAAAGTCATTATAGGTCTCTTCAAGCATATATAGATATATACATACATAGCTTCACGCTGTATCCCGCATATAGCAGGGTAGGCAGAGGGAACCCAGTGTTAAGAAACTCCGTTCCCGACTTTCCGCCTAATTGAGGCATTGCGTGCTGAGTGGCGGGACTCAACGCCGCGCTTTGCCTTGTTTCCAAACCTAGGAAATGAAAATATATTGTAACGATCAGTACTTTTGTATTTAAATGAATATCAATTTATTTAAATATATAAAATAATATAAATTAACATGAATAAATTAGTCTCATATTTTAAATAGATAAAGTTCGAGTAGTATACTGAGAGCGGGAGGCGTTCGTGTATTGTCAGGAGCGTAAACCGTCCGAGTAGCGTGCTGAGAGCGGGCCGCGTTCGTGTATTGCCGAGAGCGTAAACCGTCGAGTAGTGTGCCGAGAACGGGAGGCGTTCGTGTATTGTCAGGAGCGTAAATCGTCAAAATAGTAGGATTTATTTAGAAATGAAATAAATTGGAAACGATAGAAGCATAGGGGCCTTCTGCTGATTATGTATATCGGATTATATATCGAATTTAAGAAAAAAATGTATTATGTTGTACGACGTTCCGGGTTGTCATAACAGTTGCGCGGCATATATAGGGAGGCAGCACTGTGGGTGTGTGGTTGAGTCTGCGGACTCGAACCGTATTTGAATATGAAATATAATAATGAAGTAGCATGGCATGCGAGCGGTCGGGTCTGCGGACCCGTACCGTATTTGAAATGGATATGGAAAATAATATGTAGAGGGTTCGCTACATATAATGAGTTGAAGTGAGGTGAACCGCTATAGTAGTGTTGGTTAGTTAAACTGTGTCGGAAGGTTGTCGTGTATTGCGTTAGCGATACTTGTATAACAGAGAACTTCCGTATAACATTGTGATATGCGACTGTCGGGGTTCGGTAAGCTCTATGGGCTACTGATAACCGATGTCGGTGGCGCGACCCAACGATGCTTTGCATCACTGGAGCCGAATGTGTTTGGCTTAGGTGAACCGCTATAGTGGCGTTGGTCGGTTATATCATGTCTACTGTTGTCTTGTGGTAGTGTAAGCGAAACTTGTACGGCGGATGACGTTGATATAACTGGTGACACAATTAAACTTAAATCTTATAACCGCGTTCTACTATTGTTCTGTGCTTGGATGCGTGATGAACGGGTGTGTGGTGCTATTTTATGTCCCAGTGCCGGTGTATGTAGTAGTGTCCGCCTGTTTGTCCGTCCAGCACTATGTTCATAATAGAATGCAATGTGGGTTTTGACAAACGACTGTTGGGTGCGTGCCGTGCGGTTTTATAACATAATCGGCCGCCTAGCGGATGTGCGTTCGAACTCTATGGGCTACTGATAACCGATGTTGGTGGCCCGACCCAATACTGCTTTGTATCACTGGAGCCGAATGTGTTTGGCTTAGGTGAACCGCTATAGTGGTGTTGGTCGGTTATATCATGTCTACTGTTGTCTTGCGGTAGTGTAAGCGAAACTTGTACGGCGGATGACGTTGATATAACTGGTGACACAATTAAACTTAAACCTTATATAAGCGTTCTACTATTGAACTGTGCTTCGATGTGTGGTGAACGGGTGTGTGGTGCTATTTTATGTCCTGGCCCCGGTGTATGTACTAGTGTCCTCCGACGGGGAGCGCGATGCTAATATGTCCCGGAGTACTGGTGTATGTAGTAGTGTCCGCTTGTTTGTCCGTCTAGCGCTATGTTCATAGTAGAGTGCACGGTCAGTTTTGACAAGCGACTGCTGGGTGCGTGCCGTGCGGTTTTATAACATAATCGGTCGCCTAGCGGTTGCGCGAACTGATAGGCGTATCATACGGCTTAGATTGATCTCACAAATCAATCTACAACACGAATAACAAACGTTATAAGATAGAAATAAGCGTAACATTAATTATAAGAAAGATCCGGACTGATATGCGTATCGACGGCTTAGGTTGGTCTCACAAGCCAATCTATGTTACGAATAACAAACGTTATAAGATACAAAAAAGCGAAACAATGAATATGAGAGCCACCTCACATAATATATCTATATAAGCGTAACAGTACTTTTAAGAAATATCTGGACTGAAATACGAAACAACGACACTTACATTGATCTCACAAATCAATGGTTATAAAGAATTACAACTCTAACATATATTAGAAATAAGTGTAGTACCTAAGAAAGATATAACTCTAGTTATAAGAAAGTTCAAACACAAATTTATGAGCAAAATACTAGTCTTAAGAAAGATCATATACGATATTAATAATATTCAAAAATAAAAGCTAACTAATAATTGATCATTTGCTGAGGCATCGTAAGTATCATATACGTTAACTGTTCCGTGGTGTCCCGGAGGGTTCATAAGACTGCGTGGTTGTTGCAAAGTTCTATCAGTCAGACAGGAATTCACGGCAAAGTGGCGGGGCGGTGCCATTCTGCTTTTGGTTCTCTTCTATGACTTCATTTTATAGTTATAATTGAGGGATTGAAAGGACGCGCTCACGGCTTGTCTTCGGATGGGCTGAGAGTGATTTCAACGGAAACGTCTATGTCTATGATACTTAGTAATTATTATAAACCATACCTTTCTAACACTGTTACCTCTGAATCTCTAAAAGAACTTGAGTTACTTACGAGCATAACAATAACGGATCTTAACCGCGAGACGTATCATGAGCCAAGTTACTAATATTATTTAGTTAGGTAGAGAAAAAAAAAAAATTGAGAGTTGGAAAACGTTACAATATATATGCGAGCAATAACCTAAGCGAAAATATCGTTACAAATATACAAAAGAATTGTAAATAATTCTGTTAAATGTCAAGTTCTATTATTATTTATTGCTTCCAAGCGAATATGTGAAGTTAACGACACTTCTATGACGCGCGTGGAGCTTATTTATTACTACCTGATATTCGCGAGATACAGATACAGTAGTACAGAGTACAGATACAGTAGCAGATTGAAATCTCGCAGTAATAAATATTGTTAATAAAATTACAGATATTTTTTGATACCTAGTATTTCCACTCATTTTAATGTTTAGTACCTATTTGAAGATATTTTTATTTTACTTTTTACACTTTTGAACATGATGCTTGTACATGTCAGTTAAGTATTATATATTAATTACTGCAATCCACTCCGAAGTTTTGTTCTCATCTCGTCATGAGTCGCGTTACAACGATTAGATTTTTGATATCTTTTTTTTTTAGGAAAACTACGTGATTATAAAATTCTACGTAGTATCATAGTAGTTCATGTATTTTCTGTATTCTTATTTGGTTGTTTTTGTATTTCACAGATCCTGTTCAGTGTGAAATTGAGGTCAATGTAGTGGTTAGGTTAATCCACTGTATGCTAATTCGAACAAACGATCATTCGAAATATCGTATATTGGTTTACAGTTTCTCTTGCAACAATTATTGTGTTCATATGTCTCCATATTCACAACTTCGATATTATTGCTAAGCATTTAGTAATACAAGCTTGTAGTGCATCAATTAACGTTACATTAAGATATATAGCTATGTATTATTATTGTTAATCATTGATTAATTATCCAAATTTTGTTAATAAGAGAAAATAGCCAATATTTCAAGAGTAAAGTATTATTAGTCTCATTCATTGAGGCCATAGTGTCGCAGTTGGACAGCATTTGATTGTAAACTTAATGGGTTGCGGGTTCGATTTCCACTCAGGCGAATGATTAAGTAATATATTTAAATTATTTTCAGTCCTCCGTTCTGATAAGACAAAGTACGGCGTCAAGTTCTCCCACGCAACATATAATGTGACGAATTCAAAACAGTAGGAGTGTGTTAACACTGCTTAGTCTTTTTGATTCCCCCCTAAGCAAAATACAGCGTGAAACTGAAAAAAAATTGCTGTATGTATTTTATTTACATGATTCATGAAAAAACGTACATAGATCTAAAATGTAGTTACAAAATCGGTCCTCAGTTTCGAAAGCAAGGATAACAGAGAAACATTTATCTAAAAGCCGCTCCCTTCCGCTATCAAAACCGAATCAAGTAGGGCGCAAGACATAAATTCGACCGCCCTTGCAGTTAGATAAAATGTAAGGGAAATTTGACTTACTAGTATGACAGCGCACGTACTTGGTCCCATACCGCTCGTCAACGGTCTCGTAACGACATCTTCGTAGTAGAGATTCTTTTTCTAGTATCTCTTATTTAAATTACTATTTGAAGATATTTGTATCTTATAAACTACAATCTCACGTAGTTGATTAGACGCGATGGTTGTGAGTTTAAATCCCGACAAAGAATTGTTATCTCAACATTATTTACATTTAAACATGTTTTTTCTCTTGTTCGGTTCGACAAAGTTTCGCAAAACATCAACTGGCATAATATAATTTTTCTAAATTGATAAAAAATGTATAAGAAAAGCATAAAAAGCTTGTTTACAAGAGAAAAATCTTTTTCAGAGATTCATCTGTACAAAGTACTCAATAAATTTAATGAAACGTAGTTTGTTGTAGGGTAAAGCTGTATATATGTAGTTAGTTAGTGCTAAAATATGTTTTTGAAGAAAAATTGAAGATTTCTTAAGGTTGCTTGCTTATAAAAAAATTTATGCGTCCATTGTTTACCAACTTGTAACATACTCAATTTATCATCTCAACAAAGTACGCCAATCCTTAAAACATTTCTTTAATAATGAGATACGACGTTCTGTAATAATGACGATATTTAACAAATACAATATTAATTGTAGAAATTTAAAAGGTAAATCTTAACAAGAAGACATAATTTCGACAAGGTGTGGGTTCATCTCAAGATAAGCGGGAGCAAGCAGCTGGTTCAGTAATTAAGCACATCTGCCTACATTCAATTTTGAAACCCGGTAGATGAGAGTTAGCCCGTACGACGTAGCGACGGGTCCATTTGGGAGGGTAGAGCAAATTGCTAAACTTTCAATTAAAGAGTTGTTATTCAAACCGCTCCCGGTTCCTCGACGGAATTATGTTTTATTCCAAAGCGAAAACTCTGATGGATACTTGTTCCCATTATACTTAGCACCAGTTTCGTTCTCAAATAGAACAGTCGCGTTTATTTCCTTTTATAATTGTCAATTTGCACTTGGCCAAACTGTATTGTAAAATAGAACATTTGAGAGAAATGTTCACACCAATATTTAAAGTTGCTAAATAAGATTACTTATGGAAAGAGTATTTGAAATATATATAAACTTAATTTAGAGAGAATTTATGTGATAAAATCTTTTTGCGTAGGATCATAAATGTAATTGAGTAATTTAACACTTTGATCTCTTAGTGACAAATGTAGTGTTATTACAACGTTAAACAAAACAACAAAACTTAAAACAATCAGCGAAACGTATTCAAAAAAACATATTTCAAAGCTATCCGAAATTAGTTTCATACACAATCAAAAACTAACACACAAAGCCGTACACAGTAATCCAAAACAAAAACCCAAAACAAAAGTTTATAAACGGCCTGATTCCAAAGTGGCGAATACCGAAAAGCACTAACAAATGCAGAACTGCATTCGCAGAAAGTGTAAACGGATAGTTTGCGGCAACATTCGTGTCCGAGTTAACAGTTGCATAGCCGGCGACTGAATACGAGAATGTAAATAGGGACGAAGGTTCTCGCAATCATGTGAGAAATGTGAGCCTGTTTGCTCACGACGTTTACACATCCATCGTATAAGTGTAGTGCACTACACGCCGCTCTGTAATATTAATATTGATATACGAGCTTTTGAATGTGAAATTCTCATAACGCTCACATAATCTGTTTCCTTAAATGTGATGAATGGTAAGATATGGGATACAGTATTATATGTGTATCCCTAATGTAAGAGATTAAATTTATAATGATACTAATCTTCGTAATGAAATGCTTGAATGGAATGTAATTTAGTAAGATTTAGCTGAAATAATTGAAAGAATGTGTAGAATTTTTAAATGTGGTACTATTTGATAAATACTTCAAAAAATTTACCGATTTTTTTTAACTACGTCGAAAATTATAAATTAACTTAAGCTTATTCAAATAGGTTAAATGTTCTTAACTCGTCGACATTAAAATATAATGAAGTGTTAAGATAATTTCATGTTAAGATTTGTCATTTATGTTAAAATCATTACATATCTTAAGAGCTAAAAATACTGAATTTTATAAATAATTTTAGTTACTACTTAAAAATAACAAATAGTTTATAATTTAACCTTTATACCCGAATATGTATTGGAAACTTAATGAAATAACAACTTTGAAAGTAACACTCCCCATGAGATAATACTCATATAAGTCTGTACATCACTTTCTAACACAATATTATGTAAGTTTCGAAGACTCAAGAATCCAGATGCACAATATGCACTGTGAAGTTCCAAACCCTATTATCTTCGACCTTTACGTAAGAGAAGTTACCTCTGTTTCAGAGATTACATAACTTCTTTGCTTAAATTAGTCTTTCTTGTCATCTTAATTATTTTACGTGTACATTATGAAATTACAAGAAGAATTGGTACAATGTAACCACACCTTTTGTTTTATTATTATTGTAAGTTGGCAACACTGTCTCTCTTGATTTTTTGTACAACAAGAATAAGTTTTGCTTAATAAACACGCAATACATCTCGTTGAAGTATTATAGTATTATTTCTTCACCTGCTTCAAATTCAAGTCATGTTAAAAATTATAAAGAAAAAATATCATAAAATTATAAAATAGCGTATTCCACGTTTTATAGTAATGTGAGTGCTTACATTATAATTTGTGCAAAAATGTAAACAAGGAAAGTTTCGTCTGAAGCTTACCGTTTTACATTTATTGCTCGTCTATAAGAAAGTTGAATGTTTAATCCCAAAATATCTTCAGCGCGCAGCCCCTGTTGTTTGCAAATAATAATATTAGTCTCGGTAAGTTCAAAAAAATTCACGTTAAATTTGCATAAACCTTACGGCGCTATGTTCACTTTATTTTTTTTACGCATCTTAGAATGTTTTGTGAATGTCTCAATATAACTTTATACTACTTTAGGAACTTAAAACAACAAATATTTAAGGAGTCCTTTTGGTTAGCTTATTACAGAGGTATCAAGCAAAAAATACGTTTTCAAAAGTGTCAATTTCTTAAGCCAATATACATATGTATCATCCAACATAACATTGCCAAATTCAAAATCAACGTCCTCAAGAGAAAAAAAAGGGTGAGGTGTTATAGAAAATAACTATAAAAAGTATCGAACATTGCCTTAGTGAACTTACAACTGAATCCCCAGAGGTTTATGTCTTTTCGGATCAAGCGGCTTACCGGAGGAAGCGTGAGGAAACTCCTTTCCCTCATAAATATTTACTTTATGAAATAACGCGTCCCACGCTCAGCTTAGTATTACATACCGACTGGCAGCAGGTGATAAGTGCCGTATGACAAGTCCTCTCTAAAATGAATTATTCCTTCGGAAAGTAATAATTAATATCCTCAGATAGAAGGTCTCATGCAGATTAAATACATAATTTCTTTCTCGTTTGCAATTTTGTGGAAATAATTCTTATCTTTTCCGTTACAAGTACCGTGATATGAATTTTCGTACTGCCAAAATAAGATCCTAAAATAAAGTCTTATTAACAATATTATAGCATAAATTACTGAACAAATATTAAAATGATTAATGCATTTTATTTTTTGAGATTTAAAACAAATATTGAAATTTTTATTTAATGTATTTTAGACACTTAGTTCTCCGCTAATAAATGAATTATCCATTCTATTTAAACAAAAAAAAACTAAAGTAAACATTTTCCTTATTGAGCTGCGAAAATTGAAGTAGCAAACCTAACGAAACTTTTCTTTACCTCTTGTGAAATGACAGTAACAAGGCCAATAACAACCTTATATTCACTTAAAGAATTTGCTTGTATTTACAGGAGTAACGCAAATTCCTTTGCCGTAATGGTAAAATGTGTCTCTTAAATGCGTGTTATTTTAACATTAAAGTAATTTTTTTTATAAATTACCTTATGATGTTGATTAAGTAAATTAAACACTTTTTCTGATTTTTATGAGTTTTATTACCTACATATGTTTATACGCTTTAAAGTAAAGTGGGGTTGGTTAGGTTAGAGACAAACTCCTGAAAGATCAACTGTCGTCGAAATAACAACATGGCATGCGCTTATTATTACAATTTTGATTAAATTTTACCTCTACATAAGGACAATTTACAGTACGGCTAATTGTATTCGATATGTGGAAGTTGTAAAAGCTAGTAAAATGCATTACTCTGGCGTCACTCTAGGTAATACTGACGTGGCGTACCGTCCCCGTCGCGTTTTAATTTAATATTCACGCCGTGATGTAACGGATGAATATAAAATTAAGTGTAAGAGCTCAGCTTTAGTGTTTTGCTCAGTGTACATTTTTATAATATTTTTATATATTATTTTTAAATGAATGTCTAGCGCCTGGTGAATTTGACCAATATAAGCACAGTGGTTAAAAAAAAACTAAAAACAATGCATATAAATATTTTTTCATTGTTTTGGTCGTTTTGGCAAAGACAGGTTCATTCTAGCTAAGGACTCGTGTGCATATTTTCAAGCAAGAAGTAAAAATTCATACAAATTAAGCTATTAAAAGTATGCTAAAACAGGAAGAACCCACTAGGGTTTGATTTTTAAAGGTTTGACAGATCATTGATTTTATTTGAAATAATACATTAGTATAATCCATATGTATCAGTTACTGTACGAGTATACCAATATACGAGTAGTTTTAACATTATGTATGTATGTTTTTAAAATAAAACATAAGTACTTGAATTGTTATAAGGATTTTAGTTCGTATATTTGGATTTGGATTTTCAATAATACATTCATTCTTCATCAACTTGTTATTTAAAAGAGTTTAGCGCGCGTTTTTCACAGGATGCTAAAAATTAAAAATTGCAAAAAAGTATTACTTCTTCAAGAAAATGTTGTATATCCTAAGAGTAGTAATATGAAAAAAAAACACGTTGAAACAGATATGAATTTTAGATTTAACAATAATGTGGCGAGAGAACGAGTGTGCCAGATTTTTGTCCTTCTATTTCTCCTTTAACGTAAACAATATATAGCCATCGCGTCATCTCATCATGTTTGATATTTAGTATACATGTAATTAATTGTTACATTAATTAGAGTTACTTCCTTTTAATTACATATTACATATTTCAGGTTTTATTCTTCGCCAGGATAATGAAACACAGCTAGCAAAACAACGTAATTACCTCCTTTACTTATAACATTTCATAGCAATGGCTTATAAAAACAATCATCAATCATGCTCTCAGTAACATCTGCGTATTAGAGACTGAGCATATTAGAGTGAACGATAAAAATGTACTGAAATTTGCACGGCGTATAATGTAATAAAAGGCGTAAAAGCGTGGTTCCTCCGGGTACAATGCTCGACTGCTGTACAATCCCTATCACGTTTTAATTTTGCATTTACGCCATATTGTAATGGATGAATATAAAACTTAATTAAAAAACCTGGTTAATATTACTTAGGTTCGGGTTTTTGTACTTCTATGACTATACTATGTGAAATGTTTAATATTATTAATTTCATATTTTATACGATATTTTAAAATGTGAGACGTTGTACATTGAATGTTGTACTATATGTGGTTTTTAGGATTTTGGACTTTTTATATCATTAAAATCTTCGCTGAAACGGCGCTGAGTTCCGCCACGCAATGCCTCAAGTCGGCGGAAATTGGGGAACGGAGTGTCTTAACACTAGGTTCTTAGGTTCCCTCTGTCTACCCTGCCGTATGCGGGATACAGCGTGAAGCTAAAAAATAAATAAAAAAAATAAAATCTTTCTAGGTTTAGAAAGTAAGTGGTCATGTTATCTTTGTTTCTATCTCTTGTATTAGGTTTAGTTTCATTATTAGCATTTACAGCTAGTCAACAAGATATTTTTAAATTGATTAAAGGTGGTAAACGAGCATAAGGACCACCTGATGGTAAGTTACCATTGCCCATAGTCATCTACAACACCAGGGGTGTACACGCCTCTTACGGGACGCTACCCGGTATTAGAAGGGAATTGTATGGTAACCTCATCCCCTCATAGTAAACAATATGATTGGTCACACTTCACATCAAATAAAATCACGAATAAAGCAAGAATAAATAAAAACATATATCCTTTAATAATTACCAAATAATTACTTATTAAAATATATTATTTAAAAGTACGTTTATTTAATATAATCTATAAAGCGTAGCATTCCGACGTTATTACGTTTTAACTCGTCGAACATTATAATTCAGAGTTTGTGGATCTAATAAGCAAAAATATGACCTCCTCGAGTCTTAGGTCCTCCGTCTCAATTTAATGGAGGAACCGCAGCCATTTACATTTATTACCGCTTCACCGCAGAACGCCTTGTTTAATCTTAGTGAAAATAAAATTTACGATCAGGTCTGTCAAGTGGCGAACAATTACGTTTCAAATGTATGTCATCATCACTCCCCCTTTTGTAGTCGATGAGAGAGTTTTATTGCGTTGGAAATCGCCGATCAAAGCTTTTCATATTGTTCCGAATATATTGACGAAAGATGTACTACTTTTGTTATCATTTACGATTATTATATTATAAATCAGTGGAAGAACGGTTTATTGGAGCAATAACTTTGGTAAGCTTGTTGTATGTACTGATTTACGAATGGTTGTTATAATGTTTTTTATTAATAATATTTTTAGCTAAGTCTTATAAAAATATGATGTATTTATTTTCACATATGTCCTAAATCTTGATGTTTTTATTAGCTTCAATTCACTCTATGCACGGCGTATAAATAATATGTAATAATAATCTTGCAACACTTTGACCCACTTATTGTCGTTTAATTTGGTTGAAACTTTGCTCATGTATCTTGATACTATAATGACAATCATATAAAAGAACATTGAATGTCTTTTACAAAACTATGAAAACAATAAAAACAGATACGCTAATTTGAATCAATTTGGTCAACAAATAAATATATGTTTATTTTTCAATTAACGGTTGCAAGTAATAATTAATACAACAATAATAACATAAAAAATATAAGAAATATAATTATGTAAAATATTTTATTTACATATATATATCATAATTGGGAAAACCACTTAAATTAAATATCTAAACTTTTGTAGATCAATATACATAAGAGCATTTGTAATTTTAAAAAGACGCCTGAGAATGTAACGAATATTTGAAGACAGAAAGACAACTTAACGGTTGTACAATAATACCGCGTACAATAGGACGAATCTGCTTTTATAGTGACAGTAATAAAAAGGAACAAAATGTAGGTAGTTGAGCAGCACAATAACGAAACTAGATTCAGTGTCAAGCACAGAAAATTATATCTATTCACCAGTTGCGGATTAAGTGGAACGAGGACGCATCTTCACTGTGACTTACGACCCGGGGTCGACGACAAGCTTAAGCATCTCATTGAAACATAATAAACACTCGGCGATTGAGATACATGCTATAAAATGAAATAGGTAGTTTAACTTAGATTATATTATCGAGAATTAAGTTTTATTGGAGTATCGTTAGATTATAGGCTAAGTAATTTCATCGTAGGTGCTACGTTATTTAAAAATATTCTACTGGTGTAGTTACATAATATTTTGTATTATCATTCAAATCTATAATATCTTTCAAATTATGTACTGTGGTTAGAGAGATAAATTGTTACATTTATGTTATGTACTCGTGTGTTGCTACTATTCGCTTATTTTAAGATAGATGCTGCTGGTTGAGAAACGAAACGTAATATCGCACGTTGCTTAACGAAACCCGTGGAATTTGAATGAGGAACTATCGTACAGTACTGACTGTAATAACTATCAATTCTAGTATAATAGTTTTACAGATGTAACAAAAAGATTTAAAAAAATATATTTATTCGGTTTACTAACAAGAATACAATAAATGCTTATTTTCGTTAGTCTCTAGTGACAGTAAATGACGCAGACAATGTCAAAGTTTTTAAAAAAAGTTAAGCCGCATTGAGAGTTAAAACGTATAATCCGAAAAAGAGATTCGAATAGCGGAGACAGAAGTAAGAAGGGGCTGGATAATGTCCTCTGGCACTAATTAAAACTTTCGAAAGAGCAAGAAAAAGGGTTGAGAAATATGGCGTTCGACGGATAGTAATGACGCTCTTCGCGTACTAAATTTCCTCAGTTTTTCTTTCTAGAGCTGCGGTTTATAATATTAAAGCCAGTCTAGGTGTCGAAGCGTATTAAAGTGTTCTGTCCTGAGTTTCAAATGCTAAGTGTCTGTAGACTAGCCTAAGCCTATTCTAAGACTGTTATGAACCAATTAAATGCTAACAATTTCTTCTTTCAAATGGAATTGAAAGAACAATTTGCTACTATCAATAGTAATAATAGTTTTATTTAGGTAGCAAAGTTTAATAATCTTTTTTTTCAGAGCTGCTAACAACTGAATTTGTAACAACTGTACATAAATATTGAAGTAGTGCGGTGAGAAAATATAACGTAATAGACCAGCGAGCTTGGACAGATTATGAGGGTTCTAATTCTACTTTTAAGTACCAAATATTAGTATGACGAATGCTGTTAGCATAATCATTTTAATGAAAAAAGATTATGAAAAATTAACATACATAAAGTGCTTTTGACTGTTTTTACAAAATTGCTATAAATACGTACAAATTTTCAATTTTAAGATATCTCTTTATACTTTTTGCCTACATCACGTCTATTGTTTCCAATATTTTAATCTCAAGGTAGGCAATCGTATTGTTTTTTTCTGAGATCAAAAAGGAACTGACGTATTAATTAATTCCCTCATCAATCATTGTCACTTTCCCGTTGAAGCCAACGTCATTCACATTGTTACAAGTCAACAAAATCTGGCGTAAAATAAAAGTTTCTGTTGTTCTTTCTATTCGATGTTCTGTAGCTTGTAGTAGATATATATTTTCAAAAATATTATTTCATTGTCAAACCCAAAAATAGGAAAGAATTTGATTTGTGTCGTATTTACAGTACCTACTCTTATATTTTTTTTATCAAATCTAAAAACCAATAATCGGCGGCGTTTCTCTACTGAAAAAATAATTACGAAACACCACTTAAAGATCAAACAACAGGTTCTTCTGTGAAAGTAATTGAGGAAAATCAATAAGATCTCAGTAAATGTTTATGTCGGTCCCTATGGACGGACAACGAGATGGGATCCAAACGTTTAGCTATTTCAAGGCAATCTTTTGACATCCGGACTAAGCATCATGCAGGCAATTAAGAGCGAAAAGCTGAGTAATGGTGTACGTAGGCGTGAACGATTTTTATTCAATTTTTTAGTAGAAATCAAATTTGTATATAACTTTTATTATATATATGATTTATTTGTTTCTTTTTATAAACCTAAAGTTGAACGCAAAGCTTAATTTATATGTTTTTATATATTTCCGCTTGTTCTTAACTTGTGTTAGAAGAAGATACATAACCTGGCAGCTAGTCAAAGCTTCCAGTATTAAAAGAAATTATAAATAAATTCACATTAAATTCTAAATCGATTGACATTTATTTAGGTATGTAAATTACTCCAGTACATAAAAAGATATCGATATTATAATTATACAAATATGTGTCTTGGTTGGACCTCGAATAAACGACCATATAAGCAAGCATATAGACATATAAGCTTATATTTATTAGTTAAACATTTCTAATTAAGACATTCATCAACCATGAAACATCCTAAATGTAATTATGTTGGCCCTTTTGTTTTTCAACGGTATGTTTATCGGGACATAATTTCAAGTTCAATTTCTTTCGCTCCAAAACACAGGAAGCCCCGCTAAGTTTATTCAAACCAAACAAGGTGCCGTGTGAAATCTCATTTGCGAAAATCCGCAGAAAAGTTAGGGGAGGCGGCGTCTTTTGGAAGCATTAGGTAACAGGTAGCTGGGATGGTGTACGCTAACCTCTTACCGCAATAAACTGAAGAGAAGGAGTTTCTCATCTTCTTTTATATCAATTTCCTTAAATCCTATATTACATTTACTTTACCTACCATCCAAAATGGTAACATCCAAATGATATTGTTAGAAAATATTTGTTCGTAAAATATAAAAACTATGAATAATTATAGTATTGCAAATAAAAGATTATTGTAAGAAATATAAAATACGGTAATATGAAACTGGAATACACTCTTTAACAAACAGTTGTTTTAATACATTACTTAAAGTAAATTATATTACGAGGTGAAGTGCGATTCTCCGTCACGCGACCTCTAATGGCATAATAAAGTTACCAGAAAGAAAACTTTGTACCGCAGCAAGCTCTTTTAAGTATTATTAACGGGACTAGGACAGGTCGTTGCTTGGATGTACTTGTAGATTTATGTACTTACAAGTATTAGACAAATAGAAGTCGCTTAAATAAAAAAACTACACCATTGTAATTGTTTTGTATGTGTTGTTGTTATTAGCCTATAAATATTTTTGGAGTCCAGTCGTGGCGCAAAGGCGTATAAGCGTACGACTGTAAACGCGACTAGTTGTGGGTTCGATTCCCACTCCAATATTCTAATAATATTTAGTATTTTAATTTCCTTGTCTTGATAATGTGGCAAAGCGCGGCGTTGAGTTCTACCACTCAGCACGCCATGGCTCATTTCGACGGAAAGTAAGGAACGGAAATCTTCACAGAACGGAGTGTATTTACACTAGTTCCTCAGGTCCCTCTGCCTACCCTGCTGTGTGCACGAGGCTAAAAAATGTTTTTTATATAATAAAAATAAAATTTAAAAATGATTTTTTAATATATAATGAGAAGGTATTAAAATTTGCAAATATATGATGTGTACAATAAATAATGAAAACAAAAATATTTATGTAGAAACATTTTAAAATCTAGCTAGCACGAGTCGTCACGTACATCTGATGAGTGGTGGACGGAAAATGTGATATCACTCACTCGCACGTGATTCACGCTTTTCTTGCAAAATTTTGCGCCTTACTTTAATATTAGACTGAAAACATTGCTTATTATATCTTACGTTTGCTCTTTAACATAATTAATTTATTACACAATACTACTTTATTCTGTACTTAGTTTGAATTTATTAAATGCCCTTAAAAATCATGAAATATAAAGTTTAAATAAAATCTATAACTTTTACCACTACGACACAAAAAGTAATATGCTTAATATTAGACTGAAAACATTGCTTATTATATCTTACGTTTATATATATATAT
>JAKGSA010000136.1:3073902-3145615 GCA_033558755.1 Philaethria dido
TATATATATATATATATATATATATATATAAATATATATATTATATAACATTATACTCGTATATATAGGAGTACAAATAAGTCCGTTCCGTTTTATTGTAGATGGCGCGGCACGGAGTTTCGGTTAGCTTTCGCAGATGATAACCGGCTAAAAAAATAGTTTGAACATTCAAGAACACCATAACCTATTAATATATATATTACTGATTTTATATTGGTAAAATATAATTTTTATAAGTTGAAAATGTCAAAATTTGAGCCAAGTAAGCGTCATTTGCGGGAAATATTACTTTACTTCTTTAATTTAAAGAAATCTGCTGCTGGGGCGCATAAATTGCTCGTAGAAGCATATGAAGGGTGTTTTGAGTGAGAGAACGTGTCGAGAGTGGTTTCAAAAGTTTAAAAACGATGATTTCGACGTAGAAGACAAAGATCGCAGTGAAATGCCAAAAATCTACGAGGATGCAGAATTGGAGGAATTATTGGAGGAAGATTCATCTCAAACACAGAAAGAACTTGCTCTAACATTAGAAGTCACTCAGCAAGCAGTTTCACATCGTTTAAAATCACTAGGAATGATTCATAAACAAGGAAATTGGGTTCCGTGCGAATTAAAGCCGAGAGATATTGAACGCCGACTATGCTTAAGTGAAATGCTGCTAGCTAGACATAAAAAAAGTGTTTTTTACATCGTATCATAACTGGTGATGATCCAAAAAGAAGAAAATCATGGGGTTACCTAGTCACGCGTCAACATCAACAGCAAAACCGAATATTCACGGAAAAAAACTTATGCTGTGTATTTGGTGGGATCAGCTAGGTGTAGTGTATTATGAGTTGCTTAATCTGAGCGAAACAATTGCTGGAGCCCTCTATCGAACACAATCTCATCAATTGAGCCGAGCTCTGAAGGTAAAACGCCCTCAATACTACTCTAGACACGAAAAAATTATTCTTCTGCATGACAATGCTCGTCCACATGTTGCAGCTCCCGTGAAAAAGTACTTGGAAATACTTGATTTTTTTTTTTTTTTTTATTGATAACGGACGGCAAACGAGCAGAAGGACCACCTGATGGTAAGTGGTTACCTTCGCCCATAGACATCTACAACACCAGAGATGTTGTAGATGCGTTGCCAACCTAGAGGATACTGATGGAAGGGGGGACAATGTAGTAGTCCACTATCAGAACCACCACATTTTGGGGAAAGGAAGGGTGGGAAAGGGGAAAATCTGGCTTACATGCCATCGAACCGGAACACATCATAAGATATTTGGCGGTTCGTCTTTGACATGATAGTGGTCGCGAGCCAGTCGGAGGACGAACCTCCTACCACCTAACAACCTTGATTGGGAAGTGTTACCCCACCCGCCGTATTCACCAGACATTGCACCGTCCGATTATCACCTGTTCCGGTCCATGGCACATGATCTGACAGCGCAGCGGTTCACATCTTATGAGGATACCAAAAATTGGGTTGATTCGTGGATAGCCTCAAAAGACAAGGAGTTCTTCACACGTGGGGTTCGAATGCTGCCTGAAAGATGGGAAAAAGTGGTTGCAAGTGATGGGCAATATTTTAAATAAATTTATATTACCGTTCTTCTAGAATAAATATTTAATTTGTGTTAAAAAACGGCGGAAACTTATTTGTAAATTGTAACATTTTAATTATGATTTGAAATGAGTTAATCAACAAAATCTATATTTTAAAAGGTAAAAAAAAATTGGAATGTGTTTTCCAAAAACATGTACGGATTTAAGAACATGTAAAAAATGTTGTGCAGTCCAAGCTAATATGCTGAAAAATTACAGAAAAACAATAATTTTTTAACAATAAATTAGAAATACATTAAATCAATAAAATAGATATTACACATACTATTATGTGTTTGATATATACTGTTGAATAAAATGACATACACGTTGCTGAGGCAACCAGTACTTTGCGCAACAAAGGGGATGTTTACAATTTATTTGAAAGATGTAATAACATGTTTTTATGATTATTGAGTTCAAGGTTAAAATGAATTAGATTGTACATTTTGTTTGAAATTATGTTATTTAATATACATTAAATGTAACAAGAAAAAAATAGTGATTGTGTCTTTAAAACTAATATTTACTACATCTTTTTCAAAACCACATCACTAGTAATTAATCAGACGTATGACGACTATTTCCTAATAAAGCGCTTTGCGATGAAAATATTAATAGAAACAGCTTGCACCCGGAACTCGCTTCGGAACCGCACCGCCGTCTCGCCGAATGACAAACGAAGTATAATTTTAATTTAGAATTTATTTAAACCAAATAAGCAAATATTGTTCAGTGAAACTGAACAATAAATGTTTGAAATAAATTAACTCTAATAAAATAATGAATTGAAAAACTTTTGCCAAATTTAGGTTTAAGAAACTTCAGGATATATTTTTAAATTAATTGGCTATAAAAAGATGATAAAATTGATTGGCGATAAAAAATGGAAATATTAATATGCTGCTACCGACTATACTAATATGCTGAGAGTATAAATAAAAAAGTGTTTTCTAAAACACTTTTAAAAAATGGATAACTAAGTTTACATTCAAATAAAAAAAATTAGAAGATCTTTTTAGGAATTTAAATTTTTGATATATTATGTTACACAGTATAAATATAGCATAATAACCGCGTGGTTCGAGTTCGACCCACACGAGTTGTCACCACACTTCTCATGACTGAGCAAGTGAAATTGAATTTCCCTGATGTGGTCACATAAAGTGCAGTGCTGTTCATCAAACTATTGTATATTTTGACTATAATAAGCGAAATGTAGAACAAAGTGATATGTCATCAGTTTTTCAGCCTAATGTCCGTGAATATAGGCAGAACAAAATATTTGGTAATTGTACGTCTTTCGTGGCGCAGCGTGCGAGTGTAAACGCGACAGGTTGGCCTCAATTCGGCGAAAGGTGGGGAACGGAGTGTCTTAACACTAGGTTCCCTCTGCCTACCCTGCCATATGAGGGATACAGCGTCAAGCTATATGTATATATTTGGTAATTGCGCCCTTAGATAGAAACATAAAATATTATTATTTAAGTAATTTTCTCTATATGTATAAGTTTTTTTTTAAATTGTACTGTTAGGATAAATATTTTATCTAAAAAACTCGCTATAAAATAAATATAATAAATATTTCCTTCTAGATTGATATTTTTGCCTTTCCTTGATGAGAAGTACTTTCGATTTTCTTATGATTAGGCCTTCTAATATTATGAGGATTAGCCTTTATAAGTCTTCGACCGTCAACATAATCCGCTTCCCTTGTATTCAATCTTCAAATATATTATACTATTTCAAGTTGAACGCATGACTTGAGGCAAATTATATATTATTTTACAAATAAAGCAAATTCTTTATAGTAATTTAGTATATTTATATGTAAGTCTCGTTATTAGATCTTTCTTTTCTTTGAAATAATATTAAATGTTACACATTTTAGGTTTAATGAAAGAAAGCTGATTCATAAATTGAATTTCTATACTTACATTTATATGGTTTCATTGAATGTTAAACAAATTAATTACGGCTGTCGGAATATAAAATATGTAAACTTAGTCTAACTAGATATATTTAAGAAATGTATAAAGTCATTATTGCTTAAAAGGTATGAAAGTCATATATTCTCCTGGAGGAGAAAATATCATTTGATTTCTCATATGACGCGAATCACATCTTAGTGAACCAAAAGATTAATATTTAATTAAAAATAGCAGGAGCAAAATTATTACTGAGTATCTAATAATTAGTAGATAGTATCTTAAGGTGATCAAACACATA
Source organism: Philaethria dido (assembly GCA_033558755.1). Lineage (NCBI taxonomy): Eukaryota > Metazoa > Arthropoda > Insecta > Lepidoptera > Nymphalidae > Philaethria > Philaethria dido. The sequence continues at coordinate 3,077,728 of JAKGSA010000136.1, forward strand.
TAATTGAGAGACATGAAGTATACCGGCAAGCGGTCATCACCAGTCTTAAATTATTTCTATAACATAAATTTTAATATTAACTGAATGTTGAAGTCATTTATTCATTACTGTGTGTTTATTCACATTTATAAGATATTTAAACCCAATATTACAGTTATTTACGTCCACCACAATGATTTATGTTCTTATAGGTAGGTAGGTAGAACCTACCCTTTCATAGCCATAAATGTCTTTAAAAAATATATATTTTTAAATATTATAAAATAAAAATTGTTTCAAAATATTCAATATACTTTTATAACAGAAAGTTATTTGCGCAATCATCATATACTGTGGTGATATTCAGCTTTGTTATAATGATTTATATTGATCTGCACGCATATCCTACTTTTAGGAAGAAAGCAATGGATAGGAAAAAACGGAAGCCCTCAGTCAGTTCTCATCACTTTTGGGAAGTGAAATCAAACGTGAACACTTTATCTTAGAGATAATTAACACTGAGATTTGATTCAACAGCTAACGCATTCAGATCGGTACATCTCTTCATTACAACGTCGTAAATTAAAATTGTTAACACAATGAAATTTAAAATTTAATAAGTAATCAAATTTAAATTTGATTTTTTTAAAAAGATTCCTTAGCGTTTATATCGTCGTACTGATTTATCATTCGCGTGATGGTCGACATAGCAAAGCGCTGTCTCCCGAGAATATATGGCCTCCTTGAAGCGCAGAAAGATGGGTAATTTCATTGAATTTATGAACGTATCACCGTTGAAATTGCGAGGTTGAAAATTTGGATGTGAAATTGTGATAAATATCGCTTTGTGTTTTAGTGGCCTTGTAATAATGATCATGAAAATTATACTTTTATAGGAATACATTTTTTATTACTCATCTTGCGTTGTTTTTGTGCTCGAACTTGTTTTTTTAATTTTTTTTGAATACTTTAATTTATTTGGTCGTTGCAGTTAGGCCAGCCAGTTTCTGGCTGTAAAAGAAGATGAGCTCTCCCTGCCGGTTCTAGTGAAGACTGTAGTCGGTTGCGAGAGGTCATGTGACATGGTTCGCTCCTTTTATGAGGCGATGATGGGTGGTTCTTGAGGTGGCAGCGGAACGGTCGAAGGAGGCCTCCTGTAACTTCACCATCTTCCGTAGAAGATCGGGGTGTCGGAAGATGGCAGAAGTCCTCACTCCAAATTCGGCGGCAGAAGACGATTAGTTTAGTAATGCTGATTGCCTAGTCTCCTAGCCGAAGTAGGCGCGGGTAAGTTGCTCCCACGCGCTATTTGGACTAGGCTGTCGAAGCTGTGCCATTACCAACTTTGACTATTCCACCGCCGGCGTCCATGGAAGAATAGGATATTTCCCGTGGCCTAGGTTAGTGAGAGTCTCACATAAGTCCCCAGTCTGGCGGACGACCATGAAGTGTTTTTCCTAAGAAACATTTTATTGACCTATTTACTTTTTAAACTGACGTGCATGCAAGGTTCACCACCGTAGTTAAATTAATAATTTCTTGTACATTAAATAATTATACTGCATTATTGTATTGTGCCTTATTGGCTTATAATCTTATAATAATATATTATTGTTAAATTCCATGTTTTACTCATAACGACATCATAACACCGTAATTACGTATTACGGCAATATTTTAACAAAAGCTTATGTATGTAATGTGTCACAGACGTGTCAATCAGTACGACTAATTGAGCGATACTGAAAACAATGAATTAAAGTTTGTTAGATTGATAAACAAAGAAACATTGGGAATAACGACATTGAATGTTGTTTCTTTGATTTTTCAGGTATGATTGTAATTAATATAAGTTATTGTAATTGTATTGTTGTTATAAATAAACTTTGTTTTTTCAGAGCAATAATTCTTGTTGTTTCCTAACCTAAAATAAATTTACATATTATATGTATTAACGTCAGAAAATGTTTCAATGTTAAAAAGGGATTTTTAAAGATATAAAATTAAATCAAGTAACAAAAGTATGAAACTGTGTCAAGACCTAAGTTACAAAGAGCGGTTCAAACTCGTTTCATAAAATAAAACTCGTTTAAGTTGCGCTAATCGCTTCTGAAATTCATAAGCGCTAATACTATTACGTACATAGGATCAATGTTACAGGCGAGTGAGCTAACAGTTTCAATTTTACACTTTGTTTCACTTACAATATTTCACAATATATTGTTATAACTAATCTTAATACCTAACCTACTAGTTATTTGGTGTAAATATTATTAATTTGCCATTCTGTGCCGGTGATTCACATAACATACTCGTATATGTACTTACATAGATTTTTAAGTGAGTAGATTTCTCATGAAATGTACATTTGCTCACCTAATACATACATATTAAAATCTTTAACATCGTTATACGTGGAGAAATCTAACGCTGAGTTATGTCTAACTAGGGTGACAAATTTAAAAATTGTTAATTTTGTTCTTAGATAAACTTGTACGCAAGAAAAAGGTGTTCATATAAATCCCATAATACCCTCTAGTCAAGTCATATATATCTCATAATACTTTCTATTTTATTTTTTTTTCTCAAATTTTCTCTATATCTCTATAACGCTAATATTGTGTCGACTAACGAAGTATAAGGTCCAATAAATACAGATTACCAGTAATGGCTTTTTTTGGTGTACATGTTCAAAGTGAATAACAAAAATAAAAAAGGTACATTGGAAATTACATTATGTTATTAATATATCACTTTTTTCTTATGTTAATGTTTTTTATTAAATTTGTAAAGTTAAATGTATTTATTAATAGACATTTAACAAAAACCTCAAGAAGTAAAAAAGAAGATTAACGACTGTATAAACTTAAATGACTGCAGTGTTGTGCCGCTGTAAAGATACTTTAACATGTATCACGAGGCCTTGCAAAAGAAAACAATGTACATTTCTTATTGTTGGAAAATAGCACGTTATTTAACACTAAGCTGCAAGCTGTTGCGCGCCATTTGTTTCACTGAGAAATCTTTGCCGGTTTTTTACTAAATGTGCTGTTTTAATATTTAAGATTTTTTGTTGTAATTTATTTCATTATTCTTTTCATTTACTAAATTCATTAATTAAAGAAATAAAGGTATTTTACAGAATGAACTCGCTAAGATTTTCATGAAAGCCTTAATACTAAAAGAATATCTGGCAGCGACCTAAATAAAAGTAAGATGTATTGTATGTATTTTACTACGCCCCAGCCTGTGGCGATATTGTGGACACTGTTGTTGTAGAACGACACTTTTTACTGCCTTCAACGCGACCATTCAGTAATATTATGTGCCCGTCATAGAGGCCGTTATACGCCGACGCTATTCAAACGTGTAATACCCACAAAATAGAATACCGATACACACTATTATAATATTTAAAACATCCTCTTCCGCTCCTTTGGAATGGAATGCGGATTAGGCTTCCTGTGATTTTATATAAAATTATATTACATAGATGATTTTTGTCAAAAATATTAGGACAATATCCGTGGTGGGATCAAATTTATTGTTCAATGTAAACCCGGATACGTACTCGTAAGGTCTACCACGTTTTCTTAATACAAAAGAAAATTTTTGTTACATACATGACTATATAATAATATAAACATATGTAAGAGTGGTAAGAAAATTAATGAAATAAGCTTACTGACGTATGATACAAAGTTCGTTACTTACAGTCCTAAAATTTTGTTCGAGTTTTAATAATGTTAGCAATAATTTTTATTGTAGTACCACATAGATGGATTTAAACTTGCACTTCTTGGATAGCATGCCAATTATACTAAAGACTGTTATAAAAATAGCCAGCGAAATATACGTTCATATTTCGCTGCACATTTAATTGTTACAACCCAATTTTGATACGAAATTTTAACATTTTACTATGAAATTTTTTTGTGAAAATCTTTCATCCATTCGAATTTAAAATGTTTTGTTTACATAGACTATTATTTATCTCTTTATTTCAAAAGGTTTTCAAGATAAGAGTAGAAAATTTGTATGAAAATTATATATTGCTTGAGGTATAAAGACGTGCAATCTAAGGCCACTTTGTAGTCTATAATGTTGCTAGTAAAACGATTTTATAAAATATAGAGTGGTATTTTAGAAAATCAATACGCAAGTGTTTGAGGGGCAAGTGAATAGTCACATAGCTTGCCAAAGTATCAGTAATTTATGTTTGAAATTTATAAGAAAATATGTAAATTTAGTATATTTTATTTATATGCATTCTGTAACCAATGCAAAAAAACCTAGAAATAAATTATATCGTTTTCCACTTTATGTCCAATTTTATAGGCGTTATACATTGAATTGCGGGTTTAGATCAGATTTCGCTAAATTACATGCAAATATAAGTTTATTTTATAATGTAACTAAAAAAATGTTATCATCCTCTAAGGAAAGCGTGAAGATAACAAAAACTTTGATCAAATGAACTCTGAAAAAATGTTAATTGTGAAACTTAGTACCAGTATGCGCTTCACAGTCTAAGTGGTTGATTTTCCACGATCTTACAAATGCATCTGACAGAATCAAGCGTGCTACAAAAGCAAGATAACAAGTTGCAGCGACATCGCAGATAAGCCGAGGCAGAGAAACCGCAGACTTGCATTTCGTTTCCTTTATTTGTTTGTTATGTTATGTATATTTGTTTTGGTTGTTCAATTGTGAACAATTTTATCTTAAGAATATTGCTAAAAATAAAAGTTATTGGCACAAATTTTTATTTTTTATTTTATTTAGGTAGTTCCGAAAAATGTAATATTTGTATAAGATTTCGTAATATTTAACGACAATACAACATTTTTATTAATGTGAGTTTAAGCGCAATTAAATCGAATTATATTAAGTTTAATTATATTGTACATCGACTAAGTCATTCTTATACACTTTCTTGCTCAAAAATAGGTTTTATAAGAAATAAATCTTGTTATTTTAACCTTTAAAATATATATTTACAAACAAGAATTTCCCTTATCTTGTATAACGGTATACAAATAGTTCGCCTACTTCACTAAGTATTATGTCAGTCAAATGCAATGAAAAAAATTGTGCTTAGAGTATTGAACGGTTCGCTGAAGTTGAAATGGCCATAACGATGTTGCAGTGTCAGTTACCGATGACTGACATGGCTTGAATGGGTACGAGGATGCCTGACGGACGTAGATAATTGATATGGTGGCTAACAAATAATCTCGAAGTCTATAAAGTATAAATAAAGCTTACCCCTGTACTTACTTACAAGAACTTACAATATACTATATTAGTTATCGTTATAAAATATGAGTTTCTTTGGAAATTCAAATTTCTGTTTTTTTTTTACTTAAAAATATTCCGTGGTGGACATTTAATTATTTAGAAATAATCTAATTAGGCATTTCAATGTACTTTTTAAATATTGAAAAATATAATAGCAGAATATAATTATTTTTTTTATTTAAGTGATCGGGCCAATTAGGCGTCACATCTCATCACGACTAAACTTCCATATGGTAACAGCTTTTGGAGCTAACACGAAATTTCAATATAATCATATTATCAGTGGAAACTTATGTTCTATTTGGTATTAGTTTATTACAAGAAGTTTCTACATAATCAATTATTAAGATAACTAATTATCTATAGACATATAGGGCAAATATTTGTATCAGTACCTACTAAAATATAAGTATAATTTTTTACGATAAATTTTAACTAAGAGTAAATTAAAAAAACCGTGTTGAATTCCGCTTTCCACAAGAATTTAATTCATTGCTTATTTTCGATGTTGTGTGAAATAGATTATAAATAAGTTATCTTTGAATTTGGATACCTTCTTATATATTCATATTAAAAATGGTATCCGGCTTGGTTTAGATATGGCATTGAGGTTCTTCTCCTAGATTTACTTAGTTGTCACTGTATCACTTAGTTCTCAGTTCTTTTTATTAGCTAGATGAAATAATGCAGAGAAAGGTGTGCTTAAGTAAAATTTTATTTAAAATTGAGATAAAATGTAAAGATTAACAAATGTGTCGTGTATAATTATTGGTGAAATAATTTTTATAAAGGATTTACGGTATTCGGTACTTTTAAGCTTTAAAAAAATTGCAGAGTTATGGATCCATTGTAGTTCTAATTTTCAATTGAAACATTTAAGTTGTCCCCGTTCATAGCACGTCATACTATTGTTTTCAATTATATTATTTAATATGAAAATCTGTATGACCACATTTGAACGCTACAATGGACCGTGCGACCACTATTCCTGGATGAGTTTCGCGTTCAGTATTGTTTAAAGTTTGCAGTAATTAGTAGAGTTTCCCACAATATGGAACAGACTCCTTCTATTGTGTGAATACTTTAAAACACTTCAAGAAGATCGCTAAAAATTCTTTTGCGGAATCTGAAACTTTTTAACGGACACTCGCTGAAGTTCTGATGTTCCATTAAAGGATTACTTCCTTAAAGCTCTGACTATATAGATATGTACATTTATGCAGTGTTAGGTACACTTTAAAATTAAAAATGGGTTTTTGATTATTTTCGCAGTTCAATTGTTTAGAAAAATATGCAAAAGAAATATATGTTGAAAGACATAAAACGAGTTTCTTAAAAAGTAATCATTTAAATTGGTGTATATTAAAAAAAATATATAAATTATACATTGATATATTACAAAATAAAAATCAAAAACAGGGAGGGTGACTATTTTAATCATATACCTAAGCCTAAAATAAATAAAAAAAAAAAGGAACGGTAAATGGTTATATTTATCTACTATAACGTACGCGAGTATGAATGAGTCCTTCAATGTAATTTATAGAAATTTATTAACAAAAAAAATATTTTGGGTTGAAATAAGTAATTTAAGTAGGTTATTTTTTATCATCGGTAATATAAGGATAATATAGGATAAGGATGTTTAAATTTTATATGATTCCATCATATTCTTATATGCATTTCAAGATACAATTTGATCTTATATCGTTATCAATACAATACTTCTACTGTAGGTTACTTCTTTCAAGATAATAGCGTGTTATTTGGGGGAGTTTATAGATATTTTTTTTAAAAAAAGAACCATTTTTACACAATAAATTGGTAATCGTGTGAAGTTTTACAACAAAATTATAGTATACTCTTAAACTAATTTATGTAACAGGAAGTAAGAATCGAAATCTATTGTTTGAAACGCAAGGTTAATGCTAATATAAATATTTTGGTAAAACATTACAAATAATAAAGAAACAAATTATAAAGCGGGTATAAAACTCTAGGTGTCTGTCCGAAGTTTAGACATTTTTCATAAAACTTAGCGGCAGGAAAATGAAATTCTAATATTAGGTTTGAGAGCAAATGTTTTTAACAACAAATTGTTTCATAAGTGAGTTGTAAATCATCGAAGCAATATAATACCTGACAAAAAACTGCATATCTACTAAATTCGTTTCCAATATTTTGAAGAGGGATTTATTTCCATTTTATCTACTTCCTTTTTTAGACGTCTGTCGTGGCGCAGAGGCACAAGCCACTGTAAACACGACAGGTAGTGGATTCGATTCCCAGTCCAGGAAATGAAATATGTTAAATGATATTTTAATTACCTCGCTCTAGTAACAAGACAAGGCGCGGCGTTGAGTTCCGCCACTCAGCGCGCGATACCTCAATTCAGCGGAGAGTGGGAAACGAAAATTAAAAAAAAAGAGAGAGGAGTGTCTAACACTACGTTCTCTAGTTCCCTCTGCCTACCCTGCTATATACGAGAAACAGCGTGAAGTTAAAAAAATCTACTTCCCTGTTAAACCAATTTTATTTTTTAAAACAATAATATATGATTGTTTTTGATTTTTAGTTAAAGTAGTTTTGTGGTTATTATGACTGTTGAGTAAGTGAGAATGTTAAGGATATCCTGGAGAGACAAAATAAGAAACATAACCGTGTTAAGCCGCTTGAATAAAAAAACAGAAGAATTTGGTGAAAAAAAGAAAGCTTCAGTACTTTGGCCACATTACGAGAAACGCCAAATATGAACTATTGCGGCTAATCATACGAGGCAAAATCCGAGGAAAACGAAGCATAGGCCGTAGTAGAACATCATGGCAAAAAAATCTACGCCAATGGTTTAATAAAAGTACACGTTCCTTGTTCAGAGCAGCGGCGTCAAAAGTACAAGTTGCCTTAATGATCACTGAACTTCACAAGAAGATGGCACCCTGAGGAAGTGATTTTAGTAAGAGTAATCATTATTATAACATCAACACAAAGAAGAAACTCCTTAGCATTGCATGGATTCAGAGTGTTTCTCCATTTTAGGTGGAAAGTGAAAAACCGAGTGTCATGACGCTCTAGTTTTTATAAGTTCTCTGTCGGTCCGTCTCTGACTACCTAGCTATGCACGAAACAGCGTAAAGCAATTATGAAGTAATAAATAGTCTCAAAATATTAATGAAGTCTCAAAATATTATTTTAAAATCTTTTATAATGAAATGTAAAAATAAAAGTGATAAATGCCAAGAATTAAACTTTTGGACAAGCGTCCAAAAGTTTAATTCTTCACGAGTAAGCACTCGTGAATACTTCAATGGCATCAACCGATTTATGTTAATTAATTTATGTCACATAAAATACTACTATAAATATTCATTTGGAGAGCTTGTTGTCGCATCATTCTTGTGGTTTTATTGTAAATTGACCAATACACTTATCTGTATGTACGTGCATAATAATAAATGTAGCTTAAATTGTACTGTACTTAACACTTCTATATTGGTCATACTCTATAATATTAAAGGCCGCTGTGATACAGTGGGACGGTACTTGGTTGAAGGTTCGATTTCCACTCTGAGGATTATATTTAAACTCTTGTTTTTTTTCCGCTCTGCTAAGATAAAATGCGGCATTGAATTCTAGCACCCAAATACGCATTGTTTAGAATTTGGGCGAAAGTGGTATACGGAGTATGTTGACACTAGGTTCTCTATGACTTTTTATATTTTATGTTTTCCCTGTGAGGGTTAGAATACAATTCTCCTCCGCCGCTGGGTAGCGTCCCGTAAGGGTATCCCTGTAGTTTGGCGGTAGGAGGTTCGTCCTCCGTCTGGCTCGCGACCACAATCATGTCAAAGACGAACCGTCAAATATCTAATGATGTGTTCCGGTTCGATGGCATGAAAGCCAGGTTTTCCCCTTTCCCACTCATCCTTTCCCCAAAATGTGGTGGTTCCGATAGCGGATTACTACAATATCCTCGCCTTCCATCTGTATCCTCTAGGTTGGCAACACATCTACAATATCTCTGGTGGTGTAGATGGTCATGGACGAAGATAACCACTTACCATCAGGTGGTCCTTCTACTCGCTTGCCATCCGTTATCCATAAAAAAATATATATGACTACCCTGCTGTGCAGGAAAGAGCGTGAAGTTGCTTTTTTTTTAATAATTTTGATTATAAGGACAGTTTTTAATATGTATGTATCTTATTGGTAATAAAAATGAAAATAGGAAAACGCTCTAAACCAAATAACATACTATAAAACATTCTTCTTATTGTGAAATAATCATAACGGATGTAAGAGATGAGTTATTACCATTATTTTTCTCAGCGAAAAGGATCTTAAACTAACAACCTTAATTTGGGGAATCCAAACAGCAGAAATGTGATCAATTGCCCTTGTCAGAGACTGTGTAACAAGTTGTTTTTTGCGTGTGCCATGTTTTTAATGTTTTTAAAATAAATATAATGAAATGGAATCATTTTAACATATCCTCCTATCTTATCCTACTAATATTACAAATGCGAAAGTTTGTGAGGTGGATGGATATTTGTTATTCTTTCACGCAAAACTACTGTATCTGGGTGAAATTACAGTAATATAGTCTATACATCAGAAAAATATATAGGCTACAGTTTATGAGTAATCTTTATGTTTAAGTTGGAGACAATATAACGATGAGAATCTAGTATTTTATATACATTTATCGGTAACAACAATTTCATATTATAAATAACTTTACAAGCAAAAAAAATGTATCTACATGCGTTTGATATACACTATTGTACAAAGTGACAAACATGTTTCCAATGCAACGCGTTGCTTACGCGTCAACAGGGGCTCTATTATGTATTATTTGTCAAAATTTAATGTCATTCAAAAATTTCTTGTGATTTATTCTATAATTAAAAAGTTATAAGAGCAAGAGGCAATATCGAAGAGAAAATAAAAACCGAATAAAGCAATTTTTACGCAGCCCCGCTCCGGATATGCGAAAGGTATTTCTCAGCCTGTCCTGATTTCCGGAGGACCTCAATACAGATGTCGAACATTCATTTTGAGCTGACGTATCAGCGATGCAAGTATTATTTTAATGAATTCAGTTAAAACAAAGGATTTTTTGATAAACAGGACATATATTTTTAAAATATATGTAGAAATCTTACTTATGTTATAAAAATAGTCTAATCCTTACTTTCATTGTCATATTGAGTCAAATAATTATGCTATAATATATTTTTTGGATTTCAAAAAAAAGGAGGAGGTTCTCAATTCGACTATTTTTTATGTGTTACCGCATAAGTTTTTACTGTGTGAATCAAGTTTCATGATTCTTACTTATATGATAGTACTTCTGCTGTGATCCCATTTTGATGAATTTAAACGAGATCTGACGGGTAGTTTTTGAGTTATTCGTAATAATTTGTTTTTAGTGCATTTTATTTGAAGTCGATGTTTTTTTGTTAAAATTTTAATTATTCTTGTCTAATCTAATTATAATTGCAGATGATTTTATAGAATTGAAGTAATATGTAATATTTTTTAACACAAAAACTAATAAGGTTGGAATAGAAGGTTTCAGTGAGGGTATTAAGCTTATGCTATGATATATACATTGTCTATTGGCTCCGGACACGAACGCAAAAATAAATTGAGCAGCAAAAAGTTAGTCAAACCAGCGATAGTAAATATAGATAATATAGATAGCGATAGTAAACTATTACGAACGCGTTAATAAAAGAACAAGTATATTTACATTACTTAATAACGTAATCTGTGATTGAAGGTAGATAGAAATATTTATAAAAATGTAAAAATGTGCAGAATTATTATATTTGTGCAGAATATATATAAATTAGCCCATGGCTTTATAAGCTTACATGGATTTTGTTATTCTTTCATTTTATTCTAATACTTATTTATGTTTTTATTAGTAACTAGGTATATTTATTTGTATCTTTTTCAATTTTGCTGTCTTATGCATTTATTATAGAAGTTTACTTATCATAGTTTTAATCCGCAGGTAAATGAAAAATATCGCAATATGCATATTGCATATATTAATAAGAGGAGGAATATTTATTCAAAATTTGATTAGCACAGTTGTTCTCGCCTAAGCTGGGCACTGTTTATGCAAAATCTTATGCCAATTGTTTTGTGATCATGTTTGAAATTGTATATCTCTTCTTCAATATTCAAACTGACTCATTTTTGCTTACTTTTAATACTAAAATTAACTTTTATTTTATTTTAATTTACTTTTTTCATTTCCAGCTTTCGTTATACCCAGATTCAACTGTATTTAATATTTTCATTTCCAGGAGTAGGAATCGAACCCACAACTTGTGTTGACAGTCACATCCTTGTACCTCTGCGGCACGACAGGCCTGAAATGTATTCGCAGTTACAAGGTCAAATTATTCATTGCGAATTAAGATTTATAAAGGCGACTGTCGAATTTTTAAAGTAAATCTTAGTTTGATAGCAATAATGAAGTACCATAATCGTCACAACAGTGAGTGTACTTTCTCTTGCTCTGGATATTTTCATACAATCTATATATTTTACATATTGTATGTATTTTGTGAGGTAAAAGAAATGTATAGTGATAAGATTACCGATATTTACATAGCCGGACATACCTACATACTTTATAGAATATAATATTATAATATACTATTGTATGCGGCGTTGAGTTCCGCGGAAAGTGGGGAACGGAATTGTTGAAAGAGAATAGAGTGTCTTAACACTAGGTTGTCCGGTTCCCTCTGCCTACCCTGCTATATGTGGGTTACAGCGTGAAATTATATATATATATATATATATATATATATATATATATATATATATATACTATTGTAGTAATATAATAATAGGTTTACCTACTGAATACTCTAGCTTATTAGATATACTACGAGTTCTGTTTACGTATGATACCAATATATATAATAGGACATATACATACTACATGTACAATACCTTAGATATTCCATTACTCTATTAATTGCAGATATCATCTTGCATATGTCTATATTATATTCCCTTTGGATTGCATAAAGCACGGATGACTGACTAAATTATAATATTTAGACTGAATTTATTGTTTACTTATAATTTTTAAAGGAATTTATACATGTAGTGTATGTGAATATCGACATCTAAACCTTTTACGTTTAAAACTACAGTATATTGGAGATTGTAATATTTTATTAATTTTACATAAAAATATAATTTTTCACGACTACTTTTAATTTTTCTTTGGATTTAAATGTATTTTTTAAAAACTTTAATCACTAGTTACGTGACAACAATGCAGTTAAATTGTTTTTTTTAAACCTGATAAGTAATTAGTTTAAAGAAGAGCACCTAAATCTTATTTTTTATATTTTTTATCAATGCAAAATAGCCAGAGATACACTTGCAAGACGTTGTGCGGAAGCCAACGCAGCTTGTCATAAAAGTCCGAGGTAATAAGGTAAGTAAATAGAAAATAAAAATCTTCCTTTCAATGAGGATAGAACCTACAATCAACGAATTTCATGCGCTGTTCCACTTCACCATGAAGAGAAACAGTCTATAACTGTGTATCCAGGCAGATAGTTTTTTTTAAATTATGATGATTTAGTATCATTACAAATAAATAAGAAGGAAGTTAATATAAATACAAATGCTAGACTAGTGGTTTTTGTATTGTAATAAGATAATCACGGATTAATTAAAACTTTAAACTCTTATCCTAGTTACTAAGTCGTACTGTATCCAATTACTTAACCCTAAAGTTTAGATAAACCTTCAATATTATATTGCTTGTATTTTGTTTGAATCTATGGTATATGTACGTTTATAGAATACACGTTTGGCATTCGGTTAAATATTACGTTATCTTGACGACGGCCACCAAACCATTTTTTTTAGCTTCACGCCGTGTCACGTATATAGCAAGGTAGGCAGAGGGAACCTGAGGAGCTAGTGTTAAGACACTCCGTTCTCTCGTTTTCCCCACTTTACGCCGAATTGAGGCCACCAAGATTTTTTAAGTCAGGTCTTTATAGTTGCTTACTTATTTTAATATTCATATTTTTAAAAATGTCTACGTCATATCTACATTTTTAGACTGACAGATAAACGTTTAAGAAGTGTTTTGTTTTTTCAAAACTACAAAAATTTGGGGTACATTTTCTGAGTATAGAAATTTACTAACAAAAACTATGTTAATTTATTTTAAGAAAACATTAAATAATTTATTTTGAGAATATTTGTAGGCTATTTTATGTTCTCAACACATTTACTATATTTTTATACTACATTCAAATCTTTATTTTTCTGTAACATTTTTGACACTTATAATAAAGTTCCAAGTAGAATTTGGTTCCGCAATCATTCTATTCAGTCGCTAACTATGTTGTTATAACATTTTAGTAGTAGTAGTTATAATATTTTATTCCAAAATATTTACTATCGGGAGAGTTATTTTCATATCCCCGCTCTGGTATGACAAAGCGCAGCGTTGAGTTTCGCCACTCACTAAGCAATATCTCGACTTCAGACGGAAAGCGAGAACGCAGTGTCTTGACTTCCTGAGTTTCCTCTGCCTACCCAGCAGGGTAGCAATACGGGAAGCGTGAAACTGATTATTATAAAATACTGTTTTAGTAATAGGATAATACGTCAAAAATTAAATTAACCATCACTAAAATCAAATTATACTGGAATCACAATGGCAAGCATTGTTTGTGAAACAAATTTTGAACACAAAAGCACTAATCGAACTAATGAGTTGGGCGCCATTCACATGAATCTCTTTATTTTATAGGATATCGGATCTCTTACAAATCTAGCAATCATTGGTCCTATAAAATTCGCATTTCGAAACATAGCAATATAATAATGTATAAAAAAGTTCGGAAATATATAAATTTAACATCATGGTAATACAAGTTTACACTGACTCAGAACCATTTTAATTGTGAATAAACGTGGTAAATTAAATAAAAATTATTGTTTTCATTTAACTATAGCTAATATATTTTACATTTTTGAAAAAAAAAGCGTTATACTTCTACTTAGTCGACAACACAGCAGCACAGTGTGAAGGCGACTCTGCTACTTCCTCTTCAATGTACAACGCTCAGTTCATAGATATTTATTTAATAAGTACAGGCGCAAAATATAAGAATTAAGAGACTACGTAGGTCAAATATCGTAGAAAAAGAACTTTTCGATTCGTTAGATAGTTAAAATCGTTAGTTGATGTATTTTTTTTGTTATGGATAACGGATGGCAAACGAGCAGAAAGACCGCCTGATGGTAAGAGGTCCTTCGCCCATGCACACGATGGATCTACAACACGAGTGGAATTGTAAATGCGTTGCGGATCTAGTATTCAGATGGGAGGGGAAAGATATAATCCCAGAAAACGTCAGAAAACTTTACATTTTACAATTTAAAAAAAATTGTAAAGAGACGTTTGTGTGTTAAAGGTTATTACCTAATTAATTATTTTATATTCCCACACCTTGAGAATGAAATGCTCGCTCCAGTCTGTTTCAAAGGTATCATTGCCATTAATAAAGAATTGTAAACCATTGTCGAAAATAAAAAAAAATAAAAAAAAAGTCCCGCTGAGTTTCTTGCGCTGGTTCTTTTCAGGTCTGAGGCATTAAATTTGGTGAACCGGTGGTAAATTATTTGACGTTCAAAAAATGAAGCATGTAACTTCTTATTTTGAATAAAATTATTTGACTTTGACTTAGACTTTAACGCAGTGGCCGTGGCAGCGCGCCATCATAACCACCACATTCTGGATGGGTGAGAAAGGGGAAATCCTCGAATCGGAACACATCATTGGATTTTTGGTGGTTCGTCTTTGATATAATAGAGGTCGCGAGCCAGTCGGAGAATGAACCTCCTACCACCTAATTACTGGGATAACCGCCTCTTACGGGAAGCTACCCAGTGGCGGAGGGAAATTGTATTCTAACCCCGTCCACAGGGGAAAAATATAGAAAATCGGAGATAAAAACTTAAAGATAAAAAAATACTAAGACTGTACTTTCAACCTATTGTTACAGCTTATCTCAATTTTTAAAGTTCTCACATGTGATTGTGCCATAATATGATAAACCTTGTGAAAAGTTCTAATGCTTTACTTCCAGGATAATGAAAACATCACCGTTGCAAGCGGCAAAATATAGGTATATCCCAGAAAACAGCCGCGTGTTAAATTCAAAAATGCAATGAATCTACTTGTCTACGATATTAAATTTTAAACTCGTTTCAGCATGTAACATTATTATAAAGTCTTGCCGTATCTGTTACGTAATAAAATTGTAAATGAGATAAGTATTCTATATTCTTTTACACGTTGAATGAATTTTGGAACGATATTAAACTATATAAAGAACAAAGTATATACGTACTTTGAAACAATGGACATTAAGTTTTTTTACTACTTTAGCATTTTGATATCTTGCAGCACCTAAGAGAGAAAATGTAGTATACTCGTATACGCAAAATTCTCCATTTCGTGCATGTTTACTGGCATTGTTTATTGGGTGGTACAACTGAACGTTACGTTTTGTTTGTAACTAGACTTGAGAGGTGAATATATTTTAGATATAATGCTTGCTTAAGTATACATACACAATGCTATTACCATCGTAAGTAAAATAATTTATATAAACGGGACTACAAAAACAATTCAAAAAACTTTATATCGTATTCAAAATTGATAAGCACAAAAGATCCAAATACAAAAACTTAAATTAAATTTCACATACTAACTATTTTAATTGTGCAAAATTAATAGTATTATCTATTCCAATAACGTAAAAGCATACTTATCTAATGTGCACACATAACGTGTCAGACCTTGCTCGCAAATCTTCATACGGCTTAATCACTCGGTAATACGCATTCCGGTCGTCTCTCTAATCGCTGCCAATCAGTAATCAGCTACGAGGACGTCTACAGACATCGCGGGGATAGAGATTACATTATAATGGAAACTAAAAAACTTTTCTACTATTTGAATGTATATTTAAAAGCAGATGTTATTACGTTCCGTGTGGTGAATGAGGTTTTCGAAAAAAAAATATTCTACTTATATAAAGGTAATTGAGGCATGTCGTGGCGCAGAGGCACAAACATGCGAGTTTTAACGCGACTGGTTGTGTGTTCGATTCCCACTGCAGGAAATAAAAATATTAAATATAAAAAAAAATTCATTTTCCTCGCTTTGGTAACAAGGCAAAGCGCGGTGTTGAGTTCCGCCACTCGGCACACAATGCCTAAATACAGTGGAAAGCGGGGTACGGAAATCTTAAGAGAATGGAGGTCTTAACACTAGAACCTCAGGTTCCCTTTGCCCTGCTATATGCGGGATATAGCGTGAAGCTAAAAAAAATAAGGTAATTTACAAAAGTATAAAAGATATAAATACTGTTTATTTTCCAAATATAAATAATGATGAATTTTTTAAAATTCGATAAATAATTGATCTCTATATCATTTGTGAACACTCTGAATAGGACATTACTTAAATTACTTATGTATTTCCAATATAACTATTATAATAACTATAATCGTGAATTGGGATTTGAAACATATTATTCCATATTCAAACATAATTCATACTCATTAACAAGCTTAACTGTTCATTTTTGAATTAAAATATCTTTTATAAAATTTATTTCAATAATTGTCATGAAACTTATTATATATCGTCTTATAATTAAACAACTATAATAAAACAAAGAATTGCGAAATTTTATTTCCTTTTTATTTACTTCATTTTATGATTAAGATAAAGTAATGACTTCTTAGAATTATTTATATTAAACCTGTATGTTTTCTTAAAATAAGATTTAAACGACCAAATAATTTATATTATTTATTGAATAAAATAATTAGTTTTAGACTTTGTATTACTTTTATTGACGTTATACTAATTGTATATTGTTTCAAAATAAGTATTGCTTTTTTTTGCAAAGTAATTTTATTTGTATTTATCCATAAAGTAATTCGGTGTGACATAAGCATTTGCAGTCAGCTAAAAAGTTTTATCCCTTATACGTCAAGATGGGAAATTCATGCGTAAATATTGCATTGTAAACTTTTGAAAATAATTTTGAACAACATTTATCAAGGTCTTGGCCACACCAGATTTTCAATGTTTCTTTGTTTTTTTATATTAAAATGAATTTAGAATCCTATACATTAAAATTTTAATCATTTAATTATGTAATTTACATAACATTTCATAAGTTTAGATTATGATTATTATTTTTTTTATATCATTGTATGATTATAATTTTTTTTTTATAGTTTTTTATTTATATTTTTTGTTAATTTTTTTTTCATTTGAATTTTCTTACATTATATATAAGTAGTTTTTTTTTAACTTCACGCTGTATCCCGCATATAGCAGGGTAGGCAGAGGGAACATGATAACCTAGTGTTAAGACACTCCGTTCTCTGAAAACAATTTCGTTCCCCATTTACTTTATATAAATTAATTATTTTAAAAAGTGTTTCTTTATAATAATTCAATTTTGTTTATACAATAAGTACTTAGTTATCATTACTAACTTAATTTTTATTGTAAAATAAGGTGTAAGTAGGTGAAATGCACACAATTGAAACATTTTGTGTCGGGCTGTAAGTGGAACAATTGTAATTTTTATAACTTGTGTATGTATGAACTTATGTATGTGTATATTCTGTTGCTTGAAATAAATAAATAATAGGTATTCCAATAGATCTCCTATTGGCAATAATAAATATCTCTTATACCTGCGCCTGGCAGTAAATATATGATTCAGCACAACTGTTCAGTGCAAGCTGTATCCGTTAGCAAACATAAATTAGCAAAATGCTAGTAGTACTAAACAGAATTAGTTAAAACCCGTCGAGCGTGTCTGAACGTACCACGTCACTATGCTTTACTTAAAAGCACATTTAAAAACATTATTCTCTAAGTTTAGAAAGTGTATTTTAGTAAATTAATTTGAATATATATATATATATATATATATATATATATATATATATATATATATATATATATATATATATATTATTTCAAAATAAAAATTGTAAATATTTTATGATACAATTGTAAATCAACATTAACTGAAAACGTCATATATTAATAAGTAGGTTTATGTAGATACAATTAATATTTTTTTATGACAAGGTATAACTATCTATTTGGTGGTTTTTGTTTAAATTATATTTAAATGCCTTCCTAACTTAATGTTTTATTCGTAGACTATCTTCAGGGAGAAGAAAAAATGATGTTCTAGATATTTTGGTACTAAATATGTACAAAAATTCATATTTATGAGCTTAAATTTATTATTATATAAGGTATTTGTGTAACGTGCGTAGATAGAAACTAAGTGATCATATTTATCGTTGTGTAGCTAAAAGTATTACGTAGCATACCGTAGCACTGTTCATCAAATGAAAGTGAAATTCATAGTTTTATATGATGAAAAAAAAAGTTATTAATATTATATATGAAAAAATTAATCTATGCTTCTTATTATACACGTCCATCCGCTAAACAAATGTTGCTAATTACAATACAATTGTTGGTACAACAATATGAGTGTATGTTATGTTCAACCCCTCGGCGGTAAATGAATCAGCCCTCTGGTGTCAGGCACTGGAGTGTCAAGATATTCAGAATATGTGCCACACAAAAGCAGGAACAGAGTTAATGACGTGAACATAATTCCCATTCATCTTCTATTCGATGGAAAATTCCTAACAATACTTCACAAAATCTACCGTTTTATGTAGAATTTATTTTAGCTACCTTTAAAAATGATTTTAACATTTATGGAAACTTTAGTTGAAAAACTTTACTTACTCATAAAAAAAAATATTTGAGTTAGTGACGCATTATTCCATTCCTTAATATATTTGACAGTTTTAAAGAGTGCGCGATAAATGGCGAGGCTTAACACTGCGAAAAGAACATTTTAAACAAATTAATCTTACGTAGTACTTGATGTCCTACTTCGAACGAAAGCGTTAATAGTATAATGTAGGCTGAATCTTTACTGTTCATCATTTCAATTCAATTCTTGTATATTGAGTTATAAAACACGCAGTGAAAAATGTGAAAAAATATTACATGACCTTTTTATTGCCCGCTATGATCGTTTTATGATTATTTGAACGTAAAGGTGGAATAAAATTTAAAAAGCTAATTTGTAGGCGAGAAATATTGTATATTTTTATAGGTTCATTTAAGAAATCACATTTGTAAAAATGTTAAAATATTTATTTTCACGTTAAGACTAAGCTTCACGCTGTATCCCGCATATAGCAGGGTAGGCAGAGGGAACCTGAGAACCTTGTGTTACGACACTCCGTTCCCCACTTTCCGCCGAATTGAGGCAATTCGAAATATTTTGTGCTTCTAGTATAAGGTGGAAACGGTCGCAAAAAAATCATAATAATTTTAATGGAAAAAGAAATAGTTTAACACTATAGTTTCAATTCACTTTTATTAAATTTTATTTATTATCCACACATTATGGAATGAGCGGAGAAAGCCTAGGGAAAAGACTCTCCATTCTCTATTTCTTGCTTAATTCTAAAAATAAATTATTGTATTCACGTTTATACACATACCCAAATTTTACGCACATAATTATATAACACAATTAAACGTTACAGACAACATCAAAGCTCTTTGAAGAGTATCAACGTAAAATTATGTATATTTATTCAATAAGGCTTTCAAAATATTCGCTCGTAATACCTACCTGCGAAAAAATAACACATTCTTCCTACTGTTTTTTGCACGTCATATAAACGTTGTAACCATAGATATTTTTAATTGAATACCATACATTTTTTTACTTAAAAATCAAATGAAAATATTTTGTTAAATGCTTTTTACTATATAAAAAAATAGACATCTGATTTTCTAGCCCAAAGCATTTATCTATTTAATATTCAACAATTTATACGAAACCGATATTTGATGGTCAAGCACATAATGACCATGAAATAATTTGGAATATTTTAAATTACACGTTTATAAAAAAATAAATACAGTCGTTTAACTGATTTTACACACTAAACTCCGTTATATATATATATATATATATATATATATATATATATATATATATATATATATATATATATATATATATATATATATATATAAAAGCAATAGCATTCAATAGACAGATTAGTGCTACATAAAACAAGAACTATAGGTAATAAAGACACAACACTGTCAGATTTTTATTTATTTATTTTTTATTTTTTTTTAACTTCACACTGTAACCCGCATATAGCAGGGTAGGCAGAGGGAACCAGAGAACCTAGTGTTGAGACACTCCATTCTCTTTCAACAATTCCGTTCCCCACTTTCCGCCGAATTGAGGCATTGCGTGTTGAGTGGCGGAACTCAACACCGGGTTTTGCCTTCTTACCAAACCAAAGAAATGAAAATACTAAATTTTACATATCCAGGAGTGGTGATTGAGCCCACAACCTGTCGCATTTTCAGTCGCACGCTTGTGCCTCTGCGCCACGACAGGCGTTATTTTTGTTTGTTTTTATTTATGTAACGATTAATTAATGAAATCATAATAATAATCAAATTGATGAAATTTATGTAAGACCGCAATCATGTTCAGTCGAATGCAATTGTTTGTTCCTCTTCAATTATACTCGTATTGGTGGCTTGGCCTCTTTATATTATATAGCTTTAAAAATATTAGTAGAATTTACTATGGTATTGCCCACCTTTGACCTCCTCCAAGGCATACCTTAGTTTCAGTACTATTAAATCTAGGTCAGTAAATCGATCATTGTCTTCAATACATTCAATACAAGGATAATAGTATTTCTCTGTAATATAAGATACAGATTAATCTCATCCTTTTTGTAGCTTCACGCTGTATCCCGCACATAACAGGCAGAGGGAACCAGTGTACCTAAATAATACTTCGTTCTATTTTAACACTTCCATTCCCCACTTTTCGCCGAATTGGGGCATTGCGTGCTGAGTGGCGGATTACCAGAGCAAAGAAACAAAAATATTATGTATTAATTATTATAAATATTTAATATTTTCCTTTCCTGGAGCGGTAATCGAACCCACAACCTGTCGCGTTTACAGTCGCACTCCTGTGCCTCTGCGTCATCACAGGCCTCGTGTTTTCATTCGGTATATCTAAACCATATTTCTTATCACATATCATAAAGTTTAATGGTTATAACATCTCTATTTAAAAGTAGTCACTCATATTTTTTATTATATTAAGTTTGGTTTAAAGGCATGTCGGAATGAGCATCGCACCTAAGGACGGAGACGACCCTTATCAAATGCCATCCGATTACATCCGGATAAACCGGACAAATGGAATGTGTAATTATCTGCATGTTACTAATCGTGTACGTGAATATGTGCTACATATGATATTCTCATTAAGATTTATTACTATTGGAAAATGGTGGAATATTGGATTAGTTTGCAAACTACGTTTTAATTTAATAAATTTAGTTAGATGTCATCGTGAAATAGAAAAGAATACATATTTCTTCAAAAGTGATCGAATGAAGTGCGGCGCTTAGAACAGCCATCTGCCTAAAAGCTTTTTATTAATTCGTACCGCTAAATTATTATTTTCTGTGTTTATTGTATGAGATATAAATGGAAAAGTTACTTTTTTATAAATTAAAATGATAGGCCAGATTTTCCTCTTTCCCACCCATCCTTTCCCCAAAATGTGGTGGTTCTGATAGTGGACTACTACATTGTCCCCCCTTCCATCAGTATCCTCTAGGTTGGCAACGCATCTACAACATCTCTGGTGTTGTAGATGTCTATGGGCGAAGGTAACACCTTACCATCAGGTGGTCCTTCTGCTCGTTTGCCGTCCGTTATCAATAAAAAAAAAAAAAAGGCATAGGTAAAGTGTTAAATTGTAAAATAAATTGTTATCCCACATTAAAATTTTAGTGTAATATGTTTAACAACATATTATTTAATAACTAGTAAATGTCATTTTTTGTTTTAAAAACATTCCGTCATTTTAAAAATGACATTTAAAACTTCGCTGTATGTTTTTGGATAAGTAAGAGTGGCGAAATAAGCACAGATTTGACGAGGGCGCGAGGTTTTTACTTTCAAGAAGGTTTTTAATTCCAGAAATTTACTGAATTTAGAAAAAATAAATTTTACGTTTCAACATAAAAAGAAGATATGCCATTCTTAATTGTATATCTTGTAAAAAATAAATAAAAATCGGATAACAAATAATTTTCTCATGTCCGTACACCATTTTAATGAAATTATTTGTAAATTTCAATTGACATAACGACCTACGCAACTCATATTTATATGTCTGATATTATACATATGTTCAGACGAAACGGAAACTTAATATTATTGAAAATATAATATTGAAAACAAAATATTTGCGCGGTCTTTTTATGAGAACCCGCGGTAAACAAGACAGGGTCCCTACTGTATACATTAGCCTCTGCGGAATATTCGTGAGAATGAACAAAAACAAGTAAAACAAAGTGAAAACATTGTTGTTCTCGCGTGTTATATTGTATTACCTTATTTGAAGTTATTCCAGTCTACGCCAATGTTTCGTTAGATAACGAACTATGGACTTTTCCAGTTTTATGCTTTTAAATTTTAAAATATATTTGCAACTTGCAGAGTGTAGAGCGAGTTCTAATTGAATCCATTATGCTTTTACGACTTTACTACGTGTGAAATATATTTGGGTCGTCCCACTCTTCATATACAAATATGAGCTGTTGCAACTGTTGTCGTGCAACGTATGAATTCATAGAAAAACGCACTAAATATTACTTTTTATGTGTGTTCCTAAAGCAAATATCTGCTCTGCTGAAAATAAATAACAGTTGATATACAGAAATAGCATAATAGAAAAGATAATAATGTTACAATATTTTCATACGTACCGCTTATCACGGCTTTAGGGTGGGCCGTGAATAAAAGTAAGATTTAAAAAGAATAAACTAGAAAAATCCAGGCTGTTATCTCATGAAACACTGCCACCAACTGAGCCCGACACAACTTAATCTACGCAACAATAACAATGTGTTTTACTTCTTTTACACTTATTTTTGCTCGGAACATTTACACGAATATTCCACAGAAATAAAACACGGCTTACAGCTTACATATTTGTTTGGTTTCGTACAACAATGTCTAGATGTTCATTTATAATACAGGCATTATTATGATGATTATATTTGATTTATTTATAAGAACTTTTTCTTATATGACCAGTGTTTTGGAGAATGAAGCTATAAATATCTTTTATATTATGTGTAAAATCAAATAACTTATTACTATAAAATTAAAACATTCGGCTTGTCTTAGTTAATGGATGGGCATCCATGTTATATCTATTTGCTTATAGTGTTTACTCGTGAATTGATTGTTGACTTCATCTTGTGACATTGTATCAGATAGACCATTTATTTTAATATCCTTGGATCACAATATCATACTGTGTACTGCTACATTATTACCCATTATGAGTTTACTAGCATATTGATCTGTTAGGCTAAGTCTTCTCTGTTCCTGTAATTCGAAATCCAAATATCGTTCGTTCCTTGCATTCTTGTGACATGAAAAATAAATTTGTAATAATATTTCAGGAGTAAATCTGTATAATCTGCAATACTTACATAACATCATAACCCTTATTATGTTGCAGAAGCAGTGTGCTGCTTGACTACATTCAATGGTCTTGGGTTTAAATACAATTGAGGGGTACATATTTGAAGTAAATGATTTTCGGGATTGTTAAACACGGCGCGGGGTTATGTTCCGTAACTCAGACTACAATGTTTCTAATTGAGCTGAAAGTAAAGAACGCTGTCTTTCATTAAGTTAACCCATACCGCAAAATAGAATGAATGTGTATGCATAATAAATGTATTTTTTATTTGTAGTAAATTAGTATTATACTATTGATTTAATTACTTTACAAATTAAAAGAAAGTACTGTAAGTACAATTTTTTTTCTTTAGTTTTTACTACTCGTTGCAAAGAACCCTCGAATGCTTCGCTCGAATGTTTTTCGTTTTCGGTTCAATTGTAACCATCTTATAAGCTTTGTAAAGTGTGCATAGAGTTATCATCACTCACTGACATTTCAATATTATTCGTTCAGAGTACATATTTTGCTAAAACATTTTTTGTGAAAAAGTTATGTCAAATTTTGGTGCGTAATTTATTAATTTTCAATATATTCTATATGTACACATAGTATACGAGCATTCAGCGGATACCACTAAATTGAATAAATATTATCCTTTTAATAGATAATTACCTCCACAATAATAGAAGGGGGTGCATGAGAACAGGTGTAAAATAATATTCCAAGTATGTTATTATTACCAACATTCCTTTCTATTTATTTTTAGTAACCTGCCCCACTTCATAGAACACTAACTGATTACTTTCATTCTGTTAGAATCGGATAACAAGTAAGAAGTGCACAAGCTCTTAACTGCCCATTCGGAAATAAAGCTAGAAAAATAAAACAATAAGCACAAAAGTAGTCCGCGCTATTTTTTCTCAATTAAACATGAATCGCGATAGAATTTGCAGTCGCGCTTTACTCGTTCTATTCTCTGCAGTGTAGTTGTTTTTATGAACATGAATTGTTTCATTATTCGAAAATGGTTTCTATTTTAAATCTCGACGCAAAAACAGTTTTAAAGATTCATACTTATAACGTATATTTCTGTGGGCGTGTAACTACGTTTGTGGCATACAATATATTTTTTGTGTTTTTAATTTTTTATACTTTCTGATGAATTTTTCTGTTTGAATGTTCCATGTCCTTTGTAAAATACTATATACGTTTCTTTTATGTATGCAATAGATAGATATTTATGACTTTTTAATGAAATTGAAATTTGAAAATTTTTATAATTGAAATTTGTCTTTTTAATTGGTTTATGGATTATAATTTTTATTTTTTTTTAATTATTTGATATATTTCTTTTTATTATAAATAAATTTATATCAAGATAAGAAAACCGACTGCAAATAAAATGCTCTGAAAAATAATATTATTACGAATAACTCTAAAACTTCACCAGAAGCATCAGCTATCATATAAAAAGAAGAATCATCAAAATTGATTGACCCAGTAAAAAAAAAACTCGGTAACACACATAAAAAATAGAATCGAATTGAAAACCTTCTCCTTGGTAGGTTAATAAAGAAATAATGTCAGTGTAGACAGGATAATAAAATACAAATTTGACAAAATAAACCAATACTAATCAACTATTATTGTACGTAGCTGATTTAGAACTATTCAATTTTCGTTATACCTAATGAATACTAAATCCACCGTCATGGTCACTGCGAACCATTCAGCAATTGAGCTCACAATTAACAGATGTCATATTCAATTTACAACTATTAATATTCTACAATAGGTCTTAACTATTGCTTATTATTCTATTCCTGATTTAGAGTGGTATTGAAAGCATTTACGATTAAAATTGAATACATATAATTTCTAATTAACTTAATGAAATTAGATTTAGACAATAATTTTGTTTCTCATGGTTAAGTTAGCGGGCAATAACGAATTCAAAGATTATCTAGATACAAATAAATAAGATAAAGTAATACAGAAAGTCATGTTTTAAAGAATTACCGAAAATACAGTAGTACAAGATATTGTAGAAAGAAATATTGACCAATTAAAGTTTTGTTTTATAAAACAGCTTAACCTTTGGAGCAATATATAACACAAAACTTTAATGCTTTATTTTATTAATATGATTAGTACCTATTATTATAATTTACAGTACAATTATTATTATACGAAGCAGGAGGGTCCGACGGATTATCCTTTAGAGGGCCAGAGGGAGTCGGATCCTCTAGGAGCTGGACGCAATTAACTCTCGACATGTTTCAATTTACACTCGCAAATACAAACCCTACAACCGCTATTGTTTGCTCTTATACCGCTCATGTTCTGAAACATCGATAGATAAGGGACAACCCTAATTTAATATATTTTATTAAGTGAAAATGTTGAATACGTATACTTACATTTAAAAGTTATTAAAATTTGGACAAATGAAATAATCACGTAGAAAGGTACCGTTCAATTTATTATTTACCACCTTTATGCCATTGTCGTATTTTGCGTGGTATATAGTAAGATTGATTATAAGTTACTTTGTCCTCTACTCTCCGCTTATTTACAGTAAGTACACTAGGCCGGGAAAACGTTTGTAAGCATAAATTTTCCAGTGAAATTTGAACTTCCAACCATGGTATCAGGCACATGTAGTTAACAGGTCCACAACGTTGATGTCAATCTTATCGTCAAGGCTGTTGTTGGTTTTATAAATTAATTCAGGAAAACATTCTTTTTACGAAAATAAACTAAAAATTCAAATTTAGTTCATTAATTTAGATGTTATGTAATTTAATATTAAAATGGCTAGTAAACATTCCAATTACACACCGCCAGTAAAAATATGCTAGCACTTGAATAACCCGAATATCTCACATGAAGTGTTGTCGCAAACACTCCAGATAATTAGAACTCGTCCCAAATTATTCAAACATAAAAATTTTAAATACTTTTGACACGATTCTGGTGCAATGGAAAATGTTTCTAATGACGCAGCTTTTAAGCGGCCTCATTCTTTATATGTTTTAGCATCCAGAGGAAGGATGTTCAAATTAATTACGAATGCTAATACCCAGTAATCTAAGTAAGTATAAGCGGTAAAATCAATCCCTTTGTGAAAGTAGAAAGCTGACGTTATGTCAGCATTTTTTGTTGATATATATAGGAAGTATTAATCCAAATCTTTATCCATTTGTTTATTGAGTAATTCATTTCACAGATTTTCTCTGGTAAAATTACCCAAGGTCGTATGGATGAATATTCGTGAGAAGAGTATTATTGTTTAATTCACGTACATATATGTACATTCAAAAATATGTATGTTATATTACCGGTTGAATGATCAAAGTGTCCGTCTAATTGTAATTAGAAAAATCATGTATAAATTGTCTTAAAATATAGTTTCATAACAGAGGGTGTATTGTTTTTGCAACATAGAAGATTTAGCATAGCCGTAACATAATATTTAAGATTTTAACAAAAAATGAAAATCGACTTCAAATTAAAAGCATTAAAAAGCTACATTATTGCGAATACTTCAAAAACGACTTCAAAAACGTCAAATCCTCAAAAAGAAGTAATGGGATGACATCAGTTTCCATCATATTATAAAATATATCATAATTGGTTCACCCAGTAAGAAGTTATGCTGTACACACATAAAAAAATACAGTCGCATTGACAACTTTTTGCTTTGAAGTCAGTTAAAAATAACTATACTTTATTAGGTTAGTGGAAAATTACGTTTTGACACTTTGCCGGGTAATATTTATGTCAGAACCATTTGCTCATCATTGACAGATTGCAGCTCAGTGGTCAGATTTAATTTGATCGATAACGAGCTACTGTTCATTAAAATTTATACATCCATATTAATAATAATAATAATGATGAAGTGATTGAAACCTAAGTTTGTTTGTTAGCGTAACGTTCTTTATATCTTTGTATACTTTATAGTATGGTATGGAGATTTTGAAAAATTGTGCACCATGCAGCGAGATCAACGAGAGAAAACGCCACACCTACCAACTGCAAGTAACTTTTGCTGCTACTAGGAACCTATAGTTATCACCACACAGCTAAAACTGTTGAACGCTGCACCAATAGTAATTAAAAGATTAATAACTTTTGTAGGAAATAGTAATACGTAAAAAGGGAAATAAAACGCTAGATAAAAAGAAGTAAGCCATTGCATACTTTCGATTCTAATTTATTCACATGGAACAGATGAAATGAAGACAATTGTATTTTTAATCAAATTGAAAGAAAGAAGTTATTCTACTGTATATTTAACTGTTTTTTTATATGTACGTTACAACAAAACTTTTTACTGGGTTTACTGGGTGACCAATTTTGATGATTGTTTATGAATGATAGTGCTTTTGATGCGGTTTCATTTAAAGTAAAGATTTGACATGTACAATTTAACATGTACTTTATAAGTTATTTGGAATAATTTCTTTTTTCTTAAAATGTGTAATAAAAGTATAATATATAATAAAATTATTAGTGGAGATTTATTTAAAAATATTAGATAACCGGTATCATAACTAAACAACTTGTACAAAATCAATGAATTAATTGATAGTTTAGATAAATAAATACGTATAAGTTCCTATTTAGTTTAGCAAACAGTAATATTGTAGCTCATAATCAAAGTTAGTTTAAGCGGATGTTATAAGTTTACTCAATCAATATTCAAGTTGATGTAGTAAGTTCCCAATTGCTCCGTTATCTAATAGCTTGAGTGCCGCCCATTGACATTCTTGATCGCACCCAAGATCAAATTTGATATAAATTAAGTATAAAACCTTAAAAAAGTGAGGATCTTCAACGAAATTATAAAAATGAGATAATTTTTCAAAGTTTGAATACTTTCAGTATCTAAATATTTTTTTATAAATGTACTAAATTGAGCTTTTTTTTTATTCGATGAAATATTTCATTATAATTTAATTACAATGAAACATTTCAATACAAAATAAGTTATTTTAGAAACGATTTTTAGGTTTTATGATAGGTTTATAATAACCTTGCACGAATATAATAAATATATGTTTGACTTTCATTATATATAAAAAAACGTCATAATCACCATTCATCCAATGGAAAAAAGTAACTGAGGAAAAAAATAATTGATGAATACGATTTCTGAATGCTAAATAGAGTGTAATATATACTGTATTTCATTTTATTCAACATTTTGTCCCACTGTGGTAAAAATCGCAAAACGCTTAATGGAAAGTATGTTTTTGTGAAAATTACATTAGATATATTCGTAAATTCTTAAATTTCGTACAAGCCACCGTGGCCAGTGCCTGACCGTAAATCTGAGCGGTTGTAGATATGGCTCTACTCGGGGGATTTAGGATAAAGATTATGTTTAAAATTATTTTCATTTCGTTCATTCATTATGTTTCATGTTGAGTTTCTTCACTCAACGCGCTATGTGCAAGATTATAGAGCAGCTTCACGCTTTATCCTGCGTAACAGGGTAGTCACAGAGAACCTAAGACACACGTTTTGTGGCTTTTCGCTACATTTCGGGACTACATTTGTTCTATTAGCATAGATTAACATTGTGGCATATATCTTAGTTTATGCCAATATTATTTCCTTCTATATTATTATAAAGTAGTATACCAAAGTAATTAGAAATTCATTTGAGTTCTCTTAGGAAAACATCGATATTTTAATATGTTAAGTGTAAGCATACATTCAATTTCTCTTTCGCTATGCTTACTGTTTCATAGTTCAATTTAAAGTTTTACCCATTTGGATAAAATATAAAAAAAAATATTGTCCAATAATAACTAAGAATAATTATTAATAGTAGAAATTGAGTAAATACTTGCAATATTTTTTAAAATACTTATATTTTATGTTGAAGTTTAATATTATTTTATTTTATGAGTACAGTTTATAATTCCATTTCAAACAACGAGGAATGTATAATATTTGAATATTAATTTCTGAGAATCGCAGTGCCAGCTGTACGTGGAAATGAAAATCATCTTATTGTCAACAGGCATTTATTTACGTATTTATGGATAATCTTTGAATATAAAAAAAACAATAAATGGTGATTTTTCCCCATTTTCTATTAAAATTCACAATAAGAAAGAAAACATATAATAATATCTAATTAATCTAATAAAATATCAGATTCTTAGCAAAGTGCAGATCGACTCAAAATCGTGCAGCGAGGGCTGCTAACATCGCAACTGGCGGGCATTATTAACGGGCCATTAGAGTTCGTTCAAGGCGCCAGTGTAGACGCCAGGCTTAACAGACAACTGCTCTTATTCCTCAATTGTTTAGTCGATAAAGGTTTGGATTTATTATTATACAATCTATTTTGATTTAGATGTCATCTTGACGCAGTTAGATCAAAGTTCTCTGTACACTGTCTGGGGTTGACGGGAGTTCAAATTTACCTTGCATTTATTTCCGTGGTTAATTTAGTTTAAATTTCTTTTGTCTTTTTCATGTGGTTATACAATTGGCGGTATTAGGTACAGAACACATTGAGGTATCGTTTAGGCTAAAAGTTAAGAATAGAGTAATCTATGCTTTACAATTTTACTGTTAGGAAGTTGTAACAAAATAAGTGTATGTAATAGGTGTGCTTCATTAAAACAAATGTTTTTTTTCTAAGACAGAGTTATTTCTGCAATAGTATGTCGTAAGATACTACGTATATGTGTAGATACCAAAACACTTTAAACTTTAACCATTTCACTGAAATCTTAATACTCAAATCCCCATAGTTAAATTCACACACCGAAATACTTGCCGCATCTAAGTACATTTTAATATTATTGTTTCCGAACTTATTTACAAGATAAAGTTTGATATCACCATGTCGGGGAACTTGCTTCACAGGAACATGACCGTAACATAAAATTTTATAAGAGCTTTGGACGGTACGGTATTATAGCTCTTGCATATCTTGTCATTTTAATAGATAGTCAGTAATATTTTGTTACATGCATAACAATAATAAAGAATTATTGCCTGCATGATATTGTTGAAAGAAACAAATATAATATAAGCTTTAAAATTATTTTTGTTACGAACATACAAGCGAATTTTAAATATTTTAGAACATTTTTATTTACGACTTAGGTATAAGTATATAATAAGCGTGCGACTGTAAATGTGACAAGTTGTGGGTTCGATTTCTACTCCAGGAAATGTTTTTTTTTATTTTCTGGGTTTGGTAACAAAGGCAAAGCACGGCGTTGAATTCCGCCACTCAGCACGCAATATCTCAATTCGGCTGAAAGTGGGGAACGGAGTGCCTTAACACTAGGTTCCCTCTGCCTATCCTGATATATGCGGGATACAGCGTGAATCTATATATTTTTGTACGCATATATAAAATAATATAAAATAAATAAAATTTACAAACATTCTGAGCGTTGCAGATTAAATTGTAGTTATTTTTAATATCGAAGTACTTTATATAATAGAAAAACGAATAACAAATATTGATTTAGATGAACATTTCACACAGTTTAGTGTTTTTTACTATTCCCAATAAGTAGACTATCCAATCAACATTGCAAAATTTTGTAGTAAATAAAAAATATTTTAGTAATAGCGTTTTTTATATTCGAATATTTTATAAAGTACTCATATATGGGACATACCAATAAAACTTAGCTATATATCATTATGTTTTCCACTTTAGACAATGCATGTTGAATGGAGAAATCGATTTCCCCACGACTTAACTAGCCTGAAATTAACAAAAATACACAAAAATAGACTTAAAAAGCAGTACGTAAAAATAATTCTTCAGCTTATTTTTCGTATATTTTTTAATAATAAAAATAATTATTAAGTTTGCAATGAATAGCCGTGGTTCTCTTTGATGTATGTATTTTATTTTAGCCTTTCAATTTATCAGTATCGCCGTTTCCTGACCTTCGATTAACTTCACAGGTTTTTCTTCGCAGCAATAATTCTCTTCTCTCACAAGGCTCGTCCAAGCGAAAAGGGGAAGATAAAAAAGGTGATCTCAGCTCTTTTGTCCTTACTATAATAAGTGATTTTGATTTGCCAAAAATAGACGTCTAGCGTTTATTAACCGACTTGTGTAAAAGCAGGACGTTATCACTTCAACAGTATTTTTTGTGTGTTGCTGCATTTTTTTTACAACGTGGAAATTATGATGGTTCTTTTTTCAATTACATTTAGTTAAGATCTGATGAGAAATTTTGAGCTATTAGTAATAATCTTAAGTCGGATTTCTTAAAATTTTAACTATTTAGTATTTAACAGTTATTTTAAACTATGATATATATTTCATTGCGAAATGAAAAAGCGATCGATTTATTAATTGGTTGAAAAAATAATAATTTAATTATTCGTGAAAGTAGCATTTTGATTTCAGGGTAAAAGCCATCGAATGAAAATGCACAGTATATGAATACTACATCCTATTCACAAATTAGCTTTGATGAAATAATATTATTTAGCCTTGCTTCAATTATCATTCATTTCATTGAATCGTCATTTATGAATTGAAAATGATAAGCATTATCCGTTTAACCAGTCGTAATGAAATTAAATATCATGAAGAAATACGTATATAAAAATATTATATATGTATGTGGTAGAAGTAGGCGCAAGAGGTACAACAGCGAAATCTCTCTATTATCTACTAAAAGATCTCGGTCTGTCTAGAACAATTACCAGTTCATTTCTAGCACGTATTTCGAAGGCGGAATTAGTAGGATCTTTTTAAAACTCTCTCTCTAACACCCTCTCTCTGCAACGCTATGGGCACTCGCAGGGTGAATCCATGGATTACTAAGGAGTTTCTTCTCTTTGTAAACTAAAATAGGTAATAAGTCTTGTTTTTGATAATAATTTATAAAGTATGCGTAACAGGGCTGTCAAAGAAAACCTACTCAAAACACCCTGTCCTCCACATTCTAGCTTAATTCGAGACATTGCGTATTGAGTGGTGAAACTCAACACGAAACATGATGAATGAACGAAATGAAAATAATTTAAAACATAATCTTTTCCCCAAGTTGTTATTATATCTACAATCGCTTGCGTTAACGGTCAGGCACTGGCCACGGTGGTTTGTACGAAATTTAGGAATATAATGTCATTTTTCTCACAAAAAGAGACTTTTCATTAGTGTTGGTAAAAATTAGCAAAAAAAGGCTGGTAGAAAATGTTACAATTTCGTACTAGTTGTGTCTAAGCTGCGTGTATTTAGATTTACATATGCATGAAATGAAATAACTTCTAATAAACACGCTCCTTTTCTCCTACAATTGGGTGAATTATCTTCTGTATTTTAAAGTATAGAAAGCAAATATTGGACATTCGGTGATTTTGTTTTAATAAGATAATCGTTACGGATAATAATTTTATCGGATGGGATGTCTTTGTCTGCTAACAAATTGTCTGAACCGAATTGTTTCGTGCGTAGATTTATTAGTGCGGACGAGACCCTTTTGTTGAATTTTACTATAAATCTTTTCTTATTTCATCAGCTATTAGAATGAGTTTAGATTGATCTATGATTTTTTTTTATTTATGTTCATATTATCTTGTTTTATTATATGGTATATTAGATTGGAAAATAAAACTGTATCTTTTTCATTTACAAAGAAAAAACATTTGAGAGTTCTGCTTAATTATAATTCACAGGTTAAAATTTTCTTCTATATAGTATTACAATTAATTATTTAATTATAACTAATGTGTACCGTGTATATTATAAATTTACCTAATATTGACCTCTACCACATAATTTTCTATAAACTTGGTTTTCTTGGTTCAACCACTATACGCTATCCTTCAAAAGAAGAGGCACTGAACATCCCTTCATAAATGACTTCAGTCACCGGTTCTTCTCAACTTTTCAGTATAATTGGGAGTGTGATTTTAAAGTTCAATTGAAAATTTCCCTTTTCACCCTAACCATTTACTATGGCTATTTCCTATTTCCTATCAGTTGTCTACTGAGCGTATTCAATGCGCGCAATCAGACCTCATTTTTCTTAATTCTTGATACGCTAATTATATCCATACTTGCTTTGCGTCTGTTGCATTCGTCATTACGCATTTTAACGGCTAAGTTTTATCTTTATATGCAGTGAATGTACTTTTAAAATATACATCTTTCACATTTCTGTTTCATCTTTCGTAAGTACTGGAATTCTAATTTTTCATTAACTTTGACATTCAGGCTTTAAATTATTTTTTGGGTCAAAAAAATGCTATGAAATATTTTATTCTAAGTTAAGTTTTTCACGTTTGAAAGTGTGAAGGAAAAACATTTTACAAAAATTGTGCGGTCGAAGGAGTATTTAATTTGGCATATTTATAATTTATATAGAGAAGAAGTGCAAAAAGCGAATATTTTTTTATAATTATGCATTAGAAATACAAAATTAATAAAATAAATATTACTCACACTACCATGCCCTTGTTTAAAATGTCAAACATGTTGTTAAGCCAATGCGTTTTTACATACTATACTATACGAAGGAGTAATTTTGTACCTCATTTTACGAAAATTTTGCGGACGGAGTAGTACTAAATTTGGCGAAGTTAAAGTTATAGTAATATTAGTAATAATGTAATAAAAATAGATGAAATTAACAGAACTAGTGTCCCCGTTGACGCGTTAACAACGCGTTGTCTTTGGCAATGTATGTATATGTCGCTTTATATAAACATGGATGCCAAACCATGTAGTGTGTGTAACTTTTATTTTATTAATTTAATATACTTTTAATGCATTATTTTAAAAAAATATAACCATTCTGCACTCCTCCTCTATGTGGACTATAAGTGTGCCAAATTTCTTGCTCGTCATTTTCGTACAAAGATTTTGCTTTACGTATTTATATATAGATAAATATTACACATACATGCCCTAGTTTGACATAAACATTTGTAAAAAATAACAACACGTTGCTAAGGCAACCATTTTTACGCGTCAGCGGGGCCTCTAAAATAAAAATATTCAAATAGTTAACGACATTTTATGAAAATGTAAAAAAAATCAAAGTTTGTAATGAGTAAAATCCATTTTAATATGTATTTTTTATAGGTTGTATCCTAAGAGCTATTAAAATTTTTATATGCGTGCAACCTGACGACGCGGTCCCTGCAACACGTTGGTTTTGTTTTATGACTACTTGTACTTGTACCTTTCTGGCCGTTTACTGATGTATGCACCTGTTTGTGTTAAAGAAAATTTCGCTGTTTTCATAAAATTATTTTAATCAAGAGTTTAGGACACGTTATATATAGTGTATTTGAATAAAGTTTATTATTATTACGTTTTTGCCAGCAAGTTGAATAAGAATAGAATAGAATAGAATAATCTTTATTGCACACACAATAAAATATAAAAGAAGAGGAAACAATAATATGAACTCATGTGTCTGTATGCAAAGGCGGCTTTATTGCTTCAAGCAATCTCTTACAGACAACCTTCGAGGAAAAGGGAATAATGCTAGTGCAATATAAATAAAAAAAAATAAAAATAATAATAATAATAAATAAATAAATAAATAAATATAATTATAGTAGGCTATATATCATATATAAATATGTATATATACATACATATATATATCCACACATATCAATACATACACATCTACATACATATACTTATATAGGGTGTCCCAAAATTAACGCAAGATTTGAATTAAATAGAAAATGCCATTTTAGTCTTTTAATAGCGAATGAATAATGAATATAATAGCAAATGGCGGCAAAGTCAAATCTTGCGTTAATTTTGGGACACCCTTTATAAGAAATATTGATAATCTTTAATGAAGCTCCCCATTTTTAATAAAGCTACAATATATCATAATCTTATGTCATGTATAAAATGTCTTTAAGAGGTGGTTAGTAAAATGTATATAATTTATAATTTCACTGGGCAGCTTATATCCCTTTGGTAAGGTTATAATTTATTGCAAAAGACAAAAGTTTTAGTGGACCTAAACTAGATACACTCAGCCAAAGTTAAATAATATGTCACTAATTTTACATATATTCCTAGGTAATTAATTCAAAATAAGTACGGAAACTTACGCTAATATAATCTTTTAAAAGTATATTAATTCAAAATGCTCATATTTGTTATCAATAAATTAATAAAGACTTTATGAAAATAAAATTTCAATATGAATGTGAGGTCGCGAATTTGTCCTTTCATTTATTATAATGCCCTACGGATAGATACCCAAATAAACTTGTACACGACTAAATTGGGTTGTTCCCATAAGGGTTTACCTTGTTATGTGATTGAGATTGCGTGTGTAATGCCATGGAGGTTTTACTTCAACAAATTATTATAAAACTTCAAATTAGAATTATTTATTTGTTTATTTACATATGTTTTTTTAATATTTTGTATTCTGTGTTTTGTTATACTATCTCATTTAATATTGTCAGTGCATTGGTGATGACATCACTTCTGTTGAAGCAGTTTTGGGTTTAATTCCAATATAGATAAATAATTGCATTTAGTTATATTATAGGATACTTTCAATTAAAAATTAAATAAGCAAAATACATACTCATAATGCTTTTCAAAGTAATAGTATATAAATTTACTTTAGATTAATTTTTATTATATTTAAATTTCTTCGTAAAATTAGTATTTTGTTCGCAAAATATTAACAATTGGTAACATATAATAAAATATTATTTAGTATTTTGAATGTAAATAATAATTCATTTTATATAAGAACTTATAACTCATACGTGCATATTCTAAGCTAAGTTCTTCTCGTAACTCCGCTCGTTAATTAGTCCAGCTGTAAGGTATGAATGTAGTTAGAAATGTTTTGCTTCGTGTGAATAAATGTCCATTTATTGTAACGTCACTCGAGGGAAAAGTTTAAATTTGAATTCCTGGTTGAACTTCGAGTGTGTCCAACTTATGATGCACATAGTTGTTTTGTTTGGAAATATTTTACTACGAAATTTAATAAAACTGGACAGATGTGGGCACACTTCTGGCTTCAAACTTGTTTTGCCTGCTATTATACCATTCTATATATAAATATTATACATTAGAATATTGCATAATATGTAAGCATATTTTAAGATTTCCTAATTCGGCTATATTTTTTTTATGTGTGTGGTTTAGGTGTGTTACTGTATGACTTTTTACGGAGTGAACCAATTTTCATAATTCTTTATTTTTTATGATAGCAAGAGGCACTTATGTGGTATCTTTAGATTTAGTTAAGATCCAACGGTTGTTTAAAGAACAACTCTTGGGATCTTAACTCCAAAAAGAGCTCTTTACAAAGAGAACTCTTTTTCAATTATAATTATTATATATATAACACTTTGTTTAACATTTTCAGATATTTTCTGCTCTTTATCGAAAATACCTGTGGCGATAGATGCTTATAGTCCGAGACAAGTTTACGAGGATATTAGATAACAACACTGCATTTTCTCTAAAGTAGCTAAAGTAAACAACAGACATTCAGTTTAAAATAAACTTGCGGTATATTGACTTTGTTAGTTGTAATATAAACCACTGCGATTCATGCTAATTATATTCAATAATTCATGACAATTCATGTTTTTCTGCGCGATATATATATATATATATATATATATATATATATATATATATAAGTATATAAAATATAAAGTTGTATAACAAAAAGTGATAATCGTAGTCAATACTGCCATAGGTATGAATCAGTAAAACCAACCAAAATGTTTTATATTTAATAAATAAAATTACAAACACTTCTTTCATGTATCATATACGTACATACATGTCATAAATAAAACAATCTGACATTATCATATCAAACTTACAATTTAATAAAAATATATAGCTAAATTAAAAAGAGTACAAAAAATCCATTGAGAGATAAACGTTATTTTAACAATGTGAAAACATTTAAAACTTAAAAATATCGTAGAAATCGAGGATGAAACTTTAAATTGTTCAATATTAAAGTTTGTAGTCAAACATTTACGGGCTTAACAATTCAGACGTTTGGGAGTAAGAGCAGTTGTCTGTTAAGTCTGGCGTCTGCTCCGGCGTGTCGAACGAGCTCTAATGGCCCGCTTTAGCAGTTCCGCTGTTAGCAGCCCTCGCCGCACGAATTACGATTTGCTTTTTGCTTTGCCAACAATCTACTTACCTTTACTAGGTTTACTTTATGGAAAATACGATAAAATTTTGTAAGATTAATACGTTGTTTTGTAATAATTAGGTCAATTATTGATATTATAAATTTGTATATCCAATAGTAGAAATATATTACTGTTTTTCAGTAACGTTAGTATTGGAGATAAAATATTTTTGTTTACTTTTATAGTATAATCGAAATATACAATCATCTCTAACACAGGTAATTACTACGGCTATATAAAGTATATTAAGGGAAATATTGTTACGAAATAATTATTTTGATTTGTTAAATAAATGGACTAAGAGCTAGTGAGCTTTAACGGTACTTATGACTTGAAAGCATTGTACAGTTCAGCAGCTTCACGCCTTATCCCGTATAGAAGTTTAATTAGAGAGTGTCAAAACAAACCGTTTACCGCTTTATGTTCGAATACGAGACATTGTAGCGGAACTCAACACCGCGCTTAATCTTACCAGGGAAATTCAGTCAAATTCGGTCATTATACAGTGAACTTTCAAAATAAATAATGACGTTATATTACTTTCATATTCAACGATTTTTGCCACTTCATAATAAATTCAGAGATTTTAGCGAATACGTAAGTAGCTTTTTCGCGTTTTAAACTTTTTTGTACAAGTCATTTCAGTGAGTTTACAAATACTCCGGAGGGCTAAAACCCCAGTTAAATAGTAATTTTGTAGATTTAAAATATTTTATTTTTGTTAATATATTTTTTTATTATTCGTATGATTATTATTTGAAAACACATTTTAAAACAAGTATAATGTAATTACTTAATTACTTATGATTGAACAATACATAGGATAAGGCTCTTAGATTTACTGTATGTTGTATTTAAATTATATTATAATATTTTCTAGAAGCTTTCATGATAGTTCCGAAAAAGGTACGTTGTCTGTCTGGCCTAAACGCCTTAGCGTATTAAAACAATGATCTTCGAACTGTCTGCAAATAATCTACAGTTAACTTTTGACTCTGTGTGAATAGATTAATTATCCATAACCCAAAAGATAAATTAATCTAGAAATGTAATATATAATATTCTGTAGATACATAAGAAAAAAAAGTTATATGTAACTTAATATAAACGATTTGTACATAAAAATAAAGTAAATTTTAGACGTACTTTATTATTTTACAAAGAAAATAGGTGCAATATTACAAATAATATTCTATACATTTTCTGATATTATTTCATTACAGCAAACAAAAGCTATATCCTCAGTCCACACACCTTCTAGAGTAACGAACAAACTTAGAAAATTTATAGACATACAAGCTTTATAAAACCAAGTTTAGCGGTCTCTAGTTCCCAAGGCAACAAGTTTTTTCACTTACAATTCACAGTGTTTCTCAAATTTGTTTCTTTCATATTAAACTATTGTTGTATACTTTGATTAAACATGCCCTTCATTTTACGGGTAAGGAGAACCGGGTCACATAGAAGCATCTATATGACCCTTTCTTTGCGTTCCATATATTTAGATATATTAGACTTTGTGTGATGGAACTCAAAATTATACCAAACTTTAATAGCATAACGTCTTTATTTAGGTGTTTTTATTTAGTTCACTAGTATCCATCAATTTATGAAAATATTGCTACGCTATTTGACCCATTTTTTGTCAATTTTCTTGAAAATTTGCACTCGTATCTGAATTTTATGAAAATTTAATATTTTTATAGGTACATACTAATGTCTTTACTACGACGGCTAAGATAACGAGAGTATAATACTAAATGTGGTTTTTTAGAATTTTTTGTTAATTTGTTATTATAATTATAAATTTAAAAATAATTTCAACCGAAACCACAAAGTTTGCATACGATATGGCACCATGAAAATATTTTATAAATAAAACAATTACTAGACGACTTTATGTTCCTCTCTGTTTTAACGAAACCTTTCATCTCGTCTCTGAAAAATTAGGTGTCTTACTTAAACTCTACATTTTCCATCATTCATACATTCATTAAAATTTATACCATAACAATAATTTTATATATGAATAAAATAAAATTGTATTTTTGAATAAAATCAAAATATTATTCAAAACCTAGATTTGAGTTTCCTTCGCTTACTATAATCCCAAGTAAGGAAAGATCGTTCTCAAATTGTTTTCGTTTTCCGTTCGCGAGAAACTTCCGACGGGCGACTTAGTGCTGAAATTCGAGCCGCTTATCTCTTGCCCCGGAATGGTACTGAGCCTGAAAAACCTTCTTTTGCTTTTAACTTATATATTTCATAAAAATACAAATATAATTCAGCGTTTGATTTAGTTTAAACATTATAGCGAAATACGAATTGGTTGGTTAGGCACATTAATTATCATAAGCCCCTGTGGCCTAAGCATAATCCGGAGATTGTGGGTTTGAGTCCCACCATGGGAAATACAGAATGTCCAAATATATTTTGATCTAATTTAATAACCGTCGGAAGAATGAAACAGTTCCCATGGCCTCAGCTAGTGGAGGTCGAGGCGGAGCACCGTTAGTCCCGAGTCCCACAAAATTCATCCGGGCTCCACCCTCACGATAAAAAAGGTACATTAATTAACGTTTACTTTTATATGGGTCTTAAACTCCTAATTCACTCTATCTTATACATATCAAATTTAGTTTATTGAATATCAAAATTGTTCTCTTACATAATATAATATTCATCTTTTCGACTTTTATTCATTCATTTCATTTTCTAATTTATCCCTTTAGAATGAAATTGGAATTTTGAAATAAAAAGAATAAATAGAAATATAGAAAACCAATTTAAAAGTCAAAATGAATTAAATTTGTAAAAAAAAATAGCTCTGGAAATCACAATAATATGTGAACATAATAGAAAGTATAAATATATTATCATATATTTATAAGTTATCACTTATAGGCATCAATATAAAAAGCTATTAACTTTGACGTTCCAACCTAAGGAATTTATTTAACGTGTTTAAAACTTATTTTGTTTCAGGCAGATCGACAAAAAAGCCTGGCAATCATGAATTTAAATATTGAGGCTATATTCGTAGCAAATGTGTTTATTTTTCGAGGTTAATATTGGTTGAAATATATATGGAATATTGATATGAAGTTTAAAGCAATAAATATTTCACCAGTGTTGTATTTTAAAATGCAACTCTTTATTATTTTTTATTGTTTATATAAAATATTCTATTTTAAAGTAAACTTTTTTTAATATTTAAAATATTTTTATTATATTTGTTTTAACATAAAGTAAATTTTCTAAAAAAACATACAGACATTCGTATATATTACAGATAGAGGAAGGGGAGGTAGCCCCGGACACTTAAATGAAATGAATAAAAATAAAAATACAGGATATTTCTGTGTTATTTCATATTTAATATTAAATTGGGAATTCCTTTATTTATATTAATCAAACTTTGAACTATTATATCACATTTTTTCAAGAAAATATACTGTTTATAATAAGGTCTAGGTTTTTGCCGTCAAAAATATTGTGGGTAGCCCCGGACACTTTATTCAATGATGGATCAACCGCTCGTTGGCCTTGCAAACATCACAGTAAACAAATATTCCATGAATACAGTCTTTACAGGCACAGTCTTGGTATTTCTGACAAGGCAATCAGAGTTTCATCAAATATTTCTTCGTGAACAATCAAAAAAGAAAGATTTTGGATATTTTTATATGGTTTTAAAATCTTTTTAACTCCGTCTTGTTGTTGTATTTCTATTTGATCTTTTTATTGCATTTTTTCTTCTGTTTTTCCTTCACTTTTATATGGTGAAGATATTATAATCTCGTTTTCTTGAACTTTCGTGATCACGTCAATCGTGAAATAAACTTGGTGGTACATTATATCTCTCTTCCACTCGTCTCGCTGAAAATTTGCATTTAATCGTACTAATTTTGCTTGTAAATGATTTATGATAAATCATTTGATTTTTCTTTTTTACTGCTCATTCACTGGTTCTCCTCATGAGTTTTGGCATAATATCTTAGTATTTCTGCAACGATATTAATAACATAGGTATTTCACCTATATTATTACTATAGCTGCAGAAATATTTAATATATTTAAGATATTGTGGTACCAATTGAAATACTCTCAATAAATAAGCAAAATAACATTAAATTGCAGTTCGAAGAAGAGTAAGAACCGTGCCCGGGGGTACCCGATAGCATAGTGTCCGGGGCTACCCGCCCGCTATCATGCAACATTTTTGAACGCAGCACTCTAAATGTATAAGAATTGTTATAAATGCTGTTACAATCTTTAAATATATAAAATATACTAAAACTCTGCATAGCAGACAAGTAAAAAAATTACCTTATTGTACTTAATAGCCATCGATAAAATTTGACAGAAGCGATGATTTTTTTTTGGCGAAAATAAAACATTCTCTCACGACTAATTTACTCAGCGGCCGCACAGCGATCAAATTACGTTTGTTTCTACTCTAGAAAAGGCATCTTTACAATAACTCTTTGTCTAAGCAATGCCTTTAGTTTTTTTTAGAAATTGAGGTGTCCGGGGCTAAACGCCGTTCCCCTATAGTTATGGCTGTCCTTTCCTAACCACACTCCGATGGCGTATTTCTGAATGAGTAGATTGCACTCAAAGAAATGATTATATTAAGAACAAATATTTTAATCACAACTTAATTCGAGTGGATTTTTTGTTACTATTTTTATTTTTGGCATTCTCTCTTAGCGCGTCCATACACTGTACAAAGACTGTCTATTAGTTACTAAATATGTTTCGTTTACTTATACAATAATTTCTCTGTCTAGACAAAAAGTCAGTGAAACAAAGGGTATATGCAGGTAGATTAAAATAACTTACAATTATTTTTTCTTTCATTAGAAAAGGTGTACTAATTCACAATTTTTATTATATCCTAAAGCTATTATTATTAAAGCATGTTATTTATGAACATCTTTCAAATTCATTTTTTTTATAAAAAAAATACTGTTGAGATCGAAATTTATAACAATATCTCAACTCAAAACTTGTTCTATTAAAAGTAATTAAGAATTTCTTTAAAAATATAGTTGCAATTCATTATGTTATTATTCTTAAAGATCGTTTAATGACCTTTCTCTAGTAATATAAGTTGAGTTTTAATTAAACTTTTACGTCAAAGACGAAATATTATTCAAGTATAGAATAGTTATAAGATTACATGGCTCCTTAGCTTTATTAACTTCAAACTTTACATGTATTAATTATTTTAATTTATATATTTATTAGTATACAAAGTTACTG
Organism: Philaethria dido; assembly: GCA_033558755.1. Classification (NCBI taxonomy): domain Eukaryota; kingdom Metazoa; phylum Arthropoda; class Insecta; order Lepidoptera; family Nymphalidae; genus Philaethria; species Philaethria dido. The sequence continues at coordinate 3,121,134 of JAKGSA010000136.1, forward strand.
TGAGAATGTTGAACATTTGCAGTGAATATCATGAAATAATTTCTTGTCGTTATCGTAGCGTAGTTAAAACATGTTCAACAGACCGTAATAGTTGCGAGTTCAAATTTCACTCCAGTAAATGACTTACTTATGTTAATAACAAAGTGATATTTAGGATTTTTGGAATAAATTCTTATATACCTTTTGGTGTGATTTTGGTTATATTGACTGATTTATTTTTGACTGTGTTGAGCTAACTACTACACTGTTGGCAGCATTTTAATTATATGAGGGTAGATGAAAATAACCTAGCAACAGAGGGATTGCCACGGTACTATAAAAATCTCTCCTTTAGCTATGTATGCTACGTTCCGTGTTTAGTGTTAGTAATTAAGTGTTTAAGGTATACGAGTGCGGGGTTATAAGTTGTGGGAGGTGAATGTATTGGAAACTTAAAGTTTAGTGACATTCGCAAATAGTATTGTATCTCATCTTGTACGTAAGTCTATTTTTATTATTTAAATGGACTAAGCTAACAATACAAACAAGGAATTCTCGACGGAGAATTCCGAGTTCCGAGAATTCCAGTTTAGTGTGTATATGATTGACGAATCATATACACACTAAACACGCTGCTTTATATATTCTCAATATGACTAATCTTTAACTGATTCAAATGGGCCAAAAGAAATTTTGTCTGATTTTGTTGTTTAATTTGGATAAAAATATGCTAATATAATATGCTTGAAAAAAGAAATTAACCTTTGTCGCTAAACGTGTTCCACATAAATGTGAGATATTTTCTTAGGTAAACTTCGATCATAAATCCAGTCTAATTTGGATGAAACATGTATCTAGGTTTAGCTGCCTAGCAACAAAGTAATAAATACGTTACCTTTCTATATATGTTAAAGTAAAAAAAAATAAAAAAAATAATATACATAGTAAGCTATGAATTAAACGTTATTTTAAAATAAAGCTTTTATTATTTTTCACATAGTTTAGTAGGTATATTTGTATAGGGGACTTCTCCCACCTGAGATACTGAGTCCTAGGCCTGGGTAATTAGCGGCAAATGGTAATGACAACAGGCTTAACCCATATCTCACACAACTAAATATAGTTTTGTATTAAAACATATGCTAAATTATATTTCTTAAGAAGTATAAGTTATTCATATTTTGGGTTTACCATTTTTGTACAAAAGTGAAATACTTCATGTATTTATTCTAGGTATACCTAGTTGCTATTTTACAACTATATAAAACAAACCAAATTAAAAAGGGGAAATTAATAAGCATATTTTTATTGAGAACGATATCGCTCGCCCTGTTCGGGATAAAGCATGGAGGTAAAAAAAATCCATTGAGACTGCATAGCAAGATTTAATAATAGGTTAATACAAGTAATAAGTTAACTAAATAACGCTAAATTTACTTTATATTGGCTGTATACAAACACATAGCGAAGTTTTCCGTTTCACGCGCTCTATAAAGTAGGGAGCATGTTAACTTATTGCTTACTAAATGGAAATTCCTATGCACGTGAAGCCATAGGTAACTGTAGAAGTAAACGTTAGAATAATATTCTAACTTTTACTTACAGTTCCTTAATAATAACCTTATTTTTATAGTATTTTTATAGTATGAAAAAGGTAAGTATGAAGGTTTAAAAAATGGAATTTAAACTCTTTCAGGCATTACTTTCTAAGTGACTAGATATTTACAGTTGACTAACCTTTTCTTTTTAAACTACCTGAGCGAACATTTTTCTTATCGCAAAGTTTAATGAAACAACAACAAAAGAAATCATAAGACTCCATTTATTTTAGCCTAAAATTTTGGATAATATTTATATAATGTTTATTAGAAAAGTAAAATAAATTATTAAGAATGATAAATTTTATAGTTTGTCACTATGTTAAAACAAGAAGGCCAGTTAGATTTATATCTTTTTTTGCAGCTTCACCCGTAGTTTCAAGACAATTCGTTAATCCCCCGAGTGGGAATCGAACCCAAAACTGATTGCGTTTACATTCGGACGCTATCCTACTCGCCACCATGACCTCTTTTGTTAAGTACATATAATGATTAAGGCATTCATACATACCTTCACGCAATGCATTCAATCATGTATCCCGCATATAGCAGGGTAGGTAGAGGGAACCTAGTATTAAGACACTACGTTCCCCACTTTCCGTCGAATTGAGGCATTGCGTGCAGAGCGGCGGAACTCATCGCCGCGCTTGCCTTGTTATCAAACCCAGCAAATGAAAAATTCCATTTCCTGGAGTGGGAATCGAACCCACAACCTATCGCGTTTACAGTTGCACGCTTGTGCCTCTGTGCCACGACAGGTGTTAATAATGATTAAGGTGATGATCTAATGATGTCTTTTGACGAGATTTTCGTGATTTTCATATTTTCTGCATACACGTACATACTGATGGTACTGAGGTATTTGGGCAAAAAGGTATTTGGGCGAGTTTAGGCAAAAACCAATCAGTCAGATTTTGTATGAAACTGAAAATACTCATATTTTTTAATATGGATTATCTGATTCCACAGCAATCAAGTTTAATAGTTAATATACTTAGACATCTGTCTGCACTCAAGAGGGCGTTGATTGTATTGTTTTTAATAACAATATAATATCATATGTTGAGACATATAATTTTAGCTTATAGCTGTTTTATACTAAACTAAATAATGCAATAAAGTTAATCCTTGAGGGAATGGCTCAATTTGCTCGAAAGCTAAACTTACGCTGACTATGTCCATAGAGTTTGGCAAATAAATTACACGTGTAGTGTTTGCACTTGTGTGTTTTAAATGTTGTTGTTAGTTGTAATGAAGAGCTATGATTACTAACGTAGAATATTTTAAATAGAAACAAATAGCTACTTATAAAGTATATTAATTAACTATGGCTCCGTTATATTCGTTTCAATTTTAAAAAAGAAAACAGTGTATCGTGTATCAATAATTTGGTTATATCGCTATTTATGAGCTATATATGACATCTTTATGAACTTAGCCAGAAGCTAAGACCAGATTTACCTTTTACAGGGTGGCACATACACTTCGTTCACCACTTTCCTTGTGAAAATGAGACATTGTGACTTGATTGGCGAAGCTGAAGGCCGCCTTTTTTGTTTTCAAATCAAAGATATGAAATTAATTTTAAATTTTACACTTCTGAGAGGTATCCAACCCACAGCTAATCGCGTTTACATTGAGATGTTGACCCACTGCGACACTAGTGCAACTCAATGTATTAAAACCATTTTTTTTGTATATAATTTTTTCCATACGTCTATCTCATTATCCCACTGTCATGGTTCTCAATTGTTGCCACTTCTTTTATATAAAATACCTAAAATATATGAGATAAGGTAAGAAATAATAATATTACATAATGATTAAAGCCAAATATCAAACAAAAACATTCATGACTTGCTAGTATTTCTTAATAACATAAATTCCTCATAGTAAAATTAAAACGTATTTATAAAAAAATTATGGTTGATTAATATAAATTATATAGTTAATTAATGAGATATATTCTATAGTCTCATACCATAATTTTTCCAGCATTAGACAGTAAGACATACTCATAAATTCGAGCCACCCCTTAAATGAAATGTGTCGCTTGAAACATATTGTTTTGTTGCAATATACATACGTTTAAATGAAGGTATCAAGCTTGTTTCAGTCTGACATTTATATATGTGCAGTAAATAATATTTTACTTTCTGTTTTGTATTTTTTTACCGATATTATATAAAAAAAGGTTAAAAGCATTATTTGCTATTCCTTAACGCATCAAGATCGGAATGTTTGAGTGAATAAAATACTTAAAAAAAATATCGTTAAGATTTATTCCCAAAATATTTGCACTCAAATTTTCAAATTCAATAGCAAAAAAGTTTGTAGAGAAATGTATGAAAAGATAATTTTGTGACCTGGCATATACAATTTAAAATTATATGAATTATATAAACATAAACCAGATCAGAAGAATAAGAGAATACATAATCTAATATGGTTTATACATATAATATAATATATCTATTTAAGCATCAAATGCCACTCGAAGCAAGCCAGACATGAAATTCAGCACTTTGATTTACGATTTCTGCTAGTTTGAAATTTTAGTACATTTGCTAGCGGTTTTACGAGCCAGCTCTAAAACAAGATACATATAAAACAAAACATATTATCCTTATGATAAAACGGTAAGCTGACCATATATTGTGATGCATTTGATTATGAATTCTGCTTTATGGTAGAATTGTTTCATTATTGTATATAAAATATACATTTTAGGAACTTCGATTTTTTTTGAAAGTATATAGACGAATAAAAATATTATAGAACGAAGAAGGAATTAAATAGATTTTATTAGAAATGTATTACATTACAAATAATGTATTTTATTAAATATGTTCTATATATATAAACAGAATAATTTACTGTCGAATATGTATTTATTATCATTAAATACATATTATGTTATCCTAAATTAATTACCTTCTTTACAGTATTATAAGATTGCCATTCTTTATATATGTAATTATTTCAAAGTTCAAAGTCATTGGAGAAACCAGTAGAATTCTTTTGAAAGATAATCTCTTGACTTCCCTTAGTCTTATTAAAACGGCTAGTGGGCAATGTAATTTCAGTAACTATGTTATAATATATAATAAATATATTTTGATTGATTTGAGGAAATACTTAATTTAACTTCTTTTCAGGTTAATCACAGTAAAAATATGAAATATTGAAAAAACCAAATCTACAAATTAAAGAATCTCAATAATGAAATTTATTATATGTATATTTTTAATTGAATGGTGTATGATTTGTCTTATATTATATTAATACTTTTTTAAGACAAAAAAACTTAAATCATTCATAATGTTGTTGAATAACGATTTACAACATACTATGTTAGAATATAGAAAGAATTTACAAAATATATTTTTTCTTGATAAAGTACGTACTTGTAGGTAATTAATTATGCCTAACAGTTTTGGCAGTACAAAAGAGAAAAAGATTTATTGTTTACACCATTTTACTTGATGATAGGAAGATTATGTATTACGTACCATTGTTACGAACTTGAAAAAGCTCAATTCTATAGTAATAAAAAAAATTATATAAAATGTTGGTGCCTGTCGTCATTGGTACAGAGGCACAATCGTGCAGACTGGAAACGCGACATGTTGTGGGTTCGATTCCCACTCCAGGAAATGTTAGTATTTTCATTTCCTGTTTTTTTGAAGTAACAAGGCAAAGCGCGGCGTTGGGGTTTCCGCCACTCAGCGCACGCAATGCCTCAATTCGGCTGAAAGTGGGAGCAGAATTGTTCTAAAGAACGGCGTGTTTTAACACTAGGTTCTCCAGGTTCCCTCTGCCTACCATATATTTGGACTGCGTGAAGTTAAAAAAAAAATATTGTTATTATTATATATTGCGCAGATGTAAGTTATTATTGCTATTTATTAAAATTAATATGATTTACATTTTGAATTCATTATATTATTGCCAAGATTAAACAATGTGCTATTTGTAGCTAGAAATGATACTTGCAAAGCTTAGAACCGCAGGACTGACGTGTATTAAATGTGTAAGAATACTTGCTGACTTAATAAATATATATGATAAAAGTCCTCATATTTATTATTAATTGTTCGTTACAACTACCTTTGAATTATATGTATATGGAATTTAAACTTTTAACCGCCAGAATTGGCATAATTTACGATATAGATTTTTTCAGCTTTTCCAGAAGCTGTGTGTCTGTCGCGTGTTGACTGTGCTTCGATGTCTATGCGTGTATTGCGCGTTCGATATTGTGTGATAAGTGTGAGCGAGGCGTGTGTGTGTGTGTTCGTGTTTTTTTGTGCCTGTACTTTAGAGAAAGAATATGTATTGGTACGTGCGTCAATAATACTTCCGTATTTATTTTAGGTCCAGTGGTTTTGATCCAATTGGTTATGATTTTTACAGGCGTAACGATTATTGTTATGTATAAATCAATCAGCTTGTTTTATTATAAATTGAGCCAGACGATATTATTCGGGCCGAATTCCATGGAGCCAAATTGTCTGAGGGATTAGTGCAATACAGTGCTTTCTCTTTTGTTGTTTTGGATGTTTTGTATGCGAGGTTTTATGTTTTTAATGATAGGTCACTGATTTTGTAAAGACTATGTGTAGGATGCATAATTTTTAAAGTACATTATTTTTATTAATGCGCGTAGAGCTCGCGCTAATTCCAAGAATTTGGTATTGCAGATCCTCCCTAAACAGAATGCAGTAAGCTATAATAACAGACTGTGCCAAGCAACATATATTTCGTTCAGAAGGTTTTTTGGTGTACTTTTGCTACTGCACATGTTTTTCGGTGCAACAAATCTTAGTGTGTTAAAAAGGCAGCTAAGTTTTCTGATCCTACGTTATGAGCGCCAAAACTCAACACCGGGCTCAACAAAATAATCACTCACATGAGCGAATCCATAACATTGTTCTACTGTGTCACCAGGGCTTCTATCGATATTGATTGTTATTGACGGAAACATAATAACAATATCTGCGGGAGGCATTGTCCTGATCAAGACGTACGTTTCAACTGATTGTCGACTAATTCCTACTGCTTCAATGGAGGCTGTACAACGCAATAAATTCTTCGCATTCAAACGAAGCAGCCAAGCGAAAGAGCTGCGATAAAAATACGATTGACTCTCTTGACAATACTTTTTCTATGAAAACAAACGCTAATCTGTTCAGATATAGCATATTTTATTTCTTATATTTTTTTGAAAATATTATTTCATTTGTTGGATATTTAACAATAAATCATAAAAGTTGACATAAAATTATAACATTTTTTGATATATTTATTTATGTGTAACGAAAATAATCATTCTTTGAAAGCTTATATAAAAATGATTTCAATAACTTGGTCGCTTATTTTAATTTTGAATATATGTAATATCATATTCAATTGCATAACTTAAGATTAACAGCATTTAGATGAAGTACTTATAACTTGTAGCTTTTAGCGAAAGAGGTGCAACAAGATTACCTTATACGACACTTTGTATAAAAATTAGATAAATCAATTACTTTGAGATGTAAATTTGTACATATGTAATATGATTCCGACGTCGCACTTTAAATAAAAAAAATAATATAATCACAAATAGGATACAAAATTGAAGTTATAACTTGATGGATGTATAAGTCATATATATGACATGTTGGTGGATTCTAACGTTCATTGCTATGCAGATGATAGCACGGTGAACACAGAAAACGTTGATGAGTGCCGAAAAAACTTGTGTCTTCTGTTGAGGCATCCCTCGGGAAAGTCTCTTCATGGGCTGAAAGGAACCTTGTTCAATTCAACCCCTTGAAGACACAAGTTTGCGCGTTGGGTAACAGTAGGTAACAGTAATCTATGTATTATTTCTTCATATATTGTAAGCAGGTTAAAATTGTGAAATTGAAACATGTTACAACTAAATTTCAACAATTATTATTTCATTTACAATTTTCTGTAAACAAAATAAATAGACACTTTTATACTCGTTCTTTAATTTTTTTTCAAAATAAAAAGTTAAAATTGAAAATTTTATCAATCAATGATTGATTTCTCGACAAAGAATAAAGCTTTAGCATTTAAAGTTTATAGCTTCTCGCGTAATGCTGAAGATGCAAGCAGCTGTTTAGAATACGAGATATGACTAGCCTCGCGAAACAAGCCAGATGTGAAATTTGGCATTTCGTTCGACCAAGAAAAGAAATGGACGAAGCTTACTACTTGCGCATTTTCACAAAAAAGTTCTTTGTATTCTTTTAGAATAATTGAAATGTATTCCGATTGCAAAATGAGTTTCTAAGAAATTGTGATGTTATGTAATAGATATTTAACATTTCCTAATTTAATATTTTATATCTGTAATATAAAAAAGTAAAGTATTATAAAAATATGTTTTTTAACTATACATATAATCATGGTTCATGTACTCTAGTTCTATATACCAGATGCGAATATTAATCAAATTATTTTAGTATCTTAATAAAACAACACCCGATATAATGTCAGAACAGATAGGTAAGTGAAGTGAAAAATCTAAAATAATAAAAACTAAGTTCTCATAGTCCTAAGTCGTTAACAGGTGCAGACAAGTTCCGTAACTTGTGCAGAATAAAGAAAGATATTAATATCGGTAATATTTTAAAAATAAATCTCAGTTGCAAGCTTCTTAACGGTAATCCCACGAGGCCGTCGTGAGATAGTTTTTGACTATTAAATGGAACTATTTTAATCGGATTAATAGCGTATATTTTAGTGTTCGAACTGAGATAGTCTACCTGTGACCACGGACTACCGTAGAGTGTTCGAAACGTCGGGTTTCCAAAAATGTATTTTCGAATACTAAAATATACACGATTATAATAGTTTCATTTTATATGTTTAAAAATCGTAAACATCAAAGATCTCACTACGATAAAACATATTTAAATGATTTAATTTCGTTTCGTATTGCACAATGTTTTGAAAATTCAACAGAAAGTCGAACACTGAAAATCCTTACCCCTGCCTACACTGCTATGCGGGAAAAAACTCATAATATGCGTGAAGCTGTATATAATTTATTTATTTTTTTTAGCTTCACGTTGTATCCCGCACATAGCAGAGTAGGCAGAGGGAACCAGAGCAGGTGCTCTGGTTCCACTAGTGTCTCAACACTAGGTAGTGCTGAGACACTTCGTTCTCTTAACATTTCCGTTCCCCACTGTATTATAATAATTAGCGTAAATATTTTTTTTCTTTGGTTATGTAGAGTTAATAAAGATGAAATGTACTTTATATTATGTAATTTGATATCGGCATGACATAAAGTAGTATGTGCAACCAAAGACAAAGCTATTAGATATCATTGTCTCTGTGAAGGGTATGGCACTTAATAGCTACCTTCCCATCGATTGCTTCTAATTACACTGTATTGTTGTTTGCTTAGATCTGATTTCACTGTGTTAATTATTGTAGCTTCAAGTATATACAATGTAAGTATAAGTATTTGTATATTAAAATTTTAAAATTATATAATTTTCATTTATTCACATACATTACATAGATTTAAAAAATAGACATTTTTAAGTAGCGCTGTATTTTTCAACATTCCTGTTTCCTAACATATCCATATTAAAAATAGCTTACATCTAGTACGTGAGCAATGAAGAAAATTGTACAAATATTAAATTACTTCTTTGATACTTAAATTATGAAAAGAATAGCAAAAGTTTTCTCAGTAAAGTGGTGTGCCGGAAGATAAAAAATTAAAAGCCTAAAATTATGTTTCCCTTTTAAAGGTTACAGAACGCGAACTGAACGAAACTCTTGCGGTGATCCACAAACGTCATTTAAAATGTAAAAGTGGCGAGGCCGTTACAGAACAATTTTACTGCGTTTACATCGCATAAATAAATAATTAACTCTTTTGTTAATCCAGGCTATAGAGCCAAAGAAAGGATAAGCCTGTAATAGTTATATCTCTTAATAAAATTTATATTCTTAATTTGATATATTTATTATAAAAATTGCAACTTATAAAATTGAGCAATTAAAAAGAAATGAGTTTCTACTTGTTCACTATATAAGTTTTATTTTAAGCCATTGTATTCAAAATAATTGTAAACAAAATAATAAGCAGGGTAACAAGTGCAGCATTTAGATAATATTTCATGTAAGCTGTGATGTTAAAGCTTGTTAAAATAATGAAACGTTACTAAGGAACTTTAAAGCAGTCCAACGAAGCGGTACTAGTGTGACTTGTAAAGCTCTTCAGACTAAATGTAATGCTTCTGAGAAAATTTTAGTTGCTTTATGTTCGTATTGCAAGTTACCTGATACGCTTTTTGGATGTAATGAAACTAAATCTTAAAATCTACGGGAAAATACTTTGTATTGAAGTACTTAGCAAACAAGTCAGTATTGTATTGCAAAACTTGTATAGGAGTACAGTTTAATCTTCAGACGTAACTTGGATTTATTAATTATTAGATTAAATAATCATATAAATATTTAAGTTCATATTGGAAATAAGTCTATGTATGTGAATATTATAATATTAAATGCTTTGTTATTTTGTCTAAATAATTCATTTATTTCTATTAGTTAATAAAAATGTCATACTGAGGCTAGGATTAAGTGAAGCCTCCTCATACTATTATATCTGAGGTAATAGATCACTAGGTCGAGCTCATATTGTATTATATAATATCCCATAGAATGATAAAAAATGTACTTAATTTTGCCCCAATTCTACAAACTATATTCATTAATTTTCAAATCAATTAAATACCACTTTATTGCAAAGTGAAAAAGTTAAAAGGATTCATAGAATTTTACCTTAGAGCAATGAAACAAGTAATTAATCACACGTAGCTGTTGCGATGGCCCGAGAATGATTAAAATTTATATTTAATTTTTTGTTTCGAATTGACTTACGATATGAACTTTTATTTATTTTAGGAAAATAAGACTATATAAAGAGTTAGTAATTCATTATTCGTTTCCTTTCATCCACCCGTTTTTTTTTACCTTTAAAAATATACAGAAATAAGGTACTTTGTAAGGTAAAAAAATAAAATTAAAATATGTCTTAAAAAGTATTAAATATCTACAATATACTTCGAATTAGTCAACTCCAGCGATTTATTCTAAATGAATCTACAGCAAATGAATTCTACTAATATCTTGGCTATCCGTGATAGGATTATTTAAATGTGTTAAATAAAGACATTAAATGAGATAGTTTAAATACGTAACGTCCGGAACTAAAAAGCAGCGACTAAATCTGCTGTAATACGTCCAAACTAATTGAGTTGATTATTTAAATTTAAAGGAAGAAATTTATTAACTGATAGATCGTTAAGTGAACTTAATTAAAAATAACATTATAAATACAAAAGAGTACTTACTTTACTGCAATTAGAAAGTAGAATTGGTCGTAGCACTAGATGTGTGCTTTTTTCCGTTTGTTCAGAGCGAGTCGGCCTCATTGTGACGATGAGCGATGTCATGGAGGCAAAGTTAATTACTAGTTTCAATCGCTATTGCCAATAGCTTTTTAAGTGGCTATATATCTACTGTCTGTAAAGAATATCTCATTTTTTTCTTTTATGTACTATATATTGCACAATACGTCAAATATTGGGACCATTGTAGCGTAATGGGTCATTATCTGACTGTAATCGTGATTAGTTGTTGGTTCGATTCCCACTCGAGTTCATGTTATATTAAAATTATTTTTACTTCCCCACCCTGATACCACAAAGTACGGTGTTGAGTTCCGCCACTCAATATGGAATTTCTTGAATTAAGATGGAAAGTAGAGAGTTTAGTAATTACTCTCTATCTGATCTGCTGTGTGGGAAAAAACGTGAAACGATATTCATGATATTAAGAATGCAAAATAAATGCTAATATAGAAATACTCATAAAATTTCGTGTTATTTTTAAATAAATACATACATTTAATTAAACGTGTTAAACCAACATCACGTACATTGTGGTGTCATACGTGAAGCTTTACCCATTCGTTTATCTCATAACGTATTATATTTACAGACGGAAGGTTATTGTTGTAACATGTATTGTAATAATATATCTAACAAAATATAATATTATATCTTTTTACCTTTATCTCTCTAGCATTTCTCCGCTTTTTTCTATTCACATGTGAATTATCAGAGCTCTTAGAGATTTTTCTTTGGCTTTACCTGCTTTGTGCGGGATTCAGTATCCCGCACATAGCAGGTTCGTAGAGGGAACCTGAGAACCTAGTGTTAAGACACTCCGTTCTACTAAGATTTCCGTAGCTACTCACTTTTCGCTGTTTGTCTAGATAATGATATAAAAGTAATATAACTTTTTATAACAATAAGTTCACAAGACTTAATTTTGTATGTACGGATGATTTATCTATTCTAATATACATTTTTAGTTCTATGCGTTCGAGGTGTATTTCGCAGAATATTGTTTGTTTCTCTCTTCATTTTTTCGATGTATTTCATCCCATACCTATTACCTATAATAGGTGGTATTTACAAAATAGCGTAGACTAGTCCCTGCCGACGCGTTAACAACGCGTAGCTTAACAACGTATATGTCACTTTATATAAACATGGATATCAAATCATTGTAGTTTGTGTAATATTTATTTTATTATTTTATTATATATTTTATGCATTATTTTAGAAAGATATTATCATTCCGCACTCCTTCGCTATATAAACAATAAGTGTGCCAAGTTTCATGCTTCTTCATTCGCGTACAAAGTTCTTGCTTCACGTATTTATATATAGGTAACATTAAATGTTGTATGACAGAGCTTAAAGTATGACTACCTAAATTCTATCGAGACAAATAGCAAGTAAGAATAATTCTAGAACAATCTCGCACCGCAAGCTGTACTTGTCACCTGCCGCACTGTGCCCGTCTGATGCAAATCTGTCGCCTAGGTTGTATAGTATAATTTGTGTTTCAACTTGGGCAATGCTAAATAGAAGTTGTTATCAATTGTGTTATATAAAACATAGAATTTCTTGTTTCTGTTAGTTTAATTCAATTTACTACTGCTTCAAGGATAACAAAAAATTGTTCTTATATTATACGAAAAAGTACATATGATAAGGGCCGAGTGTCGATTTAGTAGAATAAAATATCAAACCAAACACCTTGTACTCGCATACTATTTTCCTATACTTGCTAGAATTATTTTTTAATAACTGTATTTTAATATTATTATTTTTGTTTTTTTTTTTAACTTCACGCTGTAACCCGCATATAGCAGGGTAGGCAGAGGAAACCAGAGAACCTAGTGTTAAAACACTCCATTCTCTTTCAACAATTCTGTTCCCCACTTTCCGCCGAATTGAGGTATTGCGTGTTGATAACAAGTTAAATATTAACAATATTAATAACAAATATATTTAAAAATGAAAAAATAAGAAGCTTAAAATTAATCTCCCATTATCCTGGTCGTTTAAGCAAGGACTTAGTATCATGCTTAAAAAATATTATAACTTTATCACAATCGGACACGTATCTGTGCAATATTCAAGGAAATTTGAAGGTAAAAAGTAGTTCAAAATAGAATCACAAGTTTATATAGATAGGATAAATCAATAGTGTTAATTAAATATGATAACGAGAAGCAATATCATTATATCATTCCACGGAATGGTAATGTGAAAACATTCATTGGTGTTGAAAATATGAAACGTATAACAAAGAAAAGGGCGAAATTGCACAATTTTTCCGTATTCTATGTGAACGAGTATTTTCGACACCTTATTGAATAAATATACATATTTTAGGCCTTCTGTTTGTGGTTGTTCGTATCTTTTGATTTTGTTAAAGAGAAAAATAATAATTCATTTTTGAGTAGTTTTTTGAGTTATATATTTTTTATTGAATATATTTATTATTGAATGCTTATAGCTAAAGGAAATAGATATATTGCTTTATTTGATTAAGAAATTTCATAGCGAAACATATCTCCATTTATATTAAGGAGATCAATAAAGACACATGAATGATACTAAAAGATGTGCTTCACCTAAGCTTCTTTTTTCTTTTTATTTATCCCATTAAAATGGGCCATGGTTGAGGATTAATAAAAAAAACTGTTATTTTCTATTAAAAATGTTCAAATCAATATTGTAACCATATTTCCACAAGATTGCCTTTTTCATTCTAACAACAGCGTTAAATGATAATAAAGTGATCATGACAGGTAATAAAGAGGGCATGCAATATTTTTTCATATTTATCGCCGCTTGTTTTATAACTTAATAAACAAGAATTTATGATAACGATAACAGATTTGGCCTAATTATGATTTTTATAGAGAACGCTTTTTATTATGAAAATAAATTAATATTAGACAGTTTTTTTCAAAGTGCTTTATAGATAAACATATTAATAATAACCATTTAAATTCTCGATTTCCGTTAAATAATAAGATTTTCCATTGTATACAAAGCTCATCCTTTTACTAATATAATAACAAAAACTATACAAATAAAAATATATAATATGCATATATTTATATATATTACTAGCTTTTCGCAAATTCGGTTATATCGCGCGACATGGTAAGGAGTAGACTATAGTCTTTCCCAAGGTCTAGACTATTTGTCAAAAATGGTTAAGTTGTTTAGGTGTGAAAGTTGTAAACAGTTAAATAATCTTACATGATTTTATATTTGACAATAAGGAACTTCCATACAAAGTTTCATCCTCTATTTCAACCCCTTCTACTATTTTTTTGCAATAAAAAGTATCCTATGTTCTTTCCCAAGTTCAGTTCTGTCTTTATACCGAATTTTATCAAAATCGGTTCAGTAGTTTAGACGTGAAAGCGTAACAGACAGACAGACAGACAGAGTTACTTTCGCATTTATAAGATTAGTAAGGATATATTTCATAAAATCCAGTATCCTTACTTTGAAAAGATAGGCGATGTATTCGGACTTGTATTGAAATACGATGTTAATAATAATTTTACCAAAACAAAATAGTAATAATAAATATGAGGTCTATCATTGTAACCATAAGGTTATAAAGCCGTATCACGGCTATAAAGCCGTGATATATATATTTAGAATGATGTTTTCATCAATAGTAATTAATTAACCATTGTAACAACACTTTTATTCAATTATTGTTTTCAATAGCTTTGAATGTACTGATTAAAATAATTCGTGATAACGAGTCAAGTACTTAAAGCTTAATTAATCCTATATAATGTAAAATATTTTGCTTTTGCCTTTATGCTACTTTGTAGTTACATAAAAAAGGGCTTGCCTAGCCTGGCTAATTAGTTTTCCTTTCTATTTCCACACAGAAAGAGTATTAGTATATGGTACATTTTGATATACTGTATTTTGTTCAACACATAAAATATACTATATATTTTCCTCTAGTGCCGAGTTTTTAGCATTTTTCATAGATTACTTAGGTTGTATCAATCACAGCAATGTTTTTGCTTTACATATATAATATTATAGTATACTTCGCTTATTATTTTAATGAAAAAACAACAAAATCGAAAATATTAAACAATATTACGATCATACGTAAATGTTTAATCCGTTTATAAAGCTTAGTTCGTGAACTGTAACTCTATTAAAAGTTTGGCAGAATGCGCTCGATGTCGCTCTGGTCTTGTTGTTAGAACATTGGTATTCGTGAAAAATGTTTGTGTAAAATTTCTAATAAAGTTTAGCTTACATCATTAGAATTTTGTATGTTTTTGTTTTGAAATTTTTATATAACGAAAATAATGTCGTGAAACAAAATGAAATGAAAAATTTAAAACCTTTCAAATATGTACCTCTCATTTTCTTTGGAACTATATTCGAATTAATTTTTATAATCACAACAAATACATAGAAAATATACAGAGAGCCGTTGTATAAAAAATAGTTATCAATATTATCAATAAGCATACGTTCATTAAAATAACTCTGATTACTTTGTAACAACAAATATAAAGGCTGAATTTAGATACACACCAGTAAATTATATCATATATGTGTAATTTGTATAGATATGTAATTATATACTTCAGTAAAATGCTTTTGTTTCTATTGATCCTATGTTTATTCAAAAATATAGTATAAATATTTAGTTCATAGCACTAATTGGCTTGAACAGTGATACTAAAACAATATAATAGTGTACCACCATACATTTAAAATTATAATTTATTCAATACTGACTGTAAACGCGAGTAGTTATGGGTTCCCATTCGGTGAAATGATTATATTTTATTGAAGACATTTTGTCTTATATCACGTAAGACAAAACATGGCGTAGAGTTCCGCCTTGAGAGGCGGAAAGAATAACGAATTCGGATGGAAAGTGAAGACCGGAATGCCTGGGCACTAAGTTCTAGGCTCTCTGTCTACCTTGCTATACAGGATAAAGCGTGAACATAAAAAAACATATTTTTTTATGTTCACGCTTTATGCTGTACTTACTATAAATAAATTTGTTCCTGTATTTATTATAAATAAATTGTAAATTACGTACTAGGATTTGTTTTAAATCTTTTAGAGTGCTTATTGTAAATTATCCGTCGTGACTCGTCATGGATTTGATTAGCACTTGGATGAGTTGAGTTTGTATTTGAAATATCTTTAAAAAAGAGAAAAGTGGGAAACTAGATCTCAAGATTTTATTGGATTTTCCTAATATATAAAGTTAGAAAAACTCAAGACATAAAAAATATGCTTCAAACTTAGATGTTCATCTAGTTTTGTTTGGTTTGCGCTGCTAATTACATAATGTATTAAAATGGCCGAAAGGTGGCAAGGAGTTATATAACAAAAATTTCTAAGCTTTTCTAGCAAAATGAGAGATGAGAAATTATATCATAAAGTGCAAATAAATTAACAAGTTATGTCTACTTCTGATTAAAAAAAAACATTCCATGATATGTTTTTATGGTACATGTAACATACTTGACTCGTATCCAACTTACATTGTTAATGAAGAATAAGCTTAAAGCTGTGTATACTTGTCATTTATTTATAACAGTAGCAGTACGTTAGGCATAGTAGGATGTGGCGACATTATGAATTCAATGCGTTGAGATGCGAATTTCCTGTACCATTTTCCGTAGTTTCGGGAACTTTCGTCTGGAATTCTTAAGTAAAGTGATATATTTAAATTTTATTTATTTGTACTTTATTTTAACATAAGCTACACAATCATTATTCGCTCGTAATTGGTGACGATACGCACAATGCCTATATTCACGATGAAAATACATAGTGCATATATTGTATACAAACGCCGGACATATTGCGATGCTTCATTAACTAGAAATACATATAAGCCATAAATTTCGTGTTTTAATTTTTAATTAACTTTTATAGCAATAGGGTTAAGTAGACAGAGGAGTTTTGATATTGAAGGAGAGTGTTAATGCGTTTAACTAAAGGGTAAGGGCCCCTTAAAAATGGACCGCGAGTTCCATACACTGCTCCAATCTCCTCTTCCTACTTTATGGTAAATGGAATTTTATTTATAGATATTTATAGATTTAGAGTCTGCCCCCTTTTATCTGCACATCTAATCGATAATGTAACCTACTTTATGACTATATATTATAAAGGTTATCAAGGTGCTATCAATTGAACTAATTAATAAGTGATAGAACTTCTGGATAACATTAATATTTACCTAAAACAATATCATTTACTATTTCTGGGAAAACGTTACACAATTCTAAAGTATATAATTCATAAGGGAGGCATCTAATGTTTATGTATTTAAACTATCTCTAAGGCCCTCTTCCTAAGATAAGGGGGCCGCAATAATCAACGTAAGACATTCTATCGCCCAACATAGAATAATTATTGTGAATTCCTGACATGTTCTCTGGCTCATAAAGCATTAAATATAACTTGTATAGTATCGAACTTTGATAAGCAAACGTTCTACTAAAGAGGTCTTTAATACCGTATAAGAACGTAACGCACTCCATTTAACACTAGGTACGTATGTAATTATATAAAAAAGCTCGAGAAATATTTACAAAACTGAAAATAAATTTAAGTCGTACATAAAGACAAAATTGAAATAATATGTTGTACTAAGAACTCCGTTTTTAGCCATGCATCTGGAATTCCGTAGAAATACACCTACGCACTTGAAATAAACTGAAAGTGTGATTAACTGGAAATATTATTTTTATCTGGTTGAGAATTTAATTTATCATTTATAAAACATACAATTATGTTCCAACGTGAGAATTTTACTTTTAATATTGCTTAATACTAAAATAGTTTATAGGAAACGAAAAATATTTTTAAAAAATTATAAAAAATTGATTTTAGCGTAGCACAGCTAAAAACTAAAATAAATGTATAAAAATTTGCCGTAGAACGTATAGCTTAGTAGCTAGAGTGCTTAGACGTGTTCTAAGAGACGCGGATTCTACTCGGACCTACGTTCAATTTTTTTTACGTTTTCTAAGAATGTTTTTCTCGTCAATATTTTATTAACTAAATGCAACATAAACAAGTAGTTGTATAATTTATTTAAATAAGGTTCGATTACCGTGATAACAATTTAGTTAGAAGTAGCTTGTTTAAATGTTTGAAGAGAATGTGCCAATATTACCGATTCTATGCGGTGAGGTGAGTTTCCTGTATCAACATTAGTTTCGCAAACTTTTGATTTAGTTACTCCGAAGAGAACGTATAAACTACGTATCGTATCGAACACAAGATGATAGTGGAGTGATCTCAAATTATTGGTATAATGAATAAAGAAGAACAGCTTAAATAAAAAAATACAAAAGAATATTTTTTATCCTACTTGGCGCTCCGTTCTCCTTGACCGCCTCGCTATGGAAAAACGTGAAGTTAAGTAAGTGGTATATTCTTAAGTAAATATTACTTTAAATAAATAAAAATAATATAATTGAAAATAAATTATCAGCTTAGGCAATTACGTAGAAGAAACTTCTTAGTATGGATTCAGTATAGGGGTGAGTAGGCGGATGCAAGGCGAGGAGCTTGAAATAGTGCCCGGGAAGTGCAATCCAAGTAGCCTACACTTAAGAGGCTCGTTTAAAAAGCGCATTAACGCACGCCTCCATTGTCCAAGCTCCTTCTTCTATTTAATTAAATTTGAAAGCTGCTTATGCTACCTTTGTAATACGTGTGTTACATGTTTGGTGGTAGGAGGTTCGTCCTCCGTCTGGCTCGCGACCACTATCATGTCAAAGACGAACCGCCAAATATCTTATGATGTGTTCCGGTTCGATGGCATGTAAGCCAGGTTTTCCCCTTTTTCACCCATCCTTTCCCCAAAATGTGGTGGTTCCGATAGCGGACTACTACATTATCCTCCCTTTCCATCTGTATCCTCTAGGTTGGCAACGCATCTAGTACATCTCTTGTGTTGTAGATGTTCATGGGCGAAGGTAACCACTTACCATCAGGCGGTCCTTCTGCTCGTTTGCCATCCGGTATCCATAAAAAAAAAAAAAAAACAAAAAAAAAAACGTATTAGGAACGGACTGATGATACTTGCAGGGACGCTGGCATCTTTTAATAGATTGTAGACTACTTCTACCGCATACAAATTATACCTAAACCTATTCCTGGTCAATTAGTTTGGTAAGTTCGAAGTGTTTTTTTTTACTCTGAAATGATAGTTTATAGCAATATCAAAAAACAAAAAGAGCATGCTTATTTTATCGCCATCTTGGTTATAATCATTATCTGCAAAGAAAATATCGTATCTTTAATCTGGACGTGTAAAGAGACCAAATGGGAAAAGTGGGTCAAAATAGGGTTGCAAGATTGTCTAATTTAAATTAATAGACACAGGTGAATTAAATCAAAGTTAATAGAAATTACTTATTTCACTCGTTTATTTCTTGTTTTCTCACATATTGTGGAAATCACTTAAAAATAAAAAAAGGATTTTTTTTTATAAAAAGCATTTTTTTTTAACTTCATGCTGTATCTCGCATATAGCGGGGTAGACAGAGGGAACCAGAGAACCTAGTGTTAAGACACTCCATTCTCTTTCAACATTTCAGAAAAAGGAAATTTAATATATATAAAACTAAAATATCAGTAAATTAGCTCTTTAATTAGCACAGAGCTGATCTATAAAAACGCAATAATGAGTTTAACTTGGAACGGAAACGTAGGATTTCCTTTTGTAGATAATTACATTATCAAAGTTATGGCCAACATTATGTCGTACAATATGAGCTTATAACTTTATTATTGTTATCATTATTGCTTTTTAATATTAAGAGTACTTTGGATGTCCTCATGGAGTATTTCAGTCCAATAGCACAAGGTGAATGGGGGTTCGCTGTTCTAGATGTGAGTTTCTCTATTTATTTTTATATAAGTACAAGATCAAAATGTAATTAGATAATAGTGGCGTTGGGCTATATATAATGCAATTAACATTGTTAATATAAAACGTATGTATCGCTGATAAATGAACAAAGGATTGAAAACAAAAAATAATAACCTAATAATAACACCTTTGGATATTGACTATGCTTTTTGATAATATAGTTTTAAAGTGTTAATCACACACTTAGGAAAAAGGAACGAAAAACATTTTTAGAAAATATAGCGATTCCTCGAGAAAAAAAAATTGTTAATGAATAAGACATTTTAATAATACTTGTGTATGGAACTCCAAAAAGCATTTAATTTTCAAAGAACATTACGCACAATCTTGTTGTAATAAATCATTTAAAATATGGTGGAATATTTGAGAAACGTAAATACATTCCTATTTGCGTTATTAAGCTTTACGCGCAGCGCTGGGAGAAGATATATTTTGGTGTCCGTGAGCACAGATGTATTCATTATTCTTCAAGCCACAGTGGATTAGCACTTTTTAGTTACCTTGCCAAGTTTATTGTGTCTTTTATTGATTACTAAAATAGCGAGTTTTTAATAGGATAGTGTAATGTTTTTATTGTTTTAATTTCAATGGTTATAACTCACTTGCTATATAAAAGGCATTATAATGAACTATAGGGAACGACGACTATATATATTTTTACGCTTGTATATATTAATTAATGTATAGTCACTATCTTCCACGTTTTAACCCACTGAAAGACAATGTGACAACTACAACTATTTTGCTTAGCTCGACCAGACTAAAAAAATATCCTTAAAAATATATTAGATTTATATCTACAAATATCATATATAAAACATATTCTAACTGACATATAAAAAATTTGAGACGAACATAATTGTTTTAGTATTAGTTCAATAATCAAAGCCATTACATTTCTTACTTAAAAAGTTAATAATAATTCATAATGAATATACTATTGTTTTGTTATAAAACAATAGGTGTACCACAAAACATTATAGCAAGTTTATGCGATACGCTTCGAGTTTCGGCTCAAGTAGAAGTTGATGAAACTAGCGTAAATGTTGATACAGGAAACTCTCATCTCGGCGCATTGAATTGATAATGTTGCACTAAGTTCTACTCTTTTCACTCAACTTGCTCCTATAGTGCGGTAAACATTTTAGTATAAGAGTATAATATATAACGCGCAAGTTCTTGAACTGCTTTAACTATTTGGGTATTCGTTCTTAATTGCTTCAAGTACTGTTAGTGAATATTGTGCAGTGTATTTAAATAACATTAACACTTTCACGTAGTTTATGAATTCGATTTTCAAGAGGTATTGGTTATTTGACAATTTTGTTTTACTTATATTTTTTATATTAGAATTAATATTCATAATATGGTAGTTTAACTGAGATGAAGATGCTGAGATGGATGTGTGGCATTCGAGGTAGTCTTCGGGTCCGTGACGTAGCGGATAAGCTCCAAGAGCGTCGTTTGAGATGGTACGGCCACGTTGTGCGCCGTCCCGAACACCATGTCGGAAGAAAATGCCTTGATATATCTGTCCCTGGAGTTAGACCCCCCGGACGCCCAAGGAAGCGATGGCTGGATGTCGTGAAGCAGGATATGAGAGCCAATGGACTAACCACCCGTGATGCAGAAGATCGTGCAAAGTGGAGTAGGTTGAGTAGGAAGGCAGACCCTGGCTAGCCGGGATAAATGCTAGGAAGAAGAAATTAAAAAGAAATTAAAATATATATACATTTGAACAGTACAGGAGATATTGAGTTGCATTATACCTTCTCGGATTTAGAAAATAAACATGCAATGAAAGTCGGGATTCTACGAAGTGAACATTTCTTTGAATGTTTTAACCGACTTCTACAAAATAAGTGTATGTGTGTTACCACATAACGTTATTAAATTCAATTTTGAGGATTCTTGTTTTATATGATAGCTTTCGATATAGTCCATTCAAATTTAATCTAATATTAAATTCAATATTCATTTTAGTGCAATTTATTTTTCTTAATTTCTTAGTGTATAATATACACTGACTTTTTGAGCTAAATTGTTGATTTATATTATCGATATACTGTAATTAATTTAATTGATAAGATATCAATCTTTTAGTATTTAAATTATATTAGTATATATATTTTCTATTTTGTGAATTTAGTATATAAAATAATACCTATATAATTAAATAATTAAGTTAGGTAGTTGATATCACAATACAAGGCACAGGTGTTTCATTAGCTATCGCTTAAGTATAGTTGAGCTTTCTCAATTCTATTAAAACTTTCTCAATATCAGTCTGTGTTGTCTATGAACTTGATTATCTATGATATTAAAAAATGAGTCGTTAGATTTAAAAAAATATATTTTTAAGTAAATTTGATCCTAAAGAGATGTATTTTGTAGTTGTATTTTGTTTAAAATACTTTCATTTCATTCCTTTTTATTATAAGTCAGTCCCCTGTGTGAAGACGGAGTCAGAATACTATTCCCCTCCGGCGCTGGGCGTCCCGTAAGAGACGGGTAACCTAGTATCCTAATCTGGTGGTAGGAGGGTCATCCTCCGACTGGTTTGCCATGACTATCATGACGGATCGAAGACGAATCGGCAAATGTCTAATGATGTGTTTCGGTTCGATGACATGTAAGCCATGTTTTCCCTATCCCTACCCATCCTTTTCCCAAAATATGGTGGTTCCTAAGGCGGACTGTCGTGGCCACTACATTGTCTCCTCTGGTGTAGTAAATGTCTATGAGCGAAGGTAACCACTTACAATCAGGTGGACCTTCTGCTCGTTTAGAAAAATAAAGTGAATCTGGTATGACATCCATGACGTCTGATTTTTTTAAATTTTAATTTAATTAATCCATCTCTCTATTTTAGCATTGTGGAACAAAGTCAGACTGCAAACACATTTAGTTTTCGGTTCAATCCCCACTCGGCTAATTTTTTAAATTATTTTCATTTTCGCACTCTGGTAGAACAACGCGCGGTGTTGAGTTCCACCGCTTTCTCACTATCCTATTATATGGAAAAGAACGTAGCTCTAAAAAAAATAATAAGGAGGTCTTTATGTATAATAAAGCAACATAGCACATGAATACATTTGTACTGATAGGAAAAATGAAGAGTCAAACTTCCATATTCTTTATTATTCAATTTTAATAGTTCTATAAAACGTAGATACTGTAACACTGTTTCATTTTCTTTTTACCGAGACTAGAATTTTCTGACAGGAAACTGAAAAAGCTCGTGCTATTTTTGAGTTGCAAAACGGTCCACTACAAATTGAATTGATTGGGCAGCTAAAACAGGCAATTCTAATATAATTTTTAAGAATAGAATAAAATAGACACATTCATTACGCAAATGTGACTAATGGCTTATTGCAGGTTAAAATACCATTCGGGAAATATTTTTATAATAATAAGTGCTTATCCGGGTTAAAATGGAGAATTGGTATCCTCTATTCTCTCCTTTAAAAATATAAGATGTGTAAATATGATGAAGATAGTAACTTTTATCAAATATCTAGCAAATAATACAGACAAGAAAGGAGTTAGATAGGTCTGTATGTAACTCACACAAATCACATTATGTAATGCATTTTATGCAATTTAAGACTTATATCACGACAGAAGCCGCTGTGCATCTTTCATTTATTTATTGTTCAAGTCAGTTTGATTTTTAAAACATTAATGAAATTCTATAAAAATAAGTTAGAATATCTAACATATCCATTTTCTACTTTCCGCCGAATTAAGGCATTGCATTATGACACTCAGCAAGTGTTAGAACACTAGGTTCTCTGGTTCCCTCTCCCTACTCTGCTAAGTACGGAATACAGCATGATGTAAAAAAAAAGAATATTTAAAAAACTATTTGAGTCCAACGTACTCACTGAATTATAAGGAAAAATATAAGTAATATTACTTAATGAATAACTAATTAGAATCTCAATATTCGCGTAATATTTATAAAGTTAATAAAGAATATTATCATTTAATTATCTAGAAACTCAGTTCCGTTTACTGAATTTCGTTTATAAAAGTGATTGACGGATCTCGATCAGCTAATTTTCCACCCAATCACTTACCCCGTGAATAAGCAAAAAATCACAGATTATAATCGCAGATAGCTTTACAAATACCGTTTTACAAATCAATTTGTTTATTAATGTTATCATATTTGAGACTGAAAATAAAATAAATTGGCTTCATAACATTTTTAAATTATTATTAATGATAATGCTTTATGTCACTTAATTAAATTATAATTATAAAATCGGGTAACATCAATCGATGCGTTTACGAGCAAGCGTTAATTGGATTAATGATTATGCCCAAACACTCCATCAGAATAATTATAATTAATCAATATTTAATACGAGAACCGACGATATTAAATAGTAGTATCGAAGTAGAGTAAAATTATTTTATATTTTAACGCTCTTTTATATATATATATATATATATATATATAAATGTTTATATATATATATATATATATATATATATATATATATATATATA